>JAEBDU010000004.1:1192614-1432888 GCA_016802625.1 Heliconius numata
TCTTACCGTATGCAGATTCACAAACACATAATAAAGAGAACGTAACCACAACCGCGTTGATTAAGAACATTGTTTATTCTAGCATCTATCTAATCAAAGTAATCGTTAATAACACTCGACGCATTTATATATACTACGAAATAACAGAATGACATTTATTTTATAGACAGGTTAGTCATTAAGCATAATAAAAATTAAAAAACAAATGAGATTTTTTAACGACACCCACTCTTGAAGCTTGAAAACTTTATTTATTTAGATATTTTTTTAGTTTGTGGGGGGTAGAATGACATAAGTTAGTATTATGTAGGTAGTTGTGAGAAATGATTATCTTAAGGCTCGCTCAAAACGTCATAAATTAAACTAAACTAAGATATTTTAGTTAGGCTTGTTCCATAAACAGTTCTCAACTCTAAGATCGATCTTGAGATGCTGTTTTCATTCATAGATTATAATGAATTTTCAAACAATAGATATATTTTATTACATATGTTTACAATCTTTGTCTTGTACTTAGATATTTTGATGGATTTAATAATAATAGTTTTATATATTTGCATTTCATTATTTAAAAATGGGGCATGAAAAAAATCATGAAATACAGCCAATATAAATATTTATTTTTAATAGACACCACAGAATAATTTTAAAGATACAGAGTAAGATCATCAGTTATGAATTTGTTCGCTGGCACACTTTCACAAGCTTTTTGTATAATAGAAACCAAAATCTCTAAAAATTTTTTGATAAAATTAGGTCCAAACAACTTCAAAACCTGTCTGAAGTCGGCGTTAAAGTACGATGATACCACTTCACCTGTAATATAATAAAAATATTATTCTGATCCATGAATACCTAGAATTTTGAAGGGTGTATGTACAAATATATGGTGATGTCAATTTCTTTATGTCTTTCCGCCTATCTTGAGAACTTTTAAATGTTAAAACTATTTTTTAGTTATACCAGATTAGACAAAGACCTGTATGATTATATGCATTTACCCCAATTACAAATTGAACCCAAACGTTAACTAATTCAGACACATTTTAACTGGGTTAAAATAAACGTATTTTTTATTAAGTTTAAAACTATAAATTATAACTGTATAAAAATTAACTTATCTTAATATTACTTACTTATGTCGATACCGCCAATCATAATGTTCTCAGCGTCTAAATGTGCATTTCCAACGTCATAACTATATTTAATATCTTTATTTGAAACGTGCAAATAAATTTCACCATTTTTCTTTTGCGGATAAATTTGATAATCGACAATCGCGTTTACTTTTTCTGTAAAGATAAATATGGACGGTGGATTATATATTTATATTTGTTTTTGTTAAACTAAGCATGTAAAATGTTGAAAAAGTAATTATAAAATAAACTTATATTGGAACGAAGTTCCTTACGGCAGGCTTGGAAGGGATAGGGATTTCGCTGCGTGACCGAACTGAAAAAAATGTGATAGTAAAATCGTAAGAAAAATGCGTGGAATAAAACCGTTAAATGAGACGTGCGCAGGCGCGACAGTCGCATACACAGACGAGTAGTGTATAACACCTCTCTCTTTCTCCCTCTTTCTTTTCGTTCTCTCATCCCTTCTCTTTTATCTTGTTATTTTAGTGATATATTTTGTTATTTTAGTTGATAATTTGAATTACGATGTTTTTTTATTTTAAGTAATTTATTATTTCCTAAAATACTGAATTTCCTAAATACTTTCTTGTACTTAAATAAAAACTAATCAGCAAAATTTAAGAGAAAAATCAAGAAAACCTACATAAAATTGAGCACGACTTTTTTTGCGTTTTGTGTCGATTCTACATTAGCCGAAGGAACTTCGTTCCTACCTGGTGTCCCACGACACCACATTTTAACAACTTTTCAACCGCCACCACCATGTTACGGTATACTAGACCAATAATTTTTTGGTATACAGAATTATTCTAATCAACACTTTTGGATTGAGAAGTATTGGATTAGAATATAGTTTCTTTCATTTTAATGTGGAGGTAATATAATTTAAAACAAAATAGGTAATATGTATAATAAAATTCCCATTAGATCCAAAAACTTATTCAAAGTTTAAGCTCGGAGAATGTACCAAACTTTCCTTGTAAGATGTCTCACAAACAAGACAACCACAAAATAGATTAAAACAAATAATACCTTGCGATACAAAAAATGCGTAGTATTACTAACGAGTTTTACTCACCTACTTTTAATACAGCTTTTCCATTGCCATTTACATCATTGCTTCCAATAATGCTCTGTATTACTGGACTGTCTCCCGCAACATTGAAATATGCTTTTGCAGTTAAAACATCACAGGTAGCACCAACACTTCCTCTATGTTTATCGATGTCAATGCTATATATGACAGTAGTTGAATATTCTAAAGTATTAATTATAAAGTAAAACGCAACATAATTTAAACCCACATTTGTCTCACATCCAAATACGTTTACCATTTAAACTATACGGTTACAATTTATTATGACATTTTTTTAAATATATTTAGGAGAGACATAAAAGTTATTAAATAAAATTGATTATCTTATTTTTAATTTCATGAGGTATCCCACAAGGAAGGCAGAGGGAAACTATTGTTAAGACCCTCCGTTCTCATTAAAATATTTACTCTTGCTTTCTTAAATAAATTTATCCATGCCTTAATAGTGTCAAAAATGTAAAAGACTTTATTTAATTTTTTTAAATAATTTAGCCAGATTACCTCTTTACCATTACACTCTTAATACACTTCTCTAATATATGGAAATAAACTGGGATAGTACGGACCCTAAATTCATATGTAAAAAAAACTATACAAAGACATTTATTCACGACCAACACGTACACAGTAGGGTAAATTACGTATATTACGGGTATTTTATTTAAACTTATAAATATTAAAAAGAGAGAGCATACTTACGAGTATTTCTTAAACACACATTTTGATATACCTTTAGCTACACCATCAGTAATCGTTAAATTAACAGCGTCTAGAATATTTAATGATATATCTTTGAAATGCAAAGGATCGAAAGTGGGTATGTTAAATTCTGGTATTCCTTTTTCACCATCTTTCAGTATCTTTTGAAACAGTCCCTTCATACAACCATTGTCTGTTATGCTGCATTTTGTAAGAGAATCCACTAGAAATAAATGATTATTTTGTATCAGAAATATAAATATGAATTGAAAGCCAAGTTAAATAGTAAATTTTAAATTTCACTGAGTAATTGTTTACGTACAGGTTTTATAAAATGCTCTATTTTAAACGTTAATATATTAATAACCATTTGAGTTAAATTTTTGTTGAAATTTTCTACACATGCAATAAATTTCTATTGGTTTACCGGTTATGAAGGGCTTAAAATTTACTTGAAATGGTTCTGTAACATACATAATCGACGTTTCCAGTTTTTTAACTTGGCTCAACACGCTCCCGTGATACGGAAAGAAACAATAATATTATGATATCGGTTATCTCATCCCATTAAAAAATAAATATATTATACCAAAATAAATAAAATAAATATATTATACCTATATATTATTTATAATTTTAAATAAATTTTATCGTCTTCCTTACCGTATCCAGATTCACAAATATATAATAAAGAAAAAGTTACAACTAATAAATTAGTAAAGAACATTGTGTATTCTTGGATTTAACCAAAGTAATCTTCCATACACTCGACTCATTTATATATACTACGAAATGGCATAAAAACCTTCATATAAAGGTCAGTCTTCAGGTGCTTTATTAATTGAAAAAACCATAAAGGACTACTTTGGCCATTTTTTATGAACTGTAGTAGGTCTGTGTAATCTTTGTGAAATTTTATAAAAATAATGATGTAAATCTCATCACAGGTTTCTTTCCTCCGACGACGTTCTATTTATCCCGCATAACATCATGGGCTCGACTGTCGAGCACAAAAGTCGAAAGTCGAAGTTTTCCGGGTTTTCAAATATGTATGTTTATTATAAATATTCTTATAATGAGGCCGAACTCACTTGAAAAACCGCAGCACAGAATTCAGCACGGAAAGTGCTTATTTCAGTATACCTTAGGATTTTTATTTATTTTTTGGCCCGCCGCTCAACTTTCCTAAATAAGCAGAATCGTTATAACCTATATAAAAAATAATAATATAAAAATCAAAAACATATACAGATTAAAAATAAATTTAAATTAACATTCATAATATTCTTTAATTTATTTAAAAAAAAACCATAAGTTATCTTTATCTCAAGGCAATGACCACAATCTATTCGCATGTTTTAGCAGTTAGTTTTTTTTACTAAGTAAGTATCTCTTTTTTAATTTTTTAATGCATAACATATAGTATAAAAAAATAAAAATAAATAGATCAGCTTCACGTTGTATCTCGCGCACAGCGGGGTAGGCAGAGGGAACCCAGCGTTAAGACACCCCGTTACCTATTTTCCACCGAATTCTGGAGATCGATTCTTAATAAACAAGGGGAGGTCGTCTTCGACTTATGGTATGGTTAGCTTCTTCACCATCAACTTTTGTATCCATCAAATCAATTTTTTTGTGTATTAAAAGAGATCCATAAGACTCCAAAAGCTGCCTCCAGTTGGCGTTGAAGTACAAAGAAACTAAGTCGCCTGCAATAATAACAATGCCTTGGTTATAATAATTGTATTAATTAATTTATTTAAAGTGAGTTTCGCCGTCCCTTAGGCTAATTTCATAGAATAGATCCTATGGATCTTATGCCATGTTTTGTCAGACAAGATCAGGGAAATATTTGTGATTATAATCTTTAGAACTTTTGATAGTCTTTTGAATGAATAACTGTTTTGTTTAATGTAGTGTGAGTGTAGCCAATACTTAAATATTTTTATCACATATGCATCTAACTTTGCAAAGATGGATTTATTATTACGACAGACCAATTTAGAAGTAATGTTACAAAACCGCCAAGTCATCAAGATGACTCTTACTAAATATATCGTTGGAGTATTTTATTTGAAACGGCTACAATTTCTGTTCTGTTCTGTTCTTTCTCTTATGGCGTTCTGAGCGTGCCAGTTGAGCACAAAATCACTTCGCCAGTGTCACGTTGAATGGAGAAAGCAATTTCTTTATGCCTTTCTCTTACTTGTATATTTTGAAGGATATAATAATAATATAATAGTTTAATATTTTTGCATTTCATTAAACAAAAATTAATACTATAGTACAATAGATAAAAAGGTGGATGGAGTTTGAACAAAATAAAACGCATGGAATGCAGGCAATATATAATGCATATTTATTTATCATAAAGACCATAAATCATTTCTAAAGATATGGATTAAGGTCCTCATTTATGAATTTGTCGGCTGGCACGCTATCACAAGCCTTTTGTATAATAGAAACAAAAATTTCTAAGAATTTATTGATAAAATTAGATCCAAACATCTTCAAAACTTGTTTAGAGTCAGCGTTGAAGTACGCTGATATCACTTCACCTGTAATATATTAAAAATTATTTATCTAATCCACGTATTGCTAAAATTTTGAAGGGTTATATATCTTGTACACAAAGTATATGGTGATAACCTTGTCTTCATGCCTTTCTGTCTATCTTAAAAATTTCTACTTTTTAAAATTCATTTTTTATACCCCAATTAGAATTTTAATCCAAACGTTAAATAATTTAGACATATTTTAACTGCTTTACAATAAACGCAATTTTTCGTTAGTTTTGTTTTCTAGTTCAAGCACTTTGTATCGTCTGCCAAATAATATAATTGAACAAATTCCGTATTAATGATAGCCGCAGAAGGAAATCAAATCATTATCAGAAACCAGATTTTTTTGATTGATTGTTATTAATATGAATATTATAACTTTCAACGCTATAAAAATTAACTTATCTTAATATTACTTACTCATATCGGTACCGCCAATCACTATGTTTTTAGCCTTTAAATGTGCATTTCCAACGTCATAATTATATTTAATATCTTTATCAGAAAGTTTCAGATAAATTTCACCATTCTTTTTTTGCGGATAAATGTGATAATCGACAAAAGCGTTTATTTTTTCTGTAAATATGCACAACGTAAAATATTTAACAAGATACTTGTAAACTAAAATTATTTTAACAACTTTTTAACGGCCGTCGCCATGCTATGGACCGAGACCCTAAGGTCCCTAATCACTAAGGTCTCGGTCCATAGCATGGCGATGGCCCTTCTAAAAGAGACCAAAAATATTTTCGGTATGTAGACTTTTGAGCTCGGAGAATAGGCCAAATATTAATTGTAAGTTTTCTTTACAGACAAGCGAACCCCAAAAAAGATGAATACCAAAAATACCTTGCGACAAATACTACTCACCTATTTTTACAGCAAATTGTCCATTGCCATTTGCCTCATTGCTTCCAATAATACTCTGTATTATAGGACTATCCCCCGCAACAATGAAATGTGCTTTTGCAGTTACAACATCACAGATAGCTTCAACATTTCCTCTATGTTTCTCGATGTCAATACTATAACAATAATTGTGTATTAATTCTAAAGTATTAATATCCATAATTCATAATTTAAATCCACATTTAATAATATCCATAATTTAAATCCACATTTAATAATATCCATAATTTAAATCCACATTTATCTCACATCCAAATACGTTTACGATTTAGACTATATGAATACAATTTAGCCTGACTAATTTTTAAATACATTTAGGGAAGTCATTAAAGTTATTAAATAAAATTGACATTCTTATTTTTAGCATTAAGCTGTATACAGCACATAGCAGTGTAGGCAGAGGGAAACTATTGTTAAGATCTTCTTCCGTTCCTCACTTTCGGTAGAAATTTGGAGGCATTGTTACCAGAGCGAGGATATTAAGTATCAACTACTTCGAGTGGGAATTGAACCCACAATATTGCGCTTAACTCAGCCTGTGCCCCTTCGCCATACTGAGACGTACCGTACTGAGACAGTACGGGACTTGAATAATTATTTTTCGGAAAAAAAATATGCAGAAACATTTGTTCACAACCAAAACGTATACAGTAGGGTAAATTACGAATACTGACGATAATTTAAAATTGCAAAATAAAAAAAGGAGAGCAATACTTACGACAATTTCTTAAACACACATTTTGATATGCCCTTAGCTTCACCGTCAGTAATGGTTAAATTAACAGCGTCTACAATATTTATTGATACATCTTTGAAGCTCACAGTATCGAAAGAGGGTATGTTTAATTCTGGTATTCCATTTTCACCATCTTTTAGCATCTTTTGAAACAGTCCCTTCATACAATCATTGTCTTTTATGCTGCATTTTGGAAGTGAATCCACTGGAAATTATTCATTATTTTAATTATTACACACATAAGCACACAACATCCGTCCACGAAATATTTTTAACTTTATCGAAATATATTTATCTCATCAAAGACATAAATGTGAAATAAAAGCCAAGTTAAATGTTAAGCTCCACAGGTGAAGCTAAGCAAGACGCATTACTACAAAAGAATAGGAGATTAAAATTTAAGTTTTAAATTTCCCTCGATAATTGCTTTTGTAAAGGCTTTAGTATATTTAGTAAGTGTACTATCTCCACCTGTAATGGATTATTAGGTTGATATGTTTCGTGCCTGGAGGTAAAAATAGCCAAGTCCAATTTATAGCTTGAATTTTCTACCGAGTGTACACAAAATTCAGCACCTCCCTCCTCCCATACAATATATATACAGTTAAAAAATAAATATATTATACCAAAATATAAAATTTTGGAATATCTTTTTTTAAAAAAAATAATTAAAAATATTATTTATTATTTTCCTTACCAAATCCAGCTTCACAAATATATAATAAAGAAGTAACAACTAATAAATTAGCAAAGAACATTGTGTATTCTTGGATCTAACCAAAGTAATCTTTCATACATTCGACTCATCTATATATACTACCGAATGCCACAAAAACCTTTATAAAAAGGTCTGTCTTTAGGTACATTATTATTTGAAAAAACGTAAAGGACTACTTAGGGCATTTTTTATGAATTGTAGTAGGTTTGTGCGATCTTTATAAAATTTTATAAATATAATGATATCAATATCATCACAGTTTTATTTCCTCTGAGTGACTGTATGGTCACTCGTTTACTTTTTGTTGTTTTCAGACAAGTATATTATAAATAATCTTCTAATGAAGCGCAACTCAACGCTGTACTTGAAAAATTGTCACATTGTCTCAATTTTGAACGGAAAAATAAGCACAGAATATATATGCGGGATACAACGTTAAGCTTCACTCCAATACGCAACCTCAAGAATGCAACGAAGAGACCCCTCTTTACGTTGAGTGTTTTCTAGGAAATTAAACATAGTCTTTCGATAATATCATTCATTATTTCACAAAGCGTACTGATGTTGGGCCTTATCTTATTCACAGGAACATTTCAATATCCTTGCAGGTAAAATGCAGGTTCTTCGTGTATTGAAGGACTAGGACTTTTATTTTTTGGCCCACCGCTCAATTTTCCTAAATAGGCAGAATTATTATGACCAATATGAAAAATAATAATATATAAATCAAAAAACATATGCATTCTGTAATTTGTTAAAAAAACTATGAGTTATCTTTATCGCAAGGCAATGACCACAATCTAATCGCATCTTATAGCAGTTTATTTCTTTTTTAAATTTATACCTGTACCTAAGCCAGTGATAAATGTATTGTGAAAAATATTACATCCTAGTATGAGTATACATTATATTTATCATTTTTAAATACAAGTATAACTTTATTAATTATGCATGCATGTCATCTAAATATAATATTTTTTTGCAGTTAACTGTGAAATGTTTATTCTAAATTACATTTTTAAGTAAAAGTAAAGAGTATGACGCCATAAGTATTTTTGCATCATGCAATCGTATGGAACGGAAAGGGGAACTTAGTAATAACATAGTTCTCGATACATATATGAGGAAAAACTGGACAGTTGCCGCACTTTTTAAGAGTAGTATAAGAAATATGTATTTTTTAAGAAGAAGAAGAAAAGAACGAAAGAAACCGACAGATGCCGATAGTGAATTTATCATAACATATCGCAAAATAAGTATGATTTAAAAATTAATTAAATATCTACCTAAAACTAGCCATTGAGTGTTTATGTTTATATTGTATCTAATAATAAAAGTTTTTATACGACTTACTACAAAAAATTTATATAACCTACCAACGATCTTATACGAGTATATTCAATTCAAATTTGATTAGGTACAGAGAAGAGATTCGACAATGGAGGCAAATGTATCTAAAAGTACAGAGTGCGTGTCCACCGAGTTTCAGGGCGAAGAGTTAAAATACTTCACAAATGTTGGGGCAACTCGATAGTAGTAGAGAAAAGCCCCAACATTGATATATTAGTTATAAAAAAATAACAAGGGTAAAACTTATAATCTAAGCCAAGAGCATTTACAATTAGATACTAAGCCATAATGACGTCACAGTTTCATTTCATTTTCATTTAATTTTTTTGAGCTGTTCGCTAATGTGTCAACGTTTTATTTTATTTACTCGTATATGTTCGTAAACTGTGTCATCTCCACGCGACATAATATGTAGGCTTTGAGGCTATAGGTTCTTATGTATGTCGAATTTTTTTTTCATTCTATTTTAACACTTTTTTATAGTACATTACCAATATATATAAAGTTAGATTCCTCGCAGGCAGCCACATAGTGCTTGCTTGATTATTTCTTCAGGTATAGAGTACCCCCTCTTACCAGTCCCCCCCCCCCCCAACGGGTGTCGATTCGAAAAAAAAATAAAGCTATTTATCGTGTATTGAGTATTTATATGTCAATTTATATAAAAGAGATTCCTTTATTCACTGCGTGATTGACAGACTACGCACACCTAACGCTACTGCGCGTAAGAATCTGAAATTGGGGATGAGGATTCCTTAGAGAGTACGCGGGATACTAGCAGAGCATTTCCTTTCATGGAACGTTTTGGACGTTTTTGAATGAGACGTTTTGGAACTCATCGTTCACAGCGGTGCATGGCACTCATCCGAGTGGTGATAAGAATCGAAATCGAATTCATAACCATCACGCTGAGAGTTGCACTTTTTTATAATGTTCCACTTATACCTACGAGCAGCCTTTATACAAATAATCGACAAAATCTTTTTGCCAAAAAATATTTAAAAGTATATTTTTTTCTACAAAAATTTTTAAACTATAAATACTAATAAGAAGGATTTAGATTTGTTTCTCACAAAATTTATGCACTGTTTTTCCTTGTGTTATTTAATAACTGCATATATAATAATTAATAGTTGCTAATTAGGACACAAGGTTATTTAGGTTGTAATAGTGCCTACATATTTTAATGAGCAATTTTTCATTTATTTTAAATTTTCACAAATTCAAATAGTCAAACTTGCTAATGTATATGAAAATAACTTGCGCACTTATATTTTTTTTAAATAATGAATTTTTCAACCCCATAATTTAAAATTGTAGCTTGTATAAATTTAATAAAGTAAATATAAAAATAAAAAGCTACTAGTTTTTTGTTATTGAAATTGCATTTACCTGTTATTGAAACAATATGCTATTGTTATGCGCACAAATATTTATTGTTGTGCGTACAAACTGTTGATAGCTAATTGTGTTTTTGCCTTGACATAATTTTCAGGCACTTTATATTTTAGTTATCATAACATAATATTATATATTTAATTTAAAAAAAACAACTTTCAGTCATTTCTAAAAGCTAGTATTGTATAAAACTCGTCGGTTACTGACTGCCTACCTAAAATTCATGTAGGTCCCTTGGGGATTGAAGTCTTTCTTCAAATCCCACGGGAACGGGAAAAAAGGACTCTGGCTTCATTAAGACCACGAAGTTGCAATTACCTTTTGATTTTTCTATAAATTAATGGATATTACGTAAAACATACGTTTCTACATACATTCATAATTTTTTAAATCAAGAAATATAATCTTGTTTACGTAAGAAAATAAATTTTACATTACTAGTATGAATACTCAATAAACACGTATGATATATGTTATTTTAAAATTTTATTATACTTGTAGGTAGCTTAAAATAACTGACTATAAATTTCAAGTTCAAAATAATTAAATATTTCAAGTTCAAAATTCTTTGACTTTGATTTTCTGAGGTCGAGCCAATATAACAGTCGTTAACATTTATTCAGAAAAACAGTTTAGCTTATAAAATAGTTGGGATTACTCAAAAAATTACTACAGTCTACAGTATAAATGTAATATATAAAAAAAAAACAGCACCATTTATTTTTAGACTTAAAAAGAATAACTTATAATAATTTCTGTATAATATAACTTAAAAAATAAGGAAAAAGAAAACTGTTCGTTAATTTTTTTATCTCAAAATTAGCTAAAGACGTAAAGCGCGTCGTTCAGTTCCGCCACTCAATACGTAATGCCTCCAGAATTTGGCAGAAAATTGGGAACGGAGAGTCTAGGTTCTCTGCCTACCCTGCTGTGCGATTTTTTTAACAGGCTTAACGCTGATAAAAAAATCAGTTGTACAATTAAGTCTAAACTTCGCAATTAGATTCTAAATTAATCGTGCTATATAATGATTTATAACAAATAAAACTCAAATGGTAATTTTTTACACTTTATTTCATTTATAGATACTAAGTACCCACCTTAGTATGTCAGTATGGAATTGATAGAAACATTAGTTGTAATTCCTAAGTTTGTTTGCCTATTACTTAACAAACTTGTTCGGATCGTGTTGAAATAGTGAATAGGGGAAAGTGGGGCGATTGCACGCAATTATGGGTAGAGAAAAATCAAGGAAATTGTATAATTACATTCGTATATTTTTGTGTATTAAATTTTAATTAAAATAAAACATATTATATGTATAATAGGTAGCCTCTTCCTACTCTCTTATGTACAGAATACAGCGCGAAGCTAAAAAAAGTATTAATATGCCGCAATGCCATCCTTTTGATTACTATTTATCTTGTGCTTATTTGAAATATAAATAAGTATATAAATATAGCCTGACTTAACATGATAAGTATATGTTCATATTTACTTTAATTAATGTATGTACCTTGCCAAAATATGGCTTTGGCCTTAACAACACAGAGCACATAGGCCCTAAAACCTTAGAATATCCAATATACACTTTAACATTTACTAATATTAATAGGTACTTGTGGTTATTTCAGCCTTTCCAATGCTTGATAATGATTATTGTATATTCAAGCCGTGCTAACCAGAGCGTTAATTTGATTCATGCACAAACCGGATTATAGGGCGCTATAATTACGGCCCTACTTACCAAAGAAGGTGTTAACTCCTTATCCTTAATTATTTTTTATTTAATTTAATTATACTAAACAAGTGAAATAAGTTGTACAGTTAATAATTTATATAAAGCGTGTGAACCCTTACATCAGACTTTTATCAAAATTCATCCAGTAGTTTTAGCGTGAATCGCAAACAACAGAAAGATTACAAAATAATATAGTTTTGGGTTCTACTTAGATATAGAAAAGAGAGAAGAAAATGTTTTTTCTTGTCAAGTAGAATTCGCGTCTTCTATCATATTATATTCAAAAATTGACTGCCAGTTGCGATTACTAAAAATATATTGTTTTATTAAATTCCATTATACAAAATATGACTTAGCTGTGCGCCTTGTAATTGGAGACACCAATTAGTTGAGCTAAGTCAGACCATGACCTAATCTATTCCTAAAAGCCTCAAGAGATTGTATTACTTTATATATATAACATACCAGTTCTCTTTTCTTAGCTTCATGTTATATATGTCCCGTACATAGCAGGATAGGCAAAAGGAACATGGGAATCTAGTGTTAAAACACTTCGTTCCCCTATTTCCCACCACTCAAGGTGTTGCTTATTGAGTGGAGGATTTCAACGGCGCGCTTTACCTTTTCATCAGAGCAAAAAACTGAATAAAATAAATATTTCATTGCCAAAAGTGAAAATCGAACCCACAACCGTCACGCCTACAGTCACTCACTTGAGCCACTGCGCCACAACGGCCTCGTCTAGTGTTTCAAAATTTCTAATAATATTTTGGGCTTGCCTGGAATTATCTACTACAAAAAAACAAAAAATAAGGTAATGTTAATGGTGCACCATAAACACTTGTTTTCATGAATAAAAATGCTTGAGAATAGCTTAGGGGCTCCATGAAAGTGGATTTTTAAAGCAACACTCGCTAAATCTCGACGTCAGCACGTTCGTCTCGCTCGCCGACAGCTCTTTGCGAATAGCCTTGACCGTGAATCTAGCTAGCCCCTAACATTTCTAATATATCAACGATTTTACAATCTTTGCTTCGTGCTTGCATTTTATTTTGTTTTTTTTTCCTTTAGAGTAGGGAAGAAGGGGGAACCTAGTGTTAAGATTTACCCTTTTAAAGCATTGGGTGTTGAGTGGGAGGACTCAGCGCCGCACTTTGCTTTAACAATCAATGATTTTAGTGGTAATATAAAAAAACAGTCCCATATTTTTAAATCAGGAAATCTTTATTTGGATTTATTCGAGTAACATTTCGCTGTATCGTTTTAGCAATGGCAATTGTAACAATTATTAATAAGCTGAAGCATGTCGTAGTGTAAACTAGTTCATCCTGCAACTCGATCTTCGTGAATTACCATCAAATTAAACTGGACCCAATTCACAGAAGACAATGGTTTTAATAAAACTTGGGAACGCGTACTTGAATATTTCCGTTTTCAGATTTGGTTATTCCTAATATTTCACCGATTTACCAATTTATTCTTTGTGATTGCATTTTATTTGGTTTTATGTCTTTTTTTCCTTTTAATGCCGTATTCCGCATATAGCAAGGAAAGGCAGAGGGAACGTAGTGTTAAAACACTCCGTTCTTCGCTTTCCGCCGAATTTTCGAACTATGGCAGGTTGAGTGACGGAACTCAAGGGTATTTCGGTTTCCAGACTTTTCAGATTTTGAAACAGTGTGTATACCTATTAAACTTTAAACAAATATTTGTAGCTACTTTAGCATGATTGAATGGAGCGTACAAACTTTCACATTTATAACAATAATAACATTATATCATATTGCAAGGATGTACGCACAATCATTAATAACTCAACTGCCAAGAATTTTTTGTTGTTATTAATAAAGTAGTTTTTAGTTTCAAGATAAAATCGAATATTTAATAATGTAATTTTTGCATTATGCCTAAAAAATTAAGTGCGTTTATAAACATTTTATACATATTTTATTTGTGTTTCTTAAATATAAAAGATATTTATTTATAAAGTAAATAATTAAAAATCAAATCACCGTTGCTATTTTCGTTAGATTTACAATGACATTCAGAATTAATTTGAAAATCTTTAATTGTACCCGATATTATACAATTGTGATATTATGTTAAACTTAAATTGCATTTCTTTCAATATTTATAGTAATTAAACTAACCACAGAATATTCATAATATGTCCTTATAAATTACAATAGGAAGTCCTGGTCTTATTATACCAAAATTTATTGTTTATTGCAACTCATTACCGCAAATAATAACCTTACGAATTCCCTTTCCGTACATTATAAGAATGTCGTAGTAAAAGTCATATAAGCGGACGTATGACGCGTAGGCTTGTAACCGCGACCAACTAACTCCTGCGTTCACAAAGTCGCCGATTTTGAATGCAAGCGGTCAACGCATACCGTGCACCAGTAAACGTAGTATATAAAACGTATTAACCATCGTACCGTGAAAAGCAGGCTTCTTAACAAACACTTAGAATTTGTGCAATCTACAATGAGAAAGAACTCGTTTCAATTTACATTTACATAAGGAGTACTAACTTAGGAAGGTCAGTGTGCCTGTAGGTTTCGGAACAACTGACGCATTTTCGTAGTTCTTTGGATTAGTGTGATCTAACGCGATGTGTGAAAGACATGTTTTAGTTTTTTCCTTGGTGGCAGTGATGCTGGTCTTCGTGAACAGCTCCTCGGCCCGTCTCGCGCGTAAGTTTTACATTTTCTATTGGCGGTATCTTATGAATTCCCAATGAATGATTATCTATTCGGATTTGTCGGACCGCCTGTTTATGATTATTATTATTAATATTAGTAGCAACAATTATTTATGTTTTTTGCGAACCAAACAAGTAGTATTTCAAATAATCCCTAATGGATTTTGCCTTTGGATATTATTGTAATTATATTACTTGTTTCTATTTAATTATAATTATTACAAAATTTTTAATTCTAATGAAATCAGAAAGTTTAAATCCCGTTACGGTCAAATTTATATACTGTACTTAAAATTTGTCGTCAATATTAAGTTATATGATGAAAAACATAAAATAGACAGAGCTATATTTTGGCCTTGGCATATGACCCAGTGTGTTCCAAAATAGTCACAAATACAATGCAAGGTAGCTTAACAACGTATGTACCTACGTGTTATTTACTAACGTTACTAGGCCTCACGCGAATTTTAAGGTGTCGTCTATACTTTTACAATATATACAAATAAGTTCATACAATATTAATTTAATTTGTTGTAAGAAATCACATAAAACATGGGTGTTTGTATATGAAAGATTTGGATTTGTGTGATACGATTTATTGGTAAAGTATATTAATCTATATACTTATACCTTATATCCAATCTTGATGGGTATGTGAGGTACAGTGGATTCAAAAATAATATGAATGTATTTGTATTTAAAACTAATAAATATGAGATCGATTCTGTCTCATAGTTAACTAAAATCTCATATGAAACGCTTATATAAGCAATCCTATATTAGCTCCAAAATTCGCTTACTCAGTTTGACGTTTATTGTTTGGATTTCATGGGATATGTACAGAATGTGTGCAGCCAAGTTCGAAAAGTAATATTTGCTTGAAAACTTGCCGGGAACTTTTCTAATTAAGCTTAATGTATTTAAAATATATCGCCATACGAATGCCCATGCATATATTATAGTAATTATCGCATCAAAAGCATATTTGTATAGTTGTTTTTAATCCTATATTGTGAAAAGGTCAACGTGACAGCTGGAGGGTTTGATTCCCACCCGAGGGAAGGAATTATTTTTATAACCTCACTCTAACAAGACAAGGTGCGGTATTAAGTTTCGCCAATACAATACAATGTCTCTAAAATTGGAAAGTAGGGAACAGAGTATCTTAACACTAGGTTCCTCTTTACTTTGCTATATACAACTAAAAAACAGGAAAGAAAAACAAAAATAATAATCGAAAAACTTAATTAATTTTCGCAACATACAACTTGTGTATAAAAAACTGCACATAAATGACACATATTATACCTACAGACCTACATGTCCATTCTATTATTATAATAATCGCCTCAACAGATCGCGTGCATCAAACGCGATACTTGAAATTGGCCAACACTGTGGCGCGATGTCGACTTGCTAAACTTATGATATACTCGTAGTTTGCGATTTATGTCACAATCCTTATATAAAAACAGTATATATTTGTACTGTATCTCTTGTCTTTAACGGAATCTTCTTCTTCCTCCTGGCATTAATCCCGGCCGTTGCCAGGGTCTGCCTTCCTACTCAATCTACTCCACTTTGCACGGTCTTTTGCGTCCTCGGTGGTTAGACTATTGGCTCTCATGTCCTGCATCACGACATACAACCAACGCTTCCTTGGGCGTCCGGGAGCTCTCACTCCAGGAACTGATATAGCAAGGCACTTGCATCAGACATAGTTTTTACCGTGTAACGTGGCCAAACCATCTTAGGCGACGCTCTTGGAGCTTGTCTTTTACGGAATAGGAATAGATAATAGTGATAAGTCACTTTATCTTCTATTAATGATACACCACAGCTTTGAGAATTATTTGTGCCAGTAACTATTCTCAAACAGACGTTCTCATCCACATTACAATTGCGATATAATATGGAGTGTATTAAGTAATTTAAATTATGAAAATTATGAATAAAATTCTATTTTATTCTATTCTTTTCTATTACCTAATGCGCACCACAATGTCAACAATATGTTCTGTTAGTAACAGCCTTAATAAAGTAGTAAAAATGCGCGCAAGTCCACAAAACGACGCCATAAGTATGCAAAACACATGCACCATATCCATAAATCTGTGTGAAATACCCTTGGTGGTGGTAAAAAAACAAAATATAAAAGGCTATATCGTAAATAAAATGACTCCATTAGAATTTTTTTCCTGTTCAAAGTTAATTTGAAAACATTTTTTGATATATTTCATAATTTTGTAGTTAGGAAAGACAAGTTGCACCACATTGTGTGCAGTACTTGGAAAAGATTTTAAAATGAGATGATGGAATAACCTGTCACCTTGCTCATAAATTTGCAATGTTTACTTAACGACGTTTATTTTTATAATATTGAAAATGCCTAACATTTTATAATCATTTCGTTATATCTCAACAATGAATTGCAAGAAGCGACATACATGAGACCAATTATTTAAGAAATAATGTATTTACGTTGTAATATGACAAAAGACCGCCATTATGGTTGTTTAATGTTAAGATTCTGTAACGGCTGCTTCGCAATGCACATGTTTATCTTTTTAAACAATTTTAAGTAGCTTTTATGAAGATAAATGGTTAGCAATTTAATATACCTATTATCATGTATGTTAAATTATTATTAATGTTGTCAACATTTTGATATTCATAAAGTGTAAAATATCAACTTCACGCTGTATCCTGCATACATCGGGGTAGGCAGAAGGAACCTAGTGTTATCACACTCCGTTGTCCTTCTCAATTCTGGAGGTCTTGCGTGTTGAGTGCCGGAACTCAACTCCGTTTTTGCTTCGACACAAGAACGAAGAAATGAATATATAAATCTGAATAAATATTTCATTTCCTCGAGTGGAAATCGAACCCACAACCCTCCGCCACGACTAGCCTCCATAAAGTATAAATAATGTATAATAAAATATAAATAGTATAAAAAATCTCACCTTTAAAAATGCCCGGCTGAAATGAGTGCCTTGACACTAGGTTCTCAATTATAATGTAGTTTTTAAAAAAAGTAACATTTGTTTCCAGCTGATTTCATCCACCCGTGCAACAACACAGAATCAGCCTGTTTAATACAATCCACACAAGATGCTATCCCAGATTTCTCTAAAGGCTTACCACTCCTCGGAGTACCACCACTAGACCCATTTGTTATTGATGAACTTCCGATCCAGTTGCCAGGAGTCAAGGTGACCTTCTTGGATGGAAAAGTGACAGGCCTTCGCAAGTGTCAAGTGCTAAATGTCGAGTGAGTTGATTTTTGTACTATGTGTAGTAAGGATAGTTTGTAGATTTATAGAAACGTGTCTTTATATAAAAAAAACAGACGTCTTTACTTATATCTAGCGTCCTCTGGGATAAGTAGTAAAAGCCGTAATAGATTCTTATTTTCTCTCCGTTTTCCATTTTCTGTCCATTTAAATAATATCATACGTTGGGTGAAGGAACCTAGAACATTCACGTTGTACAAGCACAAACGAACAAACAAGAACGGAGTAACGAAAATATTTTGAGTATAATAATTATGATATCAATATAATCAACTAATATAATAAGCATGATGGCGGCTAAAATGAGTAAAACTGGATGCAGTTACTAAATTGTGAAATGCTTACTAAATGCTCAATTTTGTATGTCATCAAATAATATAAATGCCATTTGGATAGTTACCTCTGACGTCCGTTTGGTATCTCTGATAGACTTCTACCATAATTATTAATATTAAAATATATAATGAATATTGTACTTCTAGATATTAGAATAAAATTTTAATGATAAATAATTAATTAATAAATAATTTTAATAATAGATAAAATTACGTGCTTTTGTTATTTGATAAAATTCTTCAATATTACATACTACATATTTTAAATACTAGTTCACGCGTCCGAGAGACGTGTCATCCTAGAAATGGCAGATATGTATAAGATAATATTTCTAAAATTTACCTTGTCCTATTTACAGAGCTTACCTGGAAAGAAATATATTTATTTTAGAAATAAGATGCAACATAACTATAAAGGGAAAGTACACGGCTGTTGGGAGGTTACTTTTATTCCCGATAAATGGTGAAGGCGATTCAAAGATTAAAATAGGTAAGTCTTATATTTATAGGTAATTGTTGTTAGATTTAGCTACATAAAATTATATACCTACTTTAAAAAATAATTGATATGTCACCATGATTTCTATTTTTCCTAGATAGACAGAGGGAGCCTAGTGTTAAAACACTCCGCTCCTCACTTTCCGCCGATTTCTGGTGGCAAAGCGTGTTGAGTGGCTGAATTTAACGTCGTGTTTTGCCTCGACACCAGAGCGAAGAAATTGAATTATTAAATATTTTAATTCCTCGACTGGGAATCGAACCTACAACGTGTCGCATTTACAGTCGCACGTGTGTCCATGCGCTATGATTGGCCTCAATATTCCTATATTCTATTTATTATTACGTATTTATTAAAAAAGCAGGCTAGGGTTTTACATCCTACTTAATCATACATTTGCGTTCTTATTATTTACACTATCAAATCGAAAGTAGCAAATTTATAAGCACATAGTAAACTTTTTACGATTTTTTCCTTCAAATTACAGTGAACTCTGTCATAAAACTGAACATAAAAACCAAGTATTTTAAAGATACGGAAGGACGAGACCACTTCGGTATAAGAAATTATAGATATACATTCGACTACGGCGACAGAGTCCATTATACCATCAACAACCTATTCAAAGGGAACCCGGAATTGAGTGAGTATCAATATAATTTTATAGCATTTGATGTCATTATATGGCCTCTTGTAATAAGAAAAGCTTCCAATCACACCAGTGGGAGAAAAAAGTCAGTCAATAAAAATATTCGAACTAAGGAAAATTCGTTATTTTCATTATTCTTGAAAATTTTTGTGTTAGGGTGTTTATACATTGAAATATATTCAATAAAAAAACAATATCAAGCAATTACAAATAATTGAATATTAAACATATATTTGACAACAGCTGATTGAAAAAACATAACTACCCACTACTTACTATTAGATATTATTTGAATATATTAGAATCTTCTTTTCAAATTTCTGCCTACTATATAATATAAAATGCTCATATTTAATAAAACATAAAAGGTATTTATTACGGACATGACGTGAGGGAATAATAAATAATTTATCAACATAATATCATTTTTGATAATAATGAAGCTGAAAATGTAGACTCGTTAAATTTTATGTGTTCGCGAATTGCCTTTTGTGAATTGAGAGCAACGAATGACAAACTTATGCATCATATAGTTCCCGCAAGCGAATTAATTTGAAAGCGCCTACGAAACTTTCCGCTTGGCTACTAATTAATCCATGAGGTTCGAGATGAAAATATACGGTGAACAATTTTATAATTAAAGTCGGTGCAAACCGTTTACTTATATTTTTTTATAACATAAAGCTGAAACGTTTTTACGAATACAATTATAGTAAAAATAGATTTTATATTTTTTACAAGTATCGTATACAATTATAGATTGAAATCTCTATCAAAAGTTTTTTGTATATATCCAACATGTAGGTAATTTTCCAGTACCGGATAAACAACATAGGATCCGCCTCTCAACACGCAATATTATTTGTAGATGGAAAATGAAGGCCCTAGTTATACCTTCATATTTATTTTATCAACATTTCAATCTCAAAATTATCCCCGAATATAGCAAGGTAGGCAGAGTGAATGCGAAAACAATACGACTCTGATCAAATACGATTTCACGTATTTGTCACGTGTATCACGTATATCATTCAACTTTCCTCTTGATATCAAGATCGAACTCAGACTTGAGAGCGATGTATAAATACGGGACTTACATCTTTGTTAAGCAACTCCTTCATTTTGATTTCAGGTAACACAGTCTTACAATTCTTAAATGAAAATTGGCGAGTGGTAACAGAAGAGTTTGGCCAACCAGTAGTAGACTACGCTATGAATGTCACCATTGAAACTGCTAAGAAATTCTTTACAGCAGTCCCATATGACGAGTTGCTGAACGTACCTATACCAAAGTATTAATTATATTGCATGTACTGTACATAATTATGTTATTTAGAGAATAAGCTTTATTTTTTAACTACCTACATCTATTTTTTGAGAAAATTCGAGAGAACTAGAGCTTGTTTTAGTAAATATCTAAAAATTTTAATATCCTGGACACAGACGTTGACCAAAGATGTGTAACTAAGTTTGGATAATTATTTTGGAAATTTATTTTGAACGGAGTAAGATATTACCTACATTAATATGACAAAGTCTACGGTACCTTAATCTTTATTTTTAAGTACTTTAATTAACCAAACAGTTTTATTTCTTCAAATTATGAATTTTGTGTTTATAGACTAAAAAACATATACCTACCTGGTGTTTAAATATACGTATCAGTTTAATTTAGCTGACGATTAAAATTGGATTGCGTTATTCTCTATACATATATTATAAAAAAATAGTAATAAAATACGTTGTAACTTAGCGGCAGGAACCGTTTTTTATGTACCATATTCTTTGTAACTGAAAACAATTATTAGATTTAAAACAAAAACAATAATATACATATTTTCAGTTATTTATCAATATCTCCAGTTTATTGTCTTTTTCAGGGATGAAAAAGACAACACACTAGAAATATAGATAACTTGCAAAATTTTATTAAGGAAATGCTTCACCAATTTCTGTATTAATGTAAAGAATACATAATTTCAAGTGTTTTAGTATGAATTTTAAAAATTACAATATATGAGTTATCTCACTTCAAGCACTACTCATCCGGTAATGCTATTTTTGCTTACCTTGTAAATTTTATTTTTCTTATTTAACATTGTAAAATATCTTTTAATAATGATGGTGACAATTAAATGTATGTTATTTGACTTTCGAAATAAAATTTATGTTAAGTTTTGATGTTTGTATAGTAAGTGATGTAAACTAAGTATTTCTTGTGTTATAACATATTAATTAAAATATAAATAATCAAAATAACAAAAATGTGACTTTTATTGACATTTGCAAACTGTGAGATTGACTATACAAGGGATAATTGTAAGTTTAAGCCCATTCGGGGCAATGTTTATATTTTTCTTTCTAATTTTGTAAATAAAACTAAAAAACACAAGCCAAATAGCTTATAAGGATTATAATTAAAATTGAAAATGGGTCCCTCATCCCCCATTTAAATTTTAAAGAGCTCCTTGTGATTATTTAATTGGTCGAACAATGTGTAGGTCCTGACTCCCGACTGTTAGTGCTAAACTATTGGGCTTGTTTTTTTTTCATCCGATTATGGCGAAGCAAAAAGTTTAAAGTTTTTTGTAAGCAGGATTAACTTTTGAAGCTTTTGACTTGCTTTCGTGACGCAGGGGCACAAGTTTGTGACTAAGGCGACGTGACAGGTTGAGAGCTAGATTCCCACCCCAGGAAATGAAATATTAAATATTTGCATTTCTTCGCTCTGTTGTAGAGGCAAAGCGTGGCGTAGAGTTCTGCCATTCAAAACGCAATGTCTTTAGAATATCAAAACCTCAGCCTACCCTGCTACATGCGGGATTCATTGAAAAAAATTGTAAATTTCTAAACATCTGTTGAACCAGTGGAATACGTACTGAGGTTCCCATTCCGCAAACGACCGCTAAAATCTGTTGATCGAGTTGCACAGTCGAATCGAGATGTATATAAATATATAAAAACAATAAAAGCACAAATCAGTGTATTTGTTTTTTATTTTTTTCAGGCACTTCTGTTGTTTGTTTAAACACAAACTCAATATTCTTCAAAGCCGATTTTACATGATTCTAGAGAATTATGTCTACATATAGAAATGAATAAATGCAAAAAAAAAAACAGATACGATGCTACCGTTTTAATAAAGCTTACTAATTACCATTTTATTATGTTTAAATTACATATAACGATCGTTCTTCCTTTACTTGTAGACATTCGGTACTTTAAATTAATCTCAAAATGTTAATCTTTGGCCACGACCGTATCAGTAACAATAAACGACCTCGTTTCCAAAAAAAACATAATCTCTTCCCTACATAAATCTGTGCGGCGTGTAAATGCAGTGAAATAAATTCGAAGTGCATTTTCGTCTCATACTGATTTAGTTTCTACTAAAGTTTTAAATTTTAGATAAAAATTGTCTAAAATGTGAAAGCTCGAAAATGTATGCCAACGTAACCTAATGTATTTTATCTAGATCACTGTTTGTATCTGTAGGCATAGCTTTGATTTAAATAAAAAATACTTAGTAGATAATTAATATAACTATTGAAAATTACTATTATAAATATTAAATTAATTAATGTTTAACGGTAAAGATTTTGTTTTAAATCTTCAAAGTTAATTACAACCGTATAAGAATAGAGGGATGAAAAACCACCTAAAAATTGAATGTATGTTTTTTTTTTAAATATTTGTAGGTCTCTTTGACTGTTAAAAGACTAATTTTTAAAGAAATATTAAGTGAACTGAATTTTAAAAAATATAGTTCCAGAATACAAAATATATGTATGCACATGTATGTTACCATAATAATAAATAAATAATTATTATAATTGTATTGACGCCTAACATTAGTAGACTCTTACATCGATTACAGAACTTTGCTATTAAGATATCGCTTATCAATTATCTCGTATCTATATTTAATGACCCATTAGTCGGTTAATTGTGCCAATGTTTAGTTGATATGTTGCGGTTCAGGTGGAAGCTGATGAGTTATTATTAGTATACGTACACATGTATGTACATACAGTATTACATATTATATATGTGAACATTTTTTTTAATAATATTCACGAGGCCGTCGTAGCGCAGGGCAGGCCAATGCGACGATTGTGGGTTCAATCCTCACTCGACAAATTAATTATTATTTATAGATATTTAATTTCTTCTTTGGCATCAAGGCAAGAGCCTGGCGTTGAGTTCCGCAACAATGAGTGCTTTGAAAAAATCGGCTAAAAGTAGGCTACGGAGTGTCTTAACTGTTGGTTCCTTCTGTCTGTATAGGTATGATAGGGTGGTATGTGCGGGATAGCAAAATGTGAAACTATGATATCGTGGAGGAACCCCAAGGCTTCTAATAGTAAACATAATGATTGTGGGTTTGATTCCTAGTCGGGGAAAATAGTTTCTGTAAAATACGGTGGAGAGTGAAGGGCGAAGTGTTTTGACAATAGGTTTAATCTGATTACTGTGATATGCGAAAAAAACACAAAACTATTTTTACTTTTGGAAACTTCTTCAATTAACCCAAATACAAATATTTTTTTACATAAATAGTTGCAATTATATAAAAAGTATATAATTGATACAGAATAATTGAATATGAATAAATTACAACTTACAATAATTATAAGCAATGTTATTAAAATAATAAAAATATATTTCAAGATGAAGTGACTACTTAATTATGTTACTGACTCAAGATGCATATCGAAAATAAAATTATAATCTAGTTTTAAACTGGTTTTGGCTTTGCTAAGTATAACTTAAAGAACAATCATCTCTACCACTTTAAATTAGCAGAAAAAACAGCAAATGTATTTGAAATTTTTTACCTCCATCATAATTTTTATGCCGCTGAAGAAAGAGGATATTTTTAAAGTTCTTACAAGAATAATATATAATAATGATACTCGTATATCTGTATATATGTACTTCAAACATAAAATTCAAACTTGCAAACTCAGCTCATTTAATCATATATTAGAAAAAAAATACCGAAATAAAAATAAACAGTTTCAAAAAAGAAGGTTAATGGTATTATAAGTACGTGTTCGGAACTTACTATCAGAACCTACTTTGTTGAGTAAAATAATTTCAAATATTCTTTACAAAACTTCAAAAATACAAACGGTGTAGTATTTCACAAGCCTTCTATTTTAAAGGTGTTTACTTCGACAATATAACGGATGTTTTGTAGTGCCGGTCATACTAGAGACAAAAAAAGGCTATAATTATAGGTATGATGAAAACTATTTTTATAGCTTCACGCTGTATGGACCTTGGCAACCTAGAGTTAAGACAATCCGTTCCCATTGAGATATATCCGTTCCCCACTTCCCACTGAATTCTGGAGGCAATGATTGCGGAGTGACTGAAGTCAATACCTCACCGGGGGTTTGAACTAAAATTTATTTCATAAGAATAAAATTGAACTGAACCTAAGTACTTTCAAACGATATTAGTAAGTACATATTTAAGATTAAGAATGTTATTTTCATAACATCACGACCCAGTTATAATCAACGAATTTCTTTTAATATCTCCGTTACTCGACATTCCCTTCCTCGGATTCAGCTCAAAGATGCTGCGTGTGGCGGAAGTCAACGCTGCACAAAGCAAGGCAACGTAATTCATTCATTGCCATAGTATTGCTACTACAACTAAGTTTTTATGCCTACCACAAATTTTGTTAAAAATATAAATATTATATTTTTACATAGATTCATGAATGAGAAGCAATTTAATAGTAACATATAAATATTATTATTTGTAAAAAATAAAGTATTTTTGGTCGCTATCTATTTATACTTGTAAAATGTTTTAGTAATTTACAATTTAATCAAATACGATGGCAAAGTTTTTTAATTACAAGCAATCATAATATATAGGTAGCAGTGTTGGCAGGTAATACTAATTTACTTTAATTAAAAGAATTATAAAAATAAAATTATATCTTCGTTAGATTCACGGAAGTCTTCAAAGTCATAATATTTAAAAAAATATTGAATTTCGTATTGTAAAGTAAATACTAAAGTTTAAATATTTTTTTAAAAGGCAATTATTACAAGTACCCACCTAATTGCAATTATAAATTAAAATTATTACATTTGTTATTTCTCGACATAAATAAGTAATTCATTTTAAAGCCATTATTATATTTTAATTAATTTGCTGCATTAAATTCTACTTTAGTCAAACTATTATAACCTCGCTATAGTAACGAGGCAAAGCGCGGCGTTGAATTCGGCCACTCAACCACCACGCTATGCCTCCAGAATTTGGTGGAAAGTGGGGAACGGAAGTGTCTTGATGGGAACGACAAGTCTTAACACTAATGATACAGCGTGACGATAAAAAAATAATTTATAAAAGGGACGCATATTATTATGTAAATTGGCGCGACGTGCGGAAAAACGTTAAAACACATTTAAAAATATATTTAAAATGATATAATAAAATAAAAATGTAGAAGTTTAAAGAATACAATAAATAAATATATTGCGGGAGTTCATTTTCAGTTTACTTCAAAATATTTTTATTCCATTCACCTTACCGATACCGAACCAAACTTTTATCGTGATCGAACAGTTCGAATATAAATAACAATATTAATTAAACAAACGTGCAAAAAATTTTATTTTTATATTAAAATATATTCAACAACGAATTGCAAGCATATTTCCTTTTGTCTTAAATTCTCACAAAATAATATTTTTAACATTTATTACTATAATAATAACACTTCCGTTGATAACTAAAGTACTGTACACAAAAAAATATATAAGCATTGCATTTTTTTGTAGCCACCTGTTTACTTATTAAGAAGCGAAAATTAATATATCGTGAGAAGCTAAGTTAAGGTCCTACGTACAACCGGTCCCGTACAATGCCAAATTGAAGGCTTAATATCTATCAGTTAGACGATATATAGTAGTTATTTGCTCCGCGGCCGGTGCAGAGGTAAATCCACTGTAAAATCAATTTAATTTTAAATATATTAAAAATATATTAAAATTATGATTTTGCGAGTTGTTTCCATCGCTTTTTGTGTTGTTAGCTGCTTCTGCGGTGTGGGATACGCAAAATTAGCCCGTAAGTAGTTTTCGTTTATTCTTAATTTATTTTTATTTTTTTTGGTATATATTTTTTAAATTATAGAAATGTGGATATGGATTATTATTATATTATATCGGTATATAATATATTGTAATAATTAATCAATTAATTTTCTAAATTAAATACTTTTAGGCAAAAAATTATTGGTAATAAAAAATGTTTAAAAGAAAGTGGAATATAGAAATTAATATTTTAATTACTTAAAAGTAAAGAAAATTTTAAAAAATATAAATGTAATACTTGATACTTATAATACAATTTGCTTGTGGCCAGAATTGATTTAATTTTTATTGATGATAGAGTGGCGGAGCTCAAAGGTTTTTCCTCTCTCGAGCCAAAAAAGGAAACTAATAATTTCCCCGACTGAGCATCGAACCCACAACTAACACGCTTACTGTCAGATAATTCTTAAGAAATAAATAAGAAATTCAGAATTTTTAATTGATAATATTTTTACTAAAGTAATAAATCAATAAAGAAAACGTGTTTTCGTCACTAATCCTATTGGGATATCCTATCCTATCCTATATCTTATAAAACAAAGTCGCTTTTCGTGTCTGTCTGAACTTTCTAACTCTTCTTCTTCTAAACCACCCAACGGATTTTTATGCGGTTTTTACCATTAGGTCGAGTATTTCTCAGGGAAGGTTTATATATAGTTTATTATTTGTACATTCTTATGTAAATTAACATAAATACGATAAATGTGTCTAAAGTCCTACCCGTTGAGACACTTTCGCGCATGCGCTGCTTTAATGGTAAGTACTACATGAAAATAATGTACTGAAGTATTGTTCCTCTTAATAAGATCTACAAAAAAGTCCGCGAGAGCATATTTTTATCTTTTAAGGATAACGTGTAGTGATCATATTTCTGTCTAAAAATAGTAATTTCAATATATTTTTTATTGTGAGGGATATTTTTCCATAATGGTATTAATCCTTATCCTTTAAAATACTTTATTAATTTTCTATGTTAAACGAAGATAAAATTTGCTTTTTACACTATTTCGAAATTGCGAATAGTTTTAGAGAAAAACGCATTTAATTGTTGACACATCACGCCGTTGACTCATCAGCTGTATGTTACTCAAGTTGTACTTATCCCTTACTCTCAGCATATAAATAAGTATATTAGTTACGTTGGCCATTTAATGTAGATCAAAACTGTCTTTTACTGTTTTTTCATTTTAATAAGTACTTGTAGAAGTACTTGTAGTGTAGAAGTTGTTACAATATCAAAACATCCTTGCTGCGAAACGCGCCCCGCGACGTTTTGCTTATACAAGCGCGTTATGAGCAGTCATCGGTGGTTCAGTGGTAGAACGCTCGCCTGCCACGCGGGCGGCCCGGATTCGATTCCCGGCCAATGCATTCTATTTAATTTTCTTCACAGGCAGCCACGTAGTGCTTGCTTTTCATCAGGGACAGAATACCCTCTTCAGCATTAACCACAAGCTCAAAAAAAAAACCCGCCTCAAAAAATAGAGGCATAGCAATGAAGATTTAGATGCGTTTGCACATATTGGATAATTGGAATTGAATGTATTACTTCAGCGCGATATATTTGGTTTCATATTTTTTTGTAGCAGTTATTAGTAGGTAGGCTTTTGTTTATAATTTCTTCCGTTTAAAAACAGTCATTTAACTATCTAAAAATAGTCATTTAAATATATTTTAATATGTACTTGAAAAGATTAGTAGCACAAATTAAAAATTACGGTACCTACTAAAATATCCTTGCCGAGTAAAACAATTGGAAAATCCTTATTGAAACTACGAAACTGCGGGTTGCATTAGGGTTTAATTAATTTTCACATTATCTTAAGTGCTTTGCAAACATACATTATATGAATAATCAAGTAATAAAAGCGGGCGAAGCCGCAAGGGGGTCGCTAGTATATTATAAATGTGAAAATCTGTGAGCATCCTCATCATGCTTATTCGAGCTTCAAGCAAAATGTACTGAATTAATTAAGATGAAAGTACAATAATATACCTACCTTAATACATATATCAGACTAAAGCATAAGCTACAAATAGAGATTTTGTAAAAATTGGCCATAATCTCACAGTAAATAAGAAGGTTTGGGTCGCTAGTGAATCATAAAAGAAGGTAATAATGACTCTGTCTTTGACCTTTAATATTTCGTAATACTCGATATTATTGTACCATGAAGACTCGTTTAATAAATTTGTAACAATAAAGTAAATATGAGATAATACTATACAATTTCAAAGTATTGATCTACCGTGATGGTGCAAGAACACAGCGTCTTCCAGCATCTGCGTGACGGTTGTAGATACAAATCCCATTCGGGCAAAAGAAATATTTTCATTCCCTCACTTTGGTAGAAGACAAATGGCGTGGCGTTGAGTTCTGCTATAGCAATGTTTTGAAAATTAAACGGAAAAACTGTATAAACCCTTCGAAAATTCAGTTTATTATAATTAAATATTTTTTTTATGGCTAATTAATATAATATAAGTACCTACTACGCAACAATTAAAGCAAATTATTTTTAATTTAAAAATTCTTTCAAATTGTAATTATTGAGTGCCGCTAAGTACGTACCAACTGAGCTTCTTAGTTTTTTTTTAATGTAAATTTTATGACTTGGAACAATTATTCTAATTTCGCACGATTAATATGTCAAAACATGTCGAAATATATAATTTAAAAGTTAAATGTCAAAATATTACAACAAAATTTAAAAAAATATTCATATTACAAAACTTTTATTTCAAATGTATTTTTTCATACTAAAAATAAGAAACATTATTAATACACATTTTAATGTATCTAAGATATTTTTAGAGATATCTACTTCTGAATATATGTAAATTAGTCTTGACATATAAAATTATCAACAAAAAATATTAAAATGTACCTACGTTGCCTTCGTAATGAAGACAAGAAGTGAGACGAGATCGATTAATTCTATACTATTTTTATTTATATGCTTCTAAACTATTATTATTATATTGCACAGTAAAACATATCCTTTCGGCACGAATTTGTGAATTTGAGACCAAATAAGCGCCAACCCCTGGACACCTGGACAAAAGCGCTTGCCGCAAACTCCATTTGATGGATCTCCAAAGGTTTGGTTTGGCGCAAGCCCTCGTAAGTTGTCACAAGCTATGCTATGCTTAGCATTGGATATTCCCAATTCACACGTCTGTATTGGTAGACGCTTGTCCAGGTTTGCCAAGCGTGCAAACAACGTATTAAAGGTTTTGATTACGCGGTGAATTTCATACAAAAAATGATGCATAAACGCATATATCCTTCCAAGGGACCGTAGATTTCATTGAACGCTTCCGTTATTTTCTTTTGAGGCACGGAAAAAGCGTCGTTGAGCTCTACGAATTAATATACAATATCCAATTAATGCAAATTGAAAACAAAGTGTCTTAGCACTAGGTTCCCATTCTTCGTTCAAAATGTCAGCGAGATATCTTTATTTGTTTATTTAAAATTTCTGTAATATAAAAAAATAAATAATAGGAAATATGTACATTACTGATTGATGATAAATAATTAGTAGTTTTAAAATATTATTATTTTCTGCCCTTTGTTTGTTCATGGTCTTCACTAATACAAAAAATATAATTGTATAATTGTTATAAGGCATATTGTTCAAGGTACTTTTATGACTTTTGGCAGCACGGTAAACCGTAATTTATTTTTAATTACAAGGTTCCTCCTGAATGAATGCCAACAAAATAATTAGCTTATGCATTTATTAAGATTTGTAACTATCAGTTTTAAACTATATCCCGTATATAGCAGGGTAGGTACGGGGAGCCTAGTACTAAGACACTCTTCTCCCAATTTTCCTCCAAACACCGTGGTTTTCCTCTACACCAGAGCGATTAAATTGTTTTTTTTCTCTAGTTGGAATCGACACCAAAACCCTTTGTTTACATTTACACATTTATGCCCTTTGTGCCCCAACTGGCTTCAAGTCATAATGCACGACTGCATTTGTTAAGAAAAGAAGAAGTGTAAATTCTAAAGAACTTAACTAAAAAGATTAAGATAACAAGTTAAAATCATTAAATCATGTCCTAGCAAATGCTTTAGGATCTATGTGCTAGTATGTAGGTACTCGTATTAATAATATTATATTACCTTTAGGTCAGAAGAGGTCTCTAATTGTTTCCTTGTAGGATAATTTTGTTTAAATATATATTGTATATTAGGTACTAGATTGCTAATTAGAGTTTTTATTGAATAACTCTGATATAACGACTGAACCTAAATATATATACTACTTTATAGTAATTACGTTTAATTGATATAAAACAGGATAAAGATTGATTATTATGGAATCGAGATCAAAGTAACAAAGCAAATAAATATAAAATTATTTAATAAAATAAACTGTTATAGCAAATTATAAGTTAATTTTATTTTAATTGTTTTCTATTAAAACATATACCTATTATATTTGTATTATACACCGTTTTTCTATAATAACCTAATATAATACCTGTTATTATTTTATAATTATAATTATTTATCATTTACCTGTTATTATTTTTTCAGTAAGAATTTCGATTTTTTTTTAATGGATATTATACAACTTGCAGTATTGTATAGATTGTATATATAGTTTTATAGGTTCATATAATAAAACTGAGACTTTAAATAATAAGTGACATTCAATTCTTAATAAACGGAGTTGAAATTTTCAAATTGTTGGACCTAATGAATATTTTATAGAGAAACTAGCGACCCGCTCGCGGCTTCGCCCGCTTAAACTATTGAATTATTTACTTATTACACTCACTTACTTAAGGAAGCAGCAAGGTATGCAGATGGAGGACTTGATACCGAAACGATGAAAAGAAAATATTAAATATTTTATTTACTCGACTGGGAATCAAACCAAAAACCTGTCGCGATTACAGTCACAAGCTAGCACTTGCGCCACGACTGGCCTCCACGAAAATAATACGATAACAATATTAAGTTCAAGGCGAAAAATAAGTTATAGTTGCTAGAATGTATGTTGAAGATTTCATCTTAGCTAGTAGTTTGTGCTTTATCAACGTGAAGATAACTGCGAGAGGTCAACAAGATGTGAGAGCCACTGAAATAAAACGAAGTCTAGAGAACTCTATTCGCGTGTGGTTTTATTTGTATACTGTATATTATAATATTTTTTTTATGAACGAAATGTTATTCATCTTCCTTGTGTTATATTTTTCTGTAGTTGAGTTCCACCACTCAACACGCAATGCCTTCATAATTCCGCGAGGAACGGAGTGTCTTAACACTAGGTTCCTCTGCCTATCCTGTTGTGTGTTGGATACAGCGTGAAACTCAAACTAATTTTTTAATGATAATGTTGAAAATAATATTCTAGAACGTACCTACTAGATATAAAATATTAATTTTAATCAAAAAGATATAAGTTCTAAGCATATTATATAATTTATAATTGCAAAAAATTGCAATTCTGTTCTACCCAATATAAATTAGGTAAGAAATAAAGCGCTAATTAAATAAATTTTATACAAAATTTATTTTTAATAGTACCTAATATAATATTTTTAATTACTTATCCTTGTTTTGACTTCAAACAACAAAGTCACGAGTGAAGGTTAGCTTTAATTTTTTTTTTAAAGTTTATACCTTATGCAGTCAAATAGAAAAAACAAAATAATTTAATAAATTAAATGTCACAGTTGGCATCTTTTGTTCTTATAAAAAAATAACAAATGTCAATATCGGTATAAATCTATATATATAAAATCGAAAGGTCACTCACTCATCACGAAATCTCAGAAACTACATGTGCTAGGAATCTCAAATTCTGCATAGGAGTTATTTATAAGACGTAGGTGCTCGCTAAGACGAGAATTTGCAATATTCGACTTCTAAGGGGTTGTTTTTGGGGGTTGAAAGTTTGTATGAAACTTCGTTACTACAAATGCTAGGAGTCTCAAATTTTGCATGAACGTCACTTATAAGGACGCAGGTAGTCATGGAGACAGAAATTAATAATAACGTAGTTCACGCAGGCGAAGCCGCGGGCGGGCCGCTAGTGTTTAATAAATGCCAAAGTTTACGACTTCATAATGGAACGTTTTAGCACGATTCCATGATATGTTAACTCCGTATTGAATAGTTGTTTATTTTTAGTTTAAATTACGTATTTTTTTATGAAAACATACTTGAAAAAATTATTTTTCACTTTTGCACAATTACTTATATCCAATAATTGCTTATTTATTATTAATATAATTTTTAAAGATATTTTTTTATATATCACAACAGTTCTTTAAGGACCTTAAAACTTACTTAACTGCAGTTCATAATTGTTTATTTTTAATTCCAACCAAAACAGCATAATAATTATATTCATATTTCAAATCACGAAACTGGGCTCTATAAGGTTTCAAGGATTTTTTCATAAGTTTGAATAGGAACACAAAGTGACTTATCACAAGCTTATGTGAAGATGAAAAATAATAATACCTACATACTGTTGTCTATTTACGTTTACGGTCAACCATAAATTGATTTTATTGAAATTAGTTATGGAAGTGTGAATATAACATAACTATTTAAAAAAACGGTCAAATGCGAGACGGTCTCGCTCACCGAGGGTTCCGTGCCAATTTCAGGATAATAGTTCATTGGGAAATATAATTTATAAAAGTTGACAGATTTAAGTTGTAGGCGTATGCAGTCATTTTGTATGAAATTAATAGTAAATATAGTCTATGAAATACCTATAAACTTTTCAGTTTCCAGATTTTTTCTTTATCTTTATTGTAAGTTCTCACTTCGTGCCATATTTCATAGCTGTAGGTGGACGAGAAGTAACCTATTAGGTTATGATTGGTGAACTCCATACAAAAATGCAGCAAAAACGATGCATAAATACCAATATCTTTTGAGTGTGTTATCTTAGAACTTTGATTTTTTCTGTACTCCAAGGGACCGTTAACTTGTAAGTTGTCGAATATAATTCAGAATTACATTTAATTGAGCTTGTTACTTTTACACGATCTCGAGAAAATATATCTTGACAGATGGACAGACGGACAACGCAATATTGCCACAAGGGTTTTGTTTTATCCTTTTGAGATACGGAACTCCAAAAAACAATAATTTAACATGAAATTTGAAATCTGTGGTATTATCTAGGACCATACCATTATGTTGTAATGTAATTATCTTCGGCTCTTTGTTAATATTATCAATTAAAAATAATTGTTTATATAAAAAATATTCTTAACTTCCTTTAACTTGTTAGTAATTTATAAATTCTGTTGTTTAGCATTAGATTTTTTAAAATCCAAACTGTATACAAGATATAGCAGATTCACCATTTTCTGTCAAACATCCGAAACCTTGCCATTGCGCGTTTAATGGCGGACATCAACGCCGCGATTTTTCGTTACCAGAGCGATAAAAGAATGAAAATGAAATATCTCATTTCCCCGAGTAGGAATCAAATCCACAACCATCTGGCATATAGTCGCACGCTTGTGCCCCTACGGCACGGCGGCCTCAAATTGCTTAGTTAATTAAACTAATTAACTAAGCAATTATTTTTTAATAATGACGGAAAATGAAGAACACACCTTTGACATACAATATTATAGCTTCAATGTTGCGCCAATACATTTTATAGATGCAGTACTAGTATCCAGCAAATATGTTTCTCAGTATAAAAAAATGTACAAACAAAAATAAGTTTTAAAAGTATAAGTCGTAAGGGTTTTTATCCTACAAAAATATTACCCTTTTCTTAAGCAATGCACGGCGCTAGAGGTACACGGATTCGAAATGCAATTATAGGGTATTTCAGTTGTGGAAAGCTCTCGTAAGACTTTCATACACGATGAACGTGTACAGTCTGGCTCACAAGGATATTATAATTAAAATATTAATTAAAATTATATAAAACTAGGTTTGAAAATGAAAAATACAAAATTATAAATGAATTCACATATTTTTGCTATTTCTGTCGAAATTTATAAGTAGGATCAGGTAGATTTTCCAAACTTATTTATTTGGTTTATTTTAAAGAAATCAATCAATATACTTCACATATGTTTATTTAAATACATAGAAATTAAATAATCGTTTTCTTTATAAAAATAATTCTGTGTTTTATATTGTTTTAATAAAACCACTAGTTATTAATAAAACATATGCAAACAAAGTTAAAATAATATTTTTTATGTACCAGCCTACCTTACTATGTAATAGGTATAAATAAACAAAAGGAGTTCAATTTATTGCTTTAGCAGATAAGTGTTAAACAATATACCTACTTGGTCGTTTATATTTTGTATTTACATAATTTTATTTACGTTTTAAAGTGTAAAATACACAAAAAAAAATTTTAAGTCAATACTTGAAATATTGACTTGCTGGACTCTCTATTTTTTTTTACTACTTATAATCGTACTTAACTTAAATATGAAGTTCATACAATATGACCAATATTTTTTTAATATTAATCTTGAAAAAGGTCGCATTACTCACTAAATATTATTGAAAGCTTAATATGAAAACAATTAAAATTTTGTGTACAATATCGAAATGTTACTAGTTTGTCCTCGATTTATGTAAATAAATGCTCACGTTTTAATGGAATTGATTAAATTAATGTCATTTTATATTAACTGTCTAATTTTACACCGTGAAGCTTCTTTAATTTAGTAAATATAAAATGAGATTCTAAGTAGTCCTCCATTTTCATACATTCTATCTAGGAAAAAATATAAAAAACCTCAATAACCAAGCAATTTCGTGTTTCATTAATTACTATGACAGCGATCCCTCATTATTTCCACTGATTGTATGACCTCATTATTGAAACATCTGTGATACATGCAGCATAATATAATTAAGATTAAAACGAAAAAAAATGTTTATGTCTACGATTATTAAAGTATTTTTCAATAGCTTCACTTAATTATGCGAACGTTCTAATAAAAATGATATTAACTATTAATAATAATATAATAACATTTTCCAGCGGACTGGATCCACCCCTGCAACGCAACTACAAGAGAATGCCTTGTGAAATCCACGCAACTCGCTATACCGGAGTTTGTGAAAGGCATGCCCAACCTGGGCGTGCCGCCTTTAGATCCTTTTGTTATCGAAAAGTTGTCGATACCTCTCAATGGACTCAAAGTCACGTTCTACCAAGGAAAAGTTACGGGATTCAAGAAGTGCATCGTTGATAACGTTATGTGAGTTTATTTGTTTTATTTGGATTTTTTCCAGCTTCACGCTTTATCCCGTAAGAATAGGCAGAAAGAATTTAATGCCAAGATGATTCGTTTTCTACGTTCTCGTATCCGAGGTTGGGGCGCAACTCAACGCAGCGTTTCGTCTTACCAGAGGGAGTAAATAAAAATATTTCAAGGTTCTGAAACGATCGAAACAATAACCACTATGTTCTCAGCCAGACGCTATCCCACTGCGCTATAATAGCATCTTATATTTTTTTATACCAAGATGATATTTTAATCTTTGTAGCCTACTTATAAAAATAATTTATACTACAAAGTAACTATATTCTGAGGCGACCTAAATAAAGAGCGAGTATAATGAGATTGACTTCTTACTGAAGACCTCAATCTTTAAATTCTCCAACCATTTGTACATCACGCAATCTTTTATTGAATCATTAAATTGATTACTTTCACGCATTTTGTAGCGTGCAACTTTTATATGGGCAATAAAAATAAATTTTATAGATCACTATTAAAATATAAGATTTATAATTGTAGCCTTATGCTTATAGAGATTGAAGTTTCATATAAGAATTCGAGTGTACCAAAACATATAAAAATGTATAGAAACTTCAAAATTGGGGGGATGCTTACTTTCTTTCTACTCCTGCTTTATTGACGTAGACCCCTACGAGGAGAAAGTCTTAGTTCAAGTTTTTATACGAAACTAAATTGTGACTCTAAATATATTGCTATATGGCTTAGAAGTTAGATCCTTAATTTCCGTCACATTTGAATAAAATCAAGAAAAGCAACAATTTCCGTTATGGTAACTTGTCTGGAATTTATGGCTTTATATAAATTCAAGTCGTCAATTAAGTAAAAATGTTATTTAAACTATTTCAGCAAATGGACGTATAAACAAATTTTAGTTAATACATTTTAATGCCAGATTAGTAAAGGACAAAACTCTCTGTCTGTTACTATCTCTACATAATACTTTACATTAAATACAAAAAAAACGAATTATTTCAAAAGTAGATCTTTCCCGTTTTCCTAATCTAAGTAAATATGTCAGAAATTTTGTTTCTACATTTAATTACTGAATTCTCTCAAGATGTAACCACGTGACACTTTACAGAGATAAATGATCCCTTTGAACACATTGTAAGTTATTTTAATTAATGTCTACCTTCTACAGAATCTTTTAAGATAAAGATCTATTTGATTCTTATATTTAATTTAAGCAGTTTTCTTTATTAAAATAAATAATATATCAATAAATTTTCGGTTCATTCATAGTTTATATTATAATAGTATTTTTTGTTCAGTTCTAGTAGTAACCTTGAATTACAGTATTTCTTAGTTGCAAAAACAAATATGATGCTATTACGATATTAAGCTACACAAAAATATATTTTCATAGCTATAAATATATTTGATTTTTCTGTTTTTTGCAATCTCTGTTTAACTGTATACGCGATGATATTAATATTCATTCTCCCGCTCTAATAAGACAAATAACAGCGTTGAATTCCGCCGCTTAACAAATTAATTTCGAATTCGATCGTAATGGGTTTATGAAGAAATGTAACTAACAGCTATGTAGAAGCCTTCGTGGCGCAGTAGCACAAGCGTGTGGCTGTAATTGGGACGTTTGTGGATTCCATTCCCACTCGGGAAAATGAATTATTATTTATGAATTAGCCCTAAAATATCAAGTATATTTTTGTCTATCTATTAACAAATATTACATTCAATTTAATTCATTTACAGACCACATTAAAAAACAAATATACATAAAATATAGATAACAAGTCTTCACAACGTTTTTTGCGCTTAATGTATGGAAAATGAATATTCTTTTTGCCCCACATTTCAAAATAATAAGTGCCTTCGGAAGCTCTATACAAATTAATTTCGTTAACCTTAACGAACTGACCCCATTTCTTTGACTTTGGGCTTGATAAACAATCTTTGCGGTGGAGACATAAGTGTGGTTACTTAAAAATAAAAAATAAAAAAATAATAATATTAGTACAATTTGATTAAAATCTATTTTCTATTATAATTCTATTTATCTGTTTTAGATCGGAATTGGAAAAAAGACATTTTATTCTCGAGTTTCACTGTAATTTAACAATTCGAGGACAATACGATGCAATTGGAAAAATTCTACTGTTCCCGATCAATGGCGAGGGGGATGCGAAAGTCAAATTAAGTAAGAAATATCTATATTATACAAATACACATAGAAAATACTTCAATACAAAAAAACTACTCCACGGATTTTAATATAGTTTTTACTATAAAATAGCAATTTATGAGGGAATTTTATACGTATAAATATGCATTTTATATAAATACAGTCCAAACAGACGAAACCGGGGGACACTAGTCATATATAAAACCAAATAACAAATTTATACAGGATTGAATCTAGTAGAATATTTTCACTAAGAGTTCAGTTTTAATTAATTTGCTGGGATTCAAGAACACTCGGTATGAAATTTATTGCTAGTTTTTGATGTTATGAAATTCAAGTCCAATATTAAAGCCACGAAGAGTTCAAAAGTTCTTATTAGTAAAGGCATGTTTTGTGGTCATCCGTTTTCTGTAAATTATTTAAACAGATTAGAAAAAAATATGATGAATATTATTAATAGATCTATAGTTCAGATGTCAACTGAAACACTTGGGACCAGTGTTTGTTTATATTATTCATATTTAAAAAAAAATATTTAAACTATAATTCATTAATTAAGAAGTGATTTGATCAATATTTTCTTCCTGGATATTACCAAAAATAAATTAAATGGTCATTTTAATGTCAAATCGCGCCTTATCGCCTCATTTGGGTTATTATTTAAGAAAGTTAACATTTAAAATTTTCATTTCTAATTTAGCCAACCTCAGAATGAAACTTGACATCAACACGAAGTATACGAAAGACGACAAGGGTTTGAACCACTTCGGCATCAAGAACTATAAATACTCTTTCGACTACGGCGACCGCGTCGCGTTTGACCTTCAAAATCTTTTTAAAGAAAGCAAAGAATTAAGTAAGTAAACAACCTTATATGACATTTACGTTATTTTTTTTCTATAAAAGTAAATACCACGTTAAAAGTACACACCAGGTTAAAAAAATCGACTGATTGTGGGTTCGATTCCCACTCGAGGAAATAAAATATTTATCTTAATTTATCATTTCTTCGCTGGTGTCAAAGCAAAGTACGGCTTTGAGTTCCACCACTCAACATGCAATGCCTTCAGAATTCGGCGGAAGTGAGGAACGAAGTGTCTTAACACGAGGACACTCCGTTCCTCACTTTCCGTCGAATTCTCCCTCCTACCGGGATACAGCGTGAAGATGATTTGATTCGCTTTAATTTAATTTAATAATATATAATATACATATAGGTAATAGATATTAAAATCCTCTAAAACAAGCAGCCTTTCATATAAGTACCATTCTAAATAATGTATTGGGAGACACTGCTTGTGAACAATACACCCATCACACCACAACCCACATCAGACGCACCACGCACACAACAAACATCACATACAATAGACTTACGTGGTTCTTCTTCTAGTTTCTGTACACCAAATTAATCTATCATAAAAGGGGAAGAAGGTGGAAAGACTGTTCATATAGCGTTTTTACTGAAGGTCTCAGGACGAAAAAGTCGAGTTTCAGTACGCCGACTACGAATTTATATATATTTATAAATAACATTAGTATTTTATCGAGTAGGTACCAAAATGTAACGGTAAACTTCTAGATGTTTACGCAAGAAGTTTATTAGTTGTGATGAAATAGTCAACGAGACATTGACAGTACTGTGACCTCTTAATTTATAATGTTAACGTGAACTATTAATATGTATTTTTTTTTATCTTTGTTTTTTACCTTGCACGTATTGTGAAGTAGATACACATATATATAAAAAAATCAAGATCATTCTCGTAGGTTCGATCATCTTTTAACCTAAAATTTATTATAATTTTATAATGAAAAAAAAATCTAAAAACACTATTCGTTACTATGGAAATTAAATTATTCAATTAATAAGTCAGAAGAAGCTAACAAAAAACAGAGAAGACGTATCTATAGTAATAACACAAAAATCTCTTTTTTCTCGTTTTCTATTGAATACAGAGAAAATAAAAATATTTTGTAAGATACCGTCCTAGAGTGGATTTCGATCCAATAATGTAGCGCATCTCAATCCCATCCACGTTAGAGAATTTAATTTGAAATTACTTTAGTAAACTTTAATTTTATTTAATATTTTCAGGTGAAACTGTGTTAAAATTCCTTAATGAAAATTGGAAGACGGTGGCAGAAGAATTTGGTAAACCCATTGTGGATTATGCAGTAGAATTAGCACTTAGGACAGTTGAGAAGTTCTTTGTCATAGTTCCTTATGAAGAACTCATAAATGTTCCTCTACCACAGTAAAAATGTGATATATATATTATGTTATTAAATTAGTTTTAAGTGATCCAGTCTATGTTTTATTAATGATCTTGAAATATTTGAACAACCTCATTTATATGCAATTATCAAGATTTCTAAGAGGCCAGTCGTGGCATAGGGGCACAAGCGTGCCAATGTAAACACGACATGTTGTGAGTTCGATTTCCACGCGATAAAATTAAAAATATATTTTTATTTCCTCGCTTTGGTAATGAGGCAAAACGCGGCGTTAAGTTCGCCAAAAAACAGCACGCCATGCCTAAATAATTGGGCGAAAATTGGGGAACGGAAGTGTTTTAATGGGAACCCATTATCTAACGCAGAGGGACTGGGCTTGGTGCCCAGATCCAAAATATAATTGATGATTTAATTAGAGACCTTTTTTATTAGCTGGTTTCTTTTCGATACCAGAAAAATATTAACTAGGTACGTAAGTAATAAGATCCTTATAACCTTAATTATTGTTTCACTCACAAATATTTCTAAATTATAATACTGACGGATAGTTCTAATTATAAAAGGAAAGGATACTATTGCCGTAATCAGAACCTTGATGCTACCAACTTTGTTTACTAAACAGGTAATGTAGGCCGCTTAGCGTTATAAATTACTTGCACGGAATCTTTAAAAGATTCTGTTTAAATGTTGAAATTGTGGATGCGAATATACGAGTACGTACGGTCTACGACACAAATAAGTGGACATTATAGAAAAATATAGTTTTATTTTATATATTTTGTTGGTTTTGTTGGTATAATGTTTGAAAGTTGGAAGTATTTAGGTAATTTGTTCTTAAAACCAAAAAAACATACGTAAATTCCTGAAACTTTAAGAAATATTTTGAAAGTGAAAGTTTTTACGAAAACAAAAATAAGTAGACACTTATTAATATAGTCGTATTATAAAGGACAATATAATTTTTCAGCAAGACGGAATGGTCTTGTACATATGGCCAAAGAAAACAAAAACACACTTGTGTGGGTGGCTTATTTATAAATCAGCTTCACGCTGTATCCGGCACACAGCATGGTAGGCAGAGAGAACCTAGTGTTAAGACACTTCGTTCCCCACTTAATAAATAATATATAAAATATTTCAATATATATATTTCAGGAAAATGACCGTCAACGTGCACTTTTTATTACACTTCCACACACAGCAATTCATCTTATTTGTACAATCATTAGTTTCAGTTAGACAAGATCTAGACACGCCTTTACCAAGTCGTCGCCAATTTAACAGAAATTGCGAACAAAACTTATAGAGATGTTATTACTAGTTAATTTTGACTTCATTCTTTAAACGAATTGGAAAAAATGTACGAAATAATGATCGTTTATCTATGTATAAATCATTCAATTGATTCATTTAGAATCAATCTAAAAGTTATTTTTAATAACAATATAATTGACAACTCGCAATGTCTCGAAGTCGGGCGAAAAACGGAGAACGGAGTGTCAGTACGCTAAGTTTTTTATTTTTACCTTGTTATATTATGCATGATAAACTGTGAAGCTAAAAATATAATTTGAATTTTGAATTTTTAATATTAAACCACTGCATACATGAACTACAATACTGTATTCCTGTTGGGTCACTCACTGTGACTAACAAAAATATAATTTTGTGGCGAACTACACTACAAATATGATTATAGCGAGCTAAAATCCACTGAAAGATATTTATTAATCAATTATATTTTATTTAAGATAAAACTTGAGATTATAATTAAACTAACACTTACTCTTTATGTGAAATAAAAATTGAAAATAAAAATGACACTTTTTATTCATGTCTAACATAGAGCGAGATGAACGCTCTAACTTTAAACTAAAATTTCTGATATACACATAATATTTCTATATATATTTCTATACGTGTTTTATTGATGCATGGAATTTATGAAGATGTTCGTTCAGTACAAAGAGGTGTCGCCTCATTAGTATCTCTAAAAATATATACGGTTGAGGACTTCTTTAAAATTCTATATTCCAAATCAAATGTAGGTATAAAATAATGTTTAAAGCTGCGAAATTCATTTTTATTTTACAATTCATCCAGAATTCGGTGGAAAATGGAGAATGGAGTGTCTTAATACTACCTTCCCTCTGCCTTCTCTGCAGTGTGCGGGATACAGTGTGAAGCTGATGAATGAATAGATATAAATTATAATAGTACTTGAAAATACATATCTATCTATTTTTTTTTAATTCTATGATTAATCGATAATATAATTGCAGGAAACAGAGGTTATTGACTACATAATTACTTTGAAGGATAGTTACGCTATAAATGATATTTTTTGATATAACTAGTTTAGTTTTGACATAATTTTAAGATGAATTGAATTTGTTTTCGATAGTCTTAAACTACAGGTTGTAATCGATTCACAAATTGTTTATATTGTTTGTGTTTTACCTTAATTTTTTAAAATAAAATGATATTATTATTGTGGAATATGAAAATTAGTTTCGAACTAAAAATAGAATAGTGGCGAAATATTGAGTATATTTCTAATGGCAATTTCCATATTGAGTTACACAAAGATTAATTTCTTTCCTTTTTGTATAGTTCAAATATTATAAATCAACTGTGAAATTAAAAATAATGTAAATCTTTTTACAAAACTTTATTGAAATTCCGTAGCCAAATGAAGATTTTTCGAAAAGAATTTTCCGAATATCATAATTTTACTTTAGAGACAAGTATGGCAGGACTTGATTTATACAGTTTGCTGTCAAAGCTAGCATTGCAGCTCCATGATTCCAGCAAAAATACTTTAAAGTAGCAAACAACATTAATATCTACTTTAGATATTTTGGGCCATGTTAGTAATTTTATTAAAATTGTACTTGTTTTGGCTAGCATGTCCGATTAAATAGAAAGTTAGAATCATTGACTGCAAAGATTAAGTTACAATGTGATTAAGTTGGTTGTATGTTTAACTTAATAACATTAGTGTGTCCTTCCTTTTTCGATTTTCTGATCTTCAATTATCCAAGTTTTATAAATTAAGAAGAACTTTGAAATTTTCCATTTTTCATTGCAGAAAACACACAATGGGGAAAAACATTTCTGTCGTTAAAGTAGTGGTTCCCTTAGCTTCAATGCATACGACACTCGATGTGTCTGATTTTGTTACATCGCATCCAAACGTTTTAAATAACTGTTTGACATATATTCCTGTGATGTTTTTCTACATCTGACATTGGTCTTGGTCAAGCCATTATTCTCATTGTTCGTCTTTAAGCTTTGAGATGTACCAGAACATTCTTTATCTTTAAATATGAGTCATAATAAAGACTTTGTCATTATATTTGAAGCCTCGAGATGTTTGAAGGGACAATACTGAACCTATAGATTCAGAACAAATCACAACTTATATACAAGATAGTAACTCGTAACTGTGACAACTTGAATGAACTTACTCAACTAACCGAGCTTTGGCTTATTGTACTTACTAGAAACTTAATGACAGTAAACTCTTGGGTTTTCCCTATTTACAGGAATAGTATTAATTAAAGTAGAGAAGATGTGTGAAGATAAACGAGGTATATAATATACAAAAAAGGCGAATCATTCACCTGGCATTGGGGTTGGCATATAAAACTAGAAAAACGAAACGAAAAGCGTTGAAAAATAAATTTTGTATAATTACACTTTTATTTTATTTTACCACTTACGTAACAGCGGGAATATAATAAATTCTAAAAACATATAAAGAATAAAAGCTGAATTTTCAATTGAAAAATATTATATATAGGTGTATTGAAATTTTCCAAAGGAATATTGTCATGCTTTAACAGCCAAATTAAATATTCATAGACATCTTCGCTATCATAAGAATATTTATATACATACTGTGTATGCATAACATAACATCATCTTAATAGAAGAGGCCATCGAAACCCGGTGGTTGTGTAATATCTCCATTTCATCGCTCTGATGAGAAGACGAGGTGCGGCGTTGAGTTCCTCCTCCTTCACAGAATATGGGGAACAGAGTGTCTTAACACTTCAATCTTAGGAAATAGGATTTTTATGTATCGTAGGGCAGAGCGACAGAGTCTGTATATAAACTCAATTGCTGTGAGATCGACTCAACTCACTCGGCGGCGTTGAGTTACACTAAATAGAACTAAAAATGCCGGAAGAAGCAAATACAAATAGATATTTAAGTTTATGCATGTGCTACGTTCAAGCAAATACGTAAAGGATGTAAGTAACAAATGCAACTTCCTTACGCGAGCAAGCAGTAATATTTTAGTTTTTTAAAAAATACACTATGATTATGGCAACTTACTTTATTAGTTATAAAGTTTGAAGGAAGGAAGCACCTGTGCTATAAATGTTAGTTTCCTTTTATATGTATTTTTACAAGTACAAAACTGAGTGGGTAGAAAGAACCGAAAATTAAGAAACCGATGAGACTCTCCGAGCCGACTCTTAAGACGACAGTACAGTAAAGAATTATATTATTTAAAAATATTCAAATTCGCAACCACCAATTCATTCAGGCACCTCCACAACTTAACCCTATAAAAAATAAACTTACTTTTTTTATTTTCTTCTAATAGATATCTCATCCTGACCCACATTATGATGAGACAAACCCTTTTACATCAAGAATTTTATTTCCATGCGCATCATATTTAGGTTAGAGATTTATAAAAATGGACCTTTCTCAAATGTAAATTGAGGAGGAAAATGTTCCATATGTCGTTGCTTATCCCTCTTGCCAATCGAATTTTATTATGAAATGTAGCGTAGGCGACGTTAAGCGCTTATTGGGTTTCTATAGACTAGATCACGCTTAAGAAACGTTACGATATGGTGTTACATTAACCGTTGGCTAAGACGATATGCTCGAAAAGAACATATTTATATGCCATGCTACGTACATAGAGATATTATTTGAAATTCGTCTATACGAATATACGAAAATGTCTTATAATTAATTTATCGCTATATTAAAAATTGAAATGGGCAGGGCATCTAATCAGAAACAAAACCAACAAATGGGCAAAACAGGTGGCAGAATGGTACCCAAGAGAGGGTAAGAGAAAAAGAGGAAGACCTCCGAAAAGATGGGATGAGGACCTAAAATTAGCTGCAGGTACATTGTGGATGAGGAAAACCCCCGACAGGAATATGTGGAAGGCTTTGGGGGAAGCCTACGCTAAGGCAAAACAATCTTTACCGGTGTCAATATAAACTCTGTATTATGATTATTTAGATTGTTAATAAAGGCAAACAGCTTTATTATTATATTAAAAATTGAGGTCGTCATCAATGGTATATAAAACAATTAATAATAAGAAATACACATTAAAAAAGTTCGTAATCTAATATACGGTTTTATATCAGAAAAATATATTTTTGGTCGAAATATTTTTGTACGTAGAACAAATTCAATTATGACATTAACACTGCTGTCAACACCTCCGAACTTTAACTCAGTTACCAGAACAACTTCCCACTATTGTGACAGCGAAACTTTGGCTTAAGGATATATATTACAACCTAACAAAAAATATAGGATTAGAGAAAATAACGATTAGCCTTTTAATGTAAAATTATATACATACATGGTATTGTTAAGTTAGGTATACATGGTAGTATAAGGGTAATTTTATATCCAGTAGTAAAAGCGGGCGAAGCCGCAAGGGGGTCGCTAGTTATTAATTATATTAATTTAAAAGAATAATCAATATAGTATTTATTGTAATATAATTTTAAATATAAACTGAATATTTTCTAAGGAACTTAAGTGATTAAAGTAGTTATATTTGCGTAAAACAACGCATAATAACAACATTATTTCATCATCGCGCAGTCATTGAACAAACTAATAATGTAAAAATTTATAATAATAGTCGTAAAACGCATTGAGGTCAAGGAAGTAGAGAAACGTTGCCCCGTTATAATTTATTTATGAGGATATTTCATACATTGTTTCTTGTTATTTGTTTATTTATTTACATTTTATTGTTTTTTCTTCTGCTTAATGTTGTATCCCGCATGTAGCAGGATAAGCAGAGGGAACCTAGTGCTAAAACGCTCCCCACTTTTCGCTGAATTCTGGAGGCATTGCGTGTTGAGTGGTGGAACTCAACGCCGCCGTTTGCCTCGACACCAGAGCGAAGAAATGAAAATATTGAATATTTTATTTTTTCGAATTAAAATCGAATGCTTGCGCATTTGCAGTCACACTGATGCCACTGCGCCACGGCTGGCCTCAAACTTTTAGTCACTAATCAAGTATATTCTAATCAATATTAAATATCTAACATATAATGACCATGGAATATAGAATTAAACCAACAAATATATATGTATATAACATACATACATACATATATGTTCTGACATTGCTTAACGACCACTGTGTATTAGGGATTACTGATACTAATCACCTGATTACACTGAGCGTTCTCTCTCGAAGGGCACTATCAACATCTGTATACAAGTGGATAAACATACTTTTCCCAGAAAATAATAAAAATAAAAAATATAATATAAATTCTTTAAATAAATCAGAAATTAACCCATTAATAAAACTTAACGAGGGGTATAAAGTGTTTGAAGGGTACTACATCACTTTCAACTTTAGACATTAAAAGTGTACAGCCTCAAACTCCAAAGAATTAGTATAGCTATAAGATCCTATTTATTTATATTTGCATTTTAATATAGTACCTTTGAAATAAATAATAGCAATATTGCTTTAAATAATATTTGCAATTATAATATTAGATGAGGCGATCATGGCGAAGGGACACGTGTGCGACTGTACACGCAAAGGCTATGGGTTTGATCCCAGCTTGGGGAATGATATAATTAATGTTAAGAGATCTAATCCACAATTACTGTATTCACAGCTGGATATTATGGAGTAGTGTGGATAGCAATAAATGGCGCTATAATTCTACATTTTCTTTTAGCTTCACGCTGTATCCTGTATATAGCAGGGTAGGTAGAAAAAACCTACCTCCAATCAAGGTTCTGAATCTTTGAATTAAGACATTTCAAGACAATTTTCGAGGCATTGCATGTTGAGTGGCAGACCTCAACGCCGCACTTTGCCTCGTTACCAGAGGGGAGGAAATAAAATATTAATAAATAATAACTCATTCCACCGAGTGGGAATCTAACCCACTATCGTCACGTCTACGTTTTCACATTTGTATCCCTGGACCACGACGGCCTAAAAGCTATTTTATGGATAAAAATATATATCCATAACTCATACCCTATAAAGGTACTATACTTTATTCAAAAAATAAAAAGAGAAAAATATAAGGTGCCGGAGTGTTTTATCCTGTCAATGAAATAACGTGAACGATACATAAAAGAGGGACACGGGATATTCGCATTCTATCAACGTCCACTCTTAATGAGCTATACGTGAACCAATCTCTATCTCTTTCAGCGGTCGACTGTTTTCGTGGAAAGTATCTATACGTTATTTATTATTTTTTGTTGCTTAAAATCGTTGCAGTTTTAATTAATTTATTTCTTTAAAAGTGAATATAGTTTAAACATTTTTAAAAAGTATGAAAAAAAATTAAAACAGCTTAAAATGACAAGTCTACGTTATTATATTTGAATAAGTATTTTATTTTATATTTAGGCTGTTATAAATTTCTGACTCTATTTAATATTTATAGATCTATAATTTATATTTTTTACTAATACTACTTATTTGTTCAAAAAAAACCACAACATTCAGTATTTTTATGACAAGTCGATCTCGAATCTCTTTTAAAATTTATTATATTAATATTTAAAGAAAGTCACGTTAGCGCGCCGGAAGCCCTAGACATAACCACTCGACATGTGCCAACATAATAAATATTTCAATGCACATTTCGCAATGCTCTTCCGAGAAAGGGGAAAAATAATATTACTAAGGCAAATTGTCTTTAGAATATTAATAAGGATTTTTTTATGATTATATGACAGATACGATGTTGGGTATGACATGAAATGACCACTTGGTTTCTTATATTCGTTTAAATTTAATTGTGGATAAAAATTATAAGGAAAACTTGTATGGAAAAATAGAAATGTTTTTAAAAAATAGAATTTTAGATTAAAAGGTTTTTAGGGGTGGTAAGTCTTCCAATGGTCACATTCCACATATGAATAAGTGATGATGGCAAACAATTTACTTTATTGTGTTTTTACCTTCACACTGTAGAGGCTAGAGAGACTTCGTTCTTCACTTTCTGTCAAATTTTCGATACATTGTGTGTTGAGTGGCGGAACTCAACGCCGCGCTTTTGGCTTTTTACGAGAGCGAGGAAATGAAAAATATATTTAATAATTAATTCCTACGAGTCGGAATCAAACTCATAACCGTCACGTTTTAATCACACTGCCACTGTGCCATGGTGGCCCCAGTTTAATGTTAATTTAAAATACTCATAAATAAGACGTTTCACTTAAATGAGCTTAATTTTATAATTGACTTCCAATAATTTTGACATACAAAATTTATGTAATCTTTTTGACAAATTTATTACTTTATGTATTCCTTTTGAGAAAATTGAGTTATTTATTTAGTGTAATAAATAACCAACTGGAGCATAATTTTAAAAACTTATATTAAGTACTAATATATTAAGTTATACTCAAACTTGCACAAGAAATCGAATATATAAGGATAAATGTACAATGTATAGCAAAAGCACTACCGATGGAGCCTTAAAGTGCTGCCAACTGTAATTAAATCTAGTTTCTGCCGACAGCAGTAGTGTTTAACTTCCTGATTGTGTTTCTTGTGCTTTTGCGGAAATTCTACACGGAAGCTTTTGCCTTTTTAAATACATCGCCAGTGAAGGGATAAAATACTCGTACTTTAGGTTTGTGGTATTTCTACCATTTTGCCTTCTGTTTCAGAATTTAGACTTTGAAATAAACGGTACTTAGTTACGAGTGACGGATTCGATACCTACTGGATTTGATCTATTTCACGTGACGTAAGAAGAAATATGAAATTATCTTAGGGATTACTACTTAAACTAATAATATAATTTAATAATTATTTCAATCTAATAGTATTAATCTTATTTTAAACAATGTTATAATATTAGATTTTTTACATATTGTTATTATTTTAGGTAGATTCGTATAAAAACAATATTTAAAATTAAGTATAAATTACGTTTTTAATAATCTAATAATAAAAATAATAGGAATATTTAATCGAAAGAAAAGTGAAATGTCAACAGCTATTTATTAGGGCCAAGATTGATTTTCTCGTTTATTGAATCTTTGATCAATTAAAATGAAATCACTGAAACTTAGTTTAGTACTTGAGATATTACAGGAAATTGCCTATAAATCTTCGGTCATTTCTGAACATCCTGAGCTAGGGTCAGCAAGAATGTCTTTCGCAGAAATTTTAATTGCCGTGTCATTACCAGATACAAGTTTTCTGATGTTATGCCATAAAATTATATTTTAATATTATTTACTGACATGCTTTACTTGATATTGGAAATAGTCAATGGGATCATTATTATTATTAATTAAAGTAAAATTATTATTATTAATTGCTGATCCGTGAAGTGTACTAAAAATGAGTTAAAAAAAAAATAAGCTTCACGCTGTATCCCGCACATAGCAGGGTAGGCTGAGGGAACCTAGTATTAACACTCCATTCCCCACTTTCTGCTGAATTCGGGAGGCATATGAGCTAAATAATGTTAAAAAAACACACATATAATGTGACAGCGTAATAGCTAATGTATATATATATATATTGCAAACTAAGCTATGAAAATATGTGCTACGTAGCCCTTACTCCAAGCTCGCACAGAATTTCATTAGTCACTAACGAATCTCCTAAATGGCTTTAAATATTAATTTAAAGATACATTACTCTACTAAATATGCAAAATTAATCGTGTTATATTTGAAACGGTTATTTACTTTAACTTCTCCTTATATGTACATTTCTTACTTTCCTATATAATTTAATTTGTAATTATTTAATTATAATTAAATTTGAATTGTAACGTAGAGTTTTTAAGTATTTCTAAATCATTTTCTATGGGCGAGCATGTCACCCAATAGCTGTACTTCGGCTACCGTGAGATAGGTGGCGCGCCCCAGTTGTCGCGGTAATTAATAGAAATATGTGCCAGCAGGGTTGTATTCGAGAAAAAAATGTTTATATTTAATTTAATCCTTTTTCATTTTTTCTTAATAAAATAATATAAATATAATAATATAGTAAAATTGTTCTTCATTACTATATTTAATATGTACTACACTACTAACAAAAGATAAAAAGCTTTATTTTTTATCCCTTCGCGCTGTATCCCAAACAAAGCAGCATTGGCAGAGCCAATGAGCCAAAGCCAGTGAGTAAAAAAAAAAGCCAGTAGAGAGATAAAGCCAGTGTTAAGACACAAAGTTCTCCACTTTCCGTCCAGTTTCTTGATATAACGTGTTGTATTGTTACCAGAGCTTGGAAATGGAAATAATGCATTCTGCGAGTGAAATGAAACCCATACTCATTGTTATAACAGTCAGACGAATGTCGTTGTGCCACACCGCCCTTTGAACTTTTATTACTATTGAATACAAATATTCAATTTGCTAAGGAAAATGTTATTCCTGATGAAACTAATATGGTAATTTCTTTGCATTTTTAGTTACATAAAGTAATCTGAGTATTAGTTAAATATTACTTATCAATTTTCTCTGTAATAAAATCGATGTACAATTAAAATTATTCCGATTGTATACTATGGTTGTAGAATTCACCATTTCCAATACTTACGAAGGGATTGTTAATATATTTATAATGTTATTTTCCTGGACAAATAAATTCAATAGTGACTTTTTCCAATGTTCCTCGCAACAAGCCCTCTTATTACTTCGTGGTCGAGCTCTCTTATATATTTATACGTAAAAATAAAAAATACATACAAATTTGAAATGCACATAAAATGTGATGATAATAAAACCGACTGTCACGCGCCCCTGACATGTTCATGACACGCTGAGGCCCGCTGACCTGTTTCTCTTCAGCCACCCGCGACTAGTCAATTTACCTTAAAAAATCTCGGAAAACCTAAGCCCGAAAGAAAAGCTGTATGTTGACATAACACACATACATGGAGTAATGGTCACGCGCCCTCATTTCTTTGCCACGGCGAAACATTCATTCATTCTTTACACGACTTTGAAATTTAGATATGAACTTCTTTGTAAAATTTAAGGAAATAAATTAAAAAATATATAATTTTACTTATTTATTATTTACCTATTTTATTATTATCATACTAAACTAAAGAATTATTACTTAGAATAAAAAAGTTATTTAAAGCAATTTTATCTCTTTTTTTAATTTTATCTATAAAATGGTATAACTTTTTTATTAATAAACCGATTGAAATAAAACAAACATTAAGTGTTAAGGGAAGCTTTCCAATAGTGAAAACTGCAATTAAATCGGCTAAACCGTTCTGAGATGAGCAATCGCACAGACAAACAGACATCATTTTTTATAATCATTGTGTTTGGTTCTATTCCAATAGTTCTATTCCAAAAATATTTTCTATGTACAGACGCCAATCCGTAACATTTTTATTATAAGTATAGATGAAACAAGTCAACAACATCAGCCGTTTCGGCGATCTTTTAAAACTCATGCAAAGCAAACAAATTTGGAATGCTCACAGTCAAAGTGCAACGTTTTGCTGGAATAAATTTCAATATAAGTTCACATCTCTATAGAGCAATGAATTATTCAAATGTTGCTACCGTTTTATATATAAAGTTTGTTAGTTCAACTGAAAACTAACAAGAAACTTCATTTAAATACTTTAAAAGTTAAAATTGTTGTGTAAATTAAATAAGTAAAAGTTAAATAAATAACTCTACATTTCTTAGATTTATTAAGTTATTTTTATATGAAATGTGTTTATCAATCTAATATGTAACAAAAGAAAATAGATATAGGTTATAAGCAAGACAAATATAATAATTCCGTTAATTTTTCAGCTTCACGCTGTATCCCGCATATGACAGGGTATGCAGCGGGAACTTAGTGAGATTCCTTTCCCCACTTTTCACCAAATTTTCGAGATAAGCATATTGAGTGGCGGATCTCAACGCCCCACCTTGTCTTGTTACCAGAGCGAAGAAATGAAAATGTTATATATTTCATTCGCCCGAGTTGGAATCGAAACCCACAACCATCGTACTTACAGTGACATGCTTGTGCCACTGCGCCACAATGGATTCAATTATTCCGAAATAATTTCACTTAAATTACTTAAATTTCTCAAGTTTTTGTAAATGTATTACTAGATGTAGGTAACATCTTTCTTACTGAATAGAATCAACAAAAGCAAACATACAACAGAGTAATATACGTGCAGACACAATACTTATATACGCTAAAAATCATTGTTTTTATATTTTATACTATTACAAGTTTATTAATAAGAATAGGAATTTATCAATAATTATTTATTCTCATAATGTGTTACAGTTATACTTAAAAAATAATCTATATTTTTTTACTGATAGGATTTTATTATTATTAACAATAATTTAAAAACTATTAATATTAAAAAAAAACAATAAAGCTTCACATATGTATTTGGAGTTTTTTTCACAAAACAGAATAATTCATTTAAAAATACAAGTCGTATTAAAATAGCAAACTAAACATGAGTTTTTGTTTAGTTTAAAAATAGCAAAAACTTATTAGATTTCCTTTATGTTCTCCATTTCAATTATGTAATGCGAATATTATCCATAACTATATTATAAATTCTATTAAAATAGAAGCTATATTGTATTTGATTACACTTCTCATAATCCAGTAAGTGGAGTACATACGGCAGACTACTAAGTGCTACAAATCCCCTTTCCAATGCCCCGTACCGCAGTATCGCATCGATATTATCAATTATACGACGTGACCAGAAAAAAAAAATAAGTGAAAAGTAAATTAAAAAATGTCATCAGCCCCGTTGGCTCTAGCAATTTTATTGGCAAATGCAATTTTATCTCGAACGGACTGTGACCTTTCTAGTGAAGTAAAGTCATTAGAGACAGGCGCCGCGAAATCAGTTCTTACTTTGCAAATCCAACAAATCCGAACTACGGATGAGACCGCGGCAGCGTCGGCCGGAAACAATCTGAACGTCTTCGATGCTGCCGTACCAAGTAACTCTATAGAAGTACAAGGAGAAAATTTCCGAGCAATCTCGACAATTCATCCGATTGGGGAAACGAATGTCGGTGAAAAAATAAAAAGTGATCAAGATGGGGGAGCCAGCAAATTACTTTCATCAGATGGAAATTTCCGAGAGAGGAAAAGCGACTTGGAAAATGAGAAAGCTTACAGTTTAAAACAGTCAATGAACTTAGTGGGGGATAATTGTTTCGATACAACGTACAGAGATTATAAAAGTAGGGAAACAACAGATAAAGAGGAAAGATCGTACTCCGACGTTAATTATGCGAAAAATATGGAAATGGAAAATATTAAAGGTGTAGGAAATACTTTGAACAAAAGAAACTCTTTTAATTCTGACAGCACATCCGCTTTTAGGGCCTGGTTAGAGAAATTTAATATATTTCAATCTGTAACAAGTGAAGAACCAGCAACAACAGAGGAAAATATTGAAACATTAACAACAATTACACCAAATACTGAAATTGCAACTATATCTAATACTGTGCCAATAATTCCGATAACAACGGATATATTAGATGATTTTACAAGTCTAATTAATGTGACATTACAAGTGTTATCCGATGATACGACGAACACTATTGAAGATACTGATGAAGACTTCTATACGACAAAAGAAAATGCTAAAATAAAATTTAATAGTTTACCCCAAACTCAGACATATTTGATACCAAAATTTAAACTGGATAACGGGATTCACCCTTTCACGTTCATGTCAAAATTTTTCTCTGTCATAAACTTTTCTGACTATCCAATTGGTAAGGCATGAAAAAAGATAATAATAATATAGTAATGTTGTTACCACATTAAAAACTGTCAATCTTTTATTCGTAGGTCCTGTCAAGGACATTGTTGGAGGGAAGTTTTCTTTTCCCTTTTCTTTTTTAAAGGTAAGTTTGAGTGTATATTAGTATAGTCACTATATTAGAGGCCTTCATGGTGCAGAGGCAACAACGTGACTAGTGTCACGTTGTTGGGTTCGTTTCCCACTGTAGGAAATGGAAAATTTAATATTTTCATTTCCTCGCTCTGATAATGAGATAAAGCGTGGTATTGAGTTCGCCACTCAACACGGGACGCCTCCAAAATTCTGTGGAAAATGGAGAACAAAAGTGTCTTAATGGCAAAGGAGTATCTTAATACCCTAGTGTTAAGATATGACCACGGAACCTATTCCGTGGTTCCCCCTGCTTACCCCGTTACGTGCGGAATACAGCGTGAATACAGTTAAGCAAAAACTATATTTTATACAATTATGTATTATAAGTCGTTACAATAATTATATTTTTCAAAAATATATGGCAACAAAAACAAAAACTTAACCGTCCCGGTTAAAGTTCAAAGCTTTTAAAAAGTAGGCACCTTGCCCACTATAGTGCTATGAACACAGCAAAATAACAATGCGATGTAGTTCATCCGACAAACTTCTCTCTTTCAAAGCCGAAATGAATTTTACAACATATTCTCCAAGAGAAGTAAATTTTATTGTAAAAAAAATAAATAGAAAATGAAATTAAAAATTATACGTTTTCTCAAATCGAGATAATAAATGTCGTATATTATATGACCAGTATTTAGTTTGATGACGCCAATGTAAACGTGACTTTATCTCATTAAATGTCTATAACAATTATATAAATAGCCTGTTAAGATCAAAAGAAAATTATATGAAAAGTATTAATATAAATTACATTATTTTTCTATAAATATGTTTTCTTTTATCGTAATTCCATTTGTTTAAATGACAACTCTTTATAATTATAAAATCAATTTGAATATTAATTAGCAAAACAATAAAATTAAACTATTATTTTTTAATAATTATTTTTTAATATTATTTTTTAATATTATTTTTTATAATACATTGAAACATTGAAATATTTGCAAAAAAAATCAGTGCAAAGTCTTTATAAGAGGCTTGCTATACATATAACATATTTGGGTAAATTATTATTAAATTGTTAAAATATTCACATGCGATTAATTACAATTAACTTATTTAATATTTTTTAATCTAATACCTTATAAAATCTAAAACATTTTTTTTATTTACACATAAAGTTCGTCGCTGGGAACAACACTTAAGAATTTCTTAATGATATTGAATGTAATGTGAATGATGGTGTCGATGATGGGTTTTCCGAACTCCTCTACAACTTGTTTCCAGTTTTCATTGAGGAATGCTAATACTGATTGACCTGAAAAGTAAAATAAATATGCTGTAAATATAAAATCGAAATAGAAAAGTAAAATTAATGTAGCCTTTATGTTGAATTTGAATCTTAACCTCATTATTACATGAATATTTTTCATGTTGTGTATCTATAGTATTCATAATATTTAAATATGTTTTTTTTCGTTCACTCCATTCTCCAATTTTCAAGTTTTACGATTCACATTAGTGAACTCAACTCAACTTTATCCGTTTTTTTTATTAATTGTTTAGTGATTTATGATTCCATAAGCAATGGGCAAGAAAATCAAATAACTCTCTCCTTTAGAAATTACCATAGAAATATACAGTTTCCGTTCAATTAATTGGAAGCTTGTTTTTAGAATGGTTGTTTTAGTACTTACTAAGTTCAGGGTTCCCCTTGAATAAGTTGGTGAAGACGAAGCTGCCAGTCTCTCCAAACTTATAAGTAACTTTGTAATTTTTCACTTCACGGTAAGCAACACCATCACGCGTTTTATCCTCTAAGTTTATTTTTGCTTTTAAAATTATATTGGCTGTAAAAAAAACATAAATTTACAGTTTTTACAGAAACTGCCAATACTTAAAATTTATCATACTTTCTTTTTTTTTCGTCACGAATATAGTAGAGTAGACAGAGAGAGATTCTAGTGTCGATCAATCAATCCACTTTCCTTTCGCGTTTTCTGCTATGAGCCAGACAGACATTAGGCTATTTATAAGCTCCGCCGCTCATAACTCCAACATCGATCTTGAGCGTGGTCTTAAGCGTGGTCTTGAGCGTGGTCGTGGTCTTACATAAAAAAAATACAGAATTATGACTTACGTGTTTTGATCTTTGCATCTCCATCACCATTAATAGCAACAATCAGTATTCTGCCATTAGCTTTATATTTTGCTTTCAATGTTATATTGCAACGGAGTTCCAGGTCAACGCTTAATCCGTCAAATCTAAAAAAAGAAACGTACAATAAATTATCTAATTATGAATTAAAAGTGCTTAATTGTATTTTTTTCCCGCTAGGAAAATGTCTCGAAAGACGTTCCTTAGAATGGGAATCAAATTGAAAAAAATATCGATTCGATTCTGTAATTGAAAAGCAGGAAGACAGTAAAAACTGCTCCCTATTAACTTCTAAAGATACTAGAAAAATAAATTATAAAAAAACACACTTACCTAACATCTTCTACAATACATTTTCTAAGGCCGGTGACTGTGCCATTAGTCATTTCTATTTTGAAGTTTCCCGGTAAATCTAAATTAATTTTATCTTGGTCCTGATGCAATGGATCCATAGGCGGTATACCTAAACTTGGTATACCTTTCACGAATTGAGGAATTGTCTCCTGGAAATTTCTCTTTAGACAATCTGGCTTTAATCCTGGACATGGTTGAATGAAGTCCGCTGTAAATTGTACGTTAAAAATTAAATTAAATCAGCTGCACGCTGCATCCCGCAAGCAGAGGGAACCCAGTGTTAAGACACTCCTTTCGTGTTGAGTTGCAAACCTAGCGCCACGCTTTACCTCGTTATCAGAGCGAGGAAATGAAAATATACATTAAAATAAGTATTTGATTTGCTCGAGTGGGGATTGAACCCACAACCAGTCGCATTTACAAACACATTTTGTGCCCCTGCGCCACGACTGGCCTGTTTAATTATACGTTTATGTTCTCTATTTTAAATGTTAATGATTTTTAAGTTTATGAAACAATAAAATAATCTTTTTCAAAAAATCTATTACAATTTTAAATAATCTTAAAAATAACTGTATTCTTTATTATTTTAACAAATTTATTTATTTACCATTATATTTTTATTATTATGTTAAGACTTTATGGTTTCACATCAAACCAAAATAAACCAAAAATAAACACACTACTTACGTGACACTTTCGAAGAACCTTTACAGAATAAAACAAATAAATTAATTAATAGTATTATTTTATGATTAAACATTTTATTCTATAGTAATTAATTATTTGAGAGAACAATTAAATACAGTTCTTTTTAATCCGCTCGAGCTCAGATCGTAACTATAAATTATACGTCCTCCGATTCTCATGTGTATGTTGGTATGCAAAATTATTTAATGCCAACATTTTAATATATAAGCGGTGGCCATTTTCGTATGTTTAATACATATTAGTAATTGGGATTGTGTCGAGGCCACTTTATATCATTTAAAAGTTCGTAATTAAAATACTCGTGAAGCTACAATTATGTACATTTAAGTTTAATATGAAAGATTATTAAGTTTTGTATTTTTATTGCGGCTATAGATAATTTTCGGCGTTGAGTTCCGCCACTCAACAGGCAATACCTCCAGAAATCAACGGAAAGTGGAGAACGTTGTGTCTTGACACTAGGTAGTAGGTAGTAATATTTGTAGTTCACTTCATATTAAATTATTAAATTTCGTCGATGTATAAGCTAACGCAACATTTTAGAAAATACATAATAACGACATACATACATACATACATAAAAAATAAAATAAAATATTATTGTATATTATTAGTATTTTAAATATATAATCGATTTATAAATATTAAAATGTTATTTATAAATTGATTATATATTTAAAATAAATGAAATCTGAATAAAATTTAAAAAGATTTTATTTATACATCGACTTTGACATTTTAAAAGGATCGCTTCCTGTAAGTTGATAGCGGCGAAGTCATCCATTCGCTAATGGAAGTCATACTAAGAATCCCCATAGAAAAATACAAACTAGAGGGTAATATTCTTTATCCCATATTTATGACAGTCTTTGACCGCTCTACATATTATGTAAATAATGCCACCATTATTACAAAGTAAACATAGACAAAGGAAAACATTAATTTGAAAATCATTTGCCGATACATAAAAGAAATAAAAGAAAAATATGGCTGTGAAATCGAAAAGCCTATAGTTAATTATATATATTGCTAATGCATTCACAGACAGCATCGTAGCCTTTCAAAGATATCAAATTTAATCCATTAGTTGCAAAGCAACGTATTTTATGACAGAAAAATAAAATATCATCTAAGCAAATACTCAGGGTAATGAGGTTCTATTTAATCTACAAATGAGCCTATTTCTCATCAGACGAGATGCATCGGTCATTTCTGAATCAAGCCTGTTTCTGATGTAATATTAAGTCATGCCACTTAAGAATAATATATTTTCTTTCATTTTCGTTGTTTGTTAGACAAAATACTTTTTTTTTGCTTATTGTGCATATATGCAACATGGTAGTCAGTGGGAATCTAATGTTAAGACACTCCCTACCAAGTGTTTGAGATTGCGTGTTGAGAGGCGGAACTCAACGCCGTTCATCTGGTTACCGAAGCAAAGAACAGAAAATAATTTATTCCTCCAAATTAGAATCGAACTCACAACTGTCATGTATACATTCAAAAATCTCGAACAGAAGATTTATTTATTTATTTAGATCTTGCCTTGAATCTGATAAAAACACTAAATTTTATTTATTGTTTCAGTCTATCAGAGTGGAATCAACATTTTTGGTGTTCATCATTATTTTTGGAATACTAGCTCTTATTATTCCGGTCTACCTTTTTATAATAAGTTTAATATCGCTGTTTTCAAAATCAAAATGCACTGATGAGATCGAATCTGGAACTTTATTTCTGGAACCGGACGGACGAGATTGTCACGACAAAATACTTGTTACATTTACTTTTCTGTTTTTTCTTATATGTTGGTAAGTGTTGACATTTCTCATAAAATATTGACTTCCTTATGTTAAAAAAATAAAAGCTATTAAAGAATTGTTGTCAATGATAAATATGCAAATAATTAAAATGAGTCTGTGATGACCTTTCTATATTGCACCTTGGTGCAGTAATCGTTTGTAGCAAAGAATACTAACTTAAACGTACGTTCAATTCACTTAATAGCAAGTTTTTACTAGATGAGACGATGGTTTATAAGATTTTTGTTGTAATTATAAAATCATTATATATTATATTAAGATAGAAAATTGTAATTGTGATATGGGAAAAAAATATTCCCTTGTATTTAATCAAGTTTCTCAGTTACCAAACTAGTTTCTTATTCATTGTACTTAAACTTTCTCTCGCTAAGAAGGTTCAAATCAAATAAGGATATATGAGCCGGTAAGTACGTAAAGTAAATAAAAAGCCATCAAGTTCCCAATTCCCAAACGCCTTCGGTCCAATTAAGAGCTTTCAAGACAATTGGACGCAGGTAGAAATCTGGGGAACGCGAGGCATTACGGCTCTAATGACGGCCCCAACGATATTACCAAGTACCGAGGTGACTTAGCATCTTAATGCAATTAAAGTAATATATTTTTAAAAATATAATATAAGTAACTAACTATGCATTGTATATAACTGAAAAAAATATGTATTTAAATATAAAATAGGGAGAATTTATTGATTTGTGAAGAATTTCCAGTACGTGTAAGATATCCACTATTTTATCTTACTTATTTTTATTCTTGTTATATGTAATAATTATTATTGATAATTCACTAAGTCACATTCAAGTTATTCGTATAGCAGGAGAAAGTAGAAATAAGTTGATTAAATTATTACCTGATAAGTATACACTTCAAGGGTTTCGGGATTTTTTTTTAAAGTAAAGTATACATATCAAACTAGATGAGAGGTTGGTTAGGTTCTATTTATGAGATCTGGTTGAAGTACATTCTTTTTTGTTAAAAATTATAATTATTTATGAAACTAAAGTAACCTATAATATATGAAAACATTAAATATTTCAGCTTCTTAATATCAGGTATGGTGTTAACCAACGAGCAGTCTCGTATAGCTGTAACGGAAAGCCGGAACATCTTGAGCTGCGCGTGCGCAGATATAGCGTCCTGGCTTTCAACTGCTGCAACGGAATTACACCACAGCCTTGTACCACCAGTCGACATGGTGTATTACGCTTATAAGGAAGATTTAAGAGGCATGTATACACATTTAGCGTGATTTTATCAAATTTACTTGTGTCTTTGTAAGTCTCTACTTTGTAAGGATCTTCCAAATCTTCAAATCTTGCAACTGATACATCAATTTAAGAAACTGTACAATATTTGCCCAGCCTAAGCGTGATGCCCCTGTCAGCATAACTAGGACAACAATTAATAAGTTTTGGCGTGTTTATTATAAACTAATTACAGATTTTAAATTGATAAACTAGTTACTAGTACTAGATTTTAATTTGGCTATTAAATATTATTAAAGTCTTATTTGTATCATTCTAGGGATTGGCACTTTAATGATCTCGTAATTTTAAAATATTGTGAGTTAATAAACTTGCTATTCCTGTGTTAATAAGGCAAAGCAACCTTCCCTATTAGGAGGTATACACATATGTATACGTACGTCGTACACCAATTTTCTATGGTGAAATTGACATAACATTGACACAATTTGAAAAAAATGTTATACAATAGTTTTTTTTTTCATTATATTATTAAATTCTGTCTATTTTTCTCTACAAGTAGTTGTACAAAACTGTAATCAACTGAAAGGAAATTTTGTTTACCTCGAGCATTCCAAAAGGTTTTCTTTCGCCTAACGAGCTCTTTCCGTAGAGTGCGATCCCTTGACATAATAAGAAGGGCAAACGTGGAGTTTCAGAAAAACACATAGATGGCTCAATATCATTGTAAATATAAATTTCACAATTTATTCAATACAAAAATAAATAAAGTATAATATCTGAAAAAAAAATAGTTTGGTTTTGTACACATGCCTACCACATTTTTCGGGAACCTCTAACAAATATTTATTACTAACAATCTAAACGCCACTTAGCCCGATTAAAAATATCATTATTTTATAGCCAAATGACACACAATCTTTACATAAATTGTAGCCTATATGTTACTCTGACGTATAAGCTATATTACTGGAAAATTTCATCTAAATCAGTTTAGTAATTTTTGCGTGAAAGTGGAAAAACATCCTTTCACATTTATAATACTAGACAAAAAATATAATAAAAAATACATAAAGTTTATTTGTACAGCTAAAATAGCTTTATAAAAAATATTTTCATCCATTGCAGACGCAGAAGCCCTATTGGGACAACCGATACAACAAGCGATAGTCTCTGAGAGCGGGATTGACCTGGTTCTAGACTCTTTGGCAGATATTATAACAGGTGATGAATTGTTTTATACAACTTCAATATTCAAAGGTTGCCTGGAAATCGCTTCAAGCGATAAGGCCGCCTTGTACTTTTTTTATTATTTTTTAAGTTTGTATAATATGTTCTTTTATTTTTTTAATGTACAATAAAGTATATTTAATATTATTTTTCAACACTTACTTCTTTTTAAATTAAATCTTAAAAATACATTTATTACTTTAGTTGATCAATTGTATAATTAGGACATTTTTGCATTTTTTACATTGTTATTATTAAAACCCCTCAAGTTTTCTGTGCCGATTATCCCAAACAAATGTATATAAAAAATAAGTCTTATTAACAGTTCCTATAGCACCTATCTAAAGTAAACCAAGTCTAAAATATAACCTTAATTTCATTTCATTCCGTTCTTTAAGTGTTTGGGTTGCAGGTTGATGATTTAATCAGTTTATTTTTTTATATCTTTTTTTCTACTACGCGCTGTATCCCGTATTTAGCAGGGTATGCAAAGGGGACCTAGTGTTAAGACACACTATTCCCCACGGACGGCCTTATTTTAGTTATTAAATATATGTTAAATACAAAATATTTTTTTAGAAAGCGAGGATTTATCTACAAAAATGTCTTCTTTACGCGATATCTGCATTAAAGCCGGTCTACTAGCAACTGGTGCATCTGATAGAATAAAAGATTTGACTGTGCAATTGGATAGTATGAAAAGAAACTGCATACAAAAGGATGCACCTCTATGCGATACGCTTAATACTAACACCTTACATGTTATGATGAAATTTGATTCTGTAAGTATTTTAAACAAATAAGTATTCTTTTGGATTAAATGGATGTTGATACATTCTTCATTAAAGTCTATATATGTATATATTACATGTTTTTGGATTTTCTAGTCATTTATAAACCGAGTTAAATTATTGATTTTCTAGATACTTCAAGAGCGACAGCTATTAGAATTGAAAACTTTAGGCGTTGTGAACTTAACTCAAGCGATATTCATCGCTAAAAAGGAAATACGAACTTTGCCGTCCGCCATATCTTCGCAAACACAACGTGTTAGAGATGGTAAGAGGGTACTAACCTACATATTAAATGAGTTACTTACGAATAAATATTTAAGTAGTTTTGAAGACGACATAATAACCCACGAGAGTTTTACATATTATGTTAGTTGATATTTATTTTTTATCAAAATGTTTCTACATATTAGTGTAAAATACTAATATTTAGACATTTTAATCTAAATAACATAATCACATAAAAATGCAACCTGAAAAAATCTACAAATATCACAAAGATAACTTCGAACAAAAAAAAAGTATTCGCCAAAATAAAAATGCACAGTTGTGAAAGTAAAAATATTTATATAAACAAAAATATTTTCTCTACAAACTCGATGGACTAAAAGCAAAAAAAATATGAAGTAACAAAAGTACCAATTCCGCAGATATAGTCCGCGACATAGAAGACCGTAGACAAATAGTCCACGACTCAGCGCGAGTACTCAGCGACATAGTGCGATACCTCTCCGTGTCGTTGCACACTCTCGATAGAAACATGGATGTTGGGCTGGATAGAGTCAATAAGTATGAATTGTGGAGATGGATTATTATGTTGGGTAAGTTTATATGTTTTGTATGATTATTGGGATATATAATTAAATATAATACAATATAAAAAGTAGCAGGGTAGGCAGAGGGAACTTAGTGTTAAAACACTCCGTTTCCCACTTTCCGCCGAATTCTAGAGGCTGGAATCTGAACTGGAACTTGAGAGGCGAGTGAGATAACACTAGAAATTCACCTTCAATCAAGTAGTTATATTATTTGCCTTCCCAAACACATTATTATACTAAAATCATAAAATGTTTCGCTAAATACCTCATAATATATTAAAATATTTTTTTCGAGCTTTATTTTTGCATTATAATATACGGAAGTAGCCTTAATGATGATAAGCATTTTATTTACGTAATTTAAAAATATTAACATATATGCAATGATAATTAAAACAGTGTTGACTTGTATTCTTATTTTTTGACCAACCTTGTACTGAGCTTGTGAACTTTAACTAAATTAAGAAAAAATATACTCGATTTTTGTTATTTACATATTTTCATCTTTAAATAAAAAGGATTTTAATAAAATATGTAAATAAAAAGGCCCCCCTTACCTCTACAATTGTAAGATTTAAAACTTATAACTCAAAAAGAAAATTTAACTCAAACTAGTTTTAAAATATCGTAAACTGATTAAAGATAAGATAGATAATTAAAAAAAACTTCCAATAAATAAAAACAAATAAATAATTTTAGTACTTGCAACATTTTCAAGGTTTCGAGTTTACAATATAGCTTTCACACGTTAATGTCAGTTAAGTATGAAAATATTTTTTGTTTCTTCTCTTGTAAGAAATATTACTACAGTACAAGAGGCAAGGCCATCTCATTTGTAACATGTATCTATATATCAACGTCCCCCCAAATGCTGACAACTGACTCTTCATTTGTCAATATTAGTCTTCATATTCGGAAAAATAACCCTTACAACGTTTCCATTTTTACGAGTATGTACTTTTGGTAAAGAGACAATCAATCAGCTTCACGCTGCATCCCATATAAAACGGGGTGGGCAGAGGGATAAGACACTCCGTTTTGCACTTTTCGCTGAATTTTTCAATAGATTGTGTGTTGATTGGCGGAATTTAATACCAGGCTTTTGCCTTGGTGCGCCAGAGCGATGAAATAAAACTATTAATAAATATGATATACAGAATTCATATAACATTCAAACTAAATATGAATATACTCGTAGCTCATAGTTAAATATCCAATTGAGAATAGCTGCAGCGTAGGTTGTACAGTAAATAGGAAATATTAGCATTTTTAACATTTTTAAAGTGTTATTCCGAGCTGAAAACAAAGAAAAATATTTTTATTTACTAAAATTTGAACCTAGCGAGATTTAAATCTACTTCTAGGACAATTTCCAGTTTCCTGATTTTTATGAACTGTAAACATAATACTACAAAAGAAAAGAAGAGAAAAGTATTTAAATTCTATATTATTTTAAAGAAAATTAAAAAGTGTATTTTAAAAAATAAACTTAAAGAACAAACACACTCACGAGTGTCACTTTATTATTCACAGGGTGTAATGTAATCCTCGGCTTCGTGATGGTCCTCATTTTGTTTGCGATGTGTTGCGGATGCGGGAACGCTAAAATTCATGCGAAAAGGACATTACAAGTGTAAGTAACATAGCATTTTTTAATAAAATAGTCTTTTTTTAATTATATGTTAATTAGATAAGGAAATGCAGACAAGGTCATTGATGCCAGTCGTGGCATGGGGCAGAAGCGGGCGACAGGTTATGAGTTCGATTCCCACTCGAGGAAACGAAATATTTAGTATTTTCACCTAACATTGTAGCATATTATCTATAAATCTTTGTAAAAGAAATAAATATAAAATAAATGTATGTATATAAATACAAGGGCATACCACACAATCGAAGTGGCATTTCCATTATAAATACTATTTTTGTTCGAATTGTTTTTTTTCAATACCATTTCCTTATTTATAGAAGCCATATTAAACCGATTTAGACCATCGTAGCGCAGTGAGACAGTAATTGACTGAAATGTGATTGCTGGGGGTTCGCTTCCATAGTAATTAACCATATTGATTTCATAGCTGTGGCAAGATGAAGTGCGGCGTTGAGTTCTGCCATTCGACGCGCTATGATCCGAATTTACGTGGGAAATCGAGACATTTCTGTCTGTATGTTTGACATTAGGTTGTCTCTGGCAGAGAATCTCTGCTTACAGTGTTATACGTATGTATGATAAAACATGAACCCAAAAAAATATACACATACACACAAGACATCATTCCTTCTTCATATCTATAGCTTAAAATAGAAATAGCTCATATTGCTTAAAATTTCATTACTATTTATAATAGATATAATTATTTTTAGATCTTCTTTCTGCATATGTATTTTCTCAATTATTTTATGGAGTGTTGTTTCTGCTACATTTCTGATCGCGGGACACGCTGAGGTACGTTAATAGTTTACTATTTTATGTTTATTTGTATTTAAAATTGAATTAAAAACTATAAGAGGCCATCAAGTCACGTTAAAACAGTTCGATGGTTGTGGGCTCGATGCCTAATTGTGGAAATGTACTATTTTTATTCCCTTGCAAGAGAAAGAGTGATATTAACTTTCGCAACCCAACAGGCTAAGTCTTAAAATCAAAGCAGTACAACATTTAAATCTAAATTAATTATTCTCCCATATAAAATATTTATATGTAACTAAGCCATAAATATAGAAAAAACAAATAAATATCGAAATTAGATTAAAATTATTAATAAAATCTTAAGTTAGGTTTTAAATTATAAAAATAATTTAAAATACTTCCAAAAATCCAAGTTTTAATATGTTGCGCCTTCTTGTTGTTTATTAGCAATTTTACTTTAATTACAACAATGTCTTTAATACATTAATGTCTTTGATAAAATTTTATATAAGACTAAAATTATGAAAATGACATCTTTAAATTTAAATAATGACCAATTACTTCGTTTTTAAATCAGAATAATCCAAAAAAAAAAACAATTATAAAAATAAATTTTAGGCGTAGCGCAGGAGCACAAGGGAATGACTGTAACGCGACGGTTGTGGGTTCAATTCCCACATTTTCAATTCTTCGCTCTCGCATCAAAGCAAAAGCCGGGCGTTGAGCTTCACCACTTAACACGCAAAACCTCGAAAAATTCAGCGGAAAGTGTGAAAAGGAGTGACTTAAAACTAGGTAAACTAGGTTCCCTCTGCCTAACCTGCTGTAGGCAGAATCATTAATAATTTATCCTACTTATTAGGAATAAGCGAACATAAAGTTAAATGCGTGTTATTTCATTAATTACTATATTAGGCTTTCAATGCTTATATTCATATTATAAATTCCAGATATACGCTTGCCAAATATTATGGGATACACAACAGTATAACAGTCTGTCGATGCTCTTAGACCGACCATCGCCCTTGTTAACAGATAACGAGGGAGTTTTCGACGCTTTGTTCAGAGACCTAAAAAACGTAACCATCGAAGTGCCTGTCAAAAATATTCTAAGGTAATATTGTATGTCATTTTTGTTTTTTGTATAAAGCATTACATTAATGTTGAAAACTGAATTATTGATACAACAAAAAGCTTTTATAGACTCCAGGGAAAATTTACTGAACATAAAGTACTTACTTATATCTAAAAGAAAATTATAATGAATATTTGCTTCATCTCTTTTGAAGTGTACAAGGTTTTTATTTTAAGATTGTTTAATGAGATGGTTGTAATATTCAGATTTAGTTCTCTGATAGTAAGAATAAATTAAGGTGAAAATCGAATTTTCATCTTTATTTACTTTATGTGGTCTTGGTAATAAAATATTCGTTGTGGATAATTGCTATAACCTTACTAAAAAGAAGGCCTATAAAATTCCAAATTCACATTTTATAATCAAGTTTTATATAAGTATAAGAAGTATTCATTTTTAAAAAGTGTTTTACTCAAAATTTTGTTTACTACAGAGAATGCGAAAGGAACGAGCCAGCGTACATAGTATTTCAGTTAGACAAAGTATTGGATATCAACAAAGAAACATCTTATTTTGAATGGGACGAATTACAAGACGACTTGAAGAGGCTTTCCACGACTATCGACGTTGGCTTCCTGAAAACAATATCTGATAGTTTCAATAAACTCCTGAACAGAATACTAGTAGTGTCTGATGTGAATTTAACGAGATACAGGTGAGATTTAAAAAGTCTTATTAAAATAATGTTTTAAGTATATATTATCTTTACTAAAGATATAATGACAAAAAATAATATGATAAAAATGTAGAATGTGTACTAAAAATATAAACAAAGAAATTCTTTAAAATGCTGCTTCGATTTTTTTATTAATATTTATAGTGCCTTCTTGCTGTTTATTAGCAATTTCGCTTTAATAATCTTTGGGTAGTCTTATTTCATCGCCTTTTAAGCTTTTAATATACAGTTAAGTATTTGAAAAACAATTTTACAATAACTTGAATACGAAAATTATGAGCTTAAGCTTTATGGAGCTTTTTTGTTTCTTACTAATAATTTTGAAACTTTGTAACTGTGCCAAAAATCTGCGTTAAAAAGCAGAAAGGATCAATTCTGCCATAATAAATATTTACAAATTACTATTTTAATTAGTTAATTAAGTTAAGTATACGGAACGATACAAAATTACAAACACTTCATTTAGAGGAACACAAATACCTAGTTTAATTATAAATATTCGAAACTAATGGTACCCACTACCTCTATACGTTTCTAATTTACGCTACTAGCCACAACAGCTTAAATATTTCTTCAATTATCTTTCAATTCAATCTTCGTGCAATTATTAATTAAAATTAATCTTTCTTATTTCAGAATGGATTACAACGGACCGGTTGTCGGCAAAGATCTCCCATCTTTTGTGGATCAATTAGAAAATGTCGCAGCTCAAGTAACGGATCAGAACACTGCGGGAAGGTTACAAACTTTAGGTATGTATAAATACTAAATACTATTTAGTATTTAGTATTAAATAAATTTAATAAATAAATTAATTTCTTGTTTTAATAGAAAAATATAGTATAATATAGACACGTAAACAAACGCCGTGAATGGCGCTTTATATTACTTTCAATGTATGGTTCCATTTAATACGTAATAATCCACATCCCTAAAATATCATAATCATATATGGTTCTAGATTTGGTGAAAAGTGGAGAACGTAAAGATAAAACTTTATTCTTTGATTCTTAAAATAATTCATAGATCAAAATAATTCTAATCAAATTGATTGAAAATGAAAATTTAATATCAAGTTTAATCTGCCCGCGGGACTACTTTGTTCCCGGTATTATGAAATGTTAAATATAAAATCAAGTACTTTCTAAGGCTTCTTTTATTAAATAAACAGTATTTTAATAAAATATAGTATATTTTATTTAGCATTTATGAGTTTTTTTATTATAATTTATAATTAATGTAAAAAACTAAATTCGTTGAGTTTATGGTTAACTGAAAGCTGAATTTGAATAAAAAGAATTAGTTTATCTTTAGTTAATGCCTTTTAAAGGTTCCCGGCACATAAAAATAGAAATATGGAGGAACGAGGAGGAACCCTCATAGAGTCATTTTGTTGTCAGTCTGTATGTAATTTGTAATATTCATATATCCTATTAGATACAAAAATCAGCTTCTCGCTATATCCCGCACACAGCAGGGTAGGTAGAGGGAACCTAATGTTAAGACACTCCGTTCTCCACTTTCTGCCAAATTCTGGAGGTTTTGCGTGTTAAGTGGAAGAACTCAACGCCGCGCTTTGCCTTGACACCAAAGAGAAGAAATGTAAATATTTTACTTCCTCGAGTGCGGATCGAACCCAGAATCGTCACGTTACAGTCACACCCTTGTACCGCTGCACAACGACGGTCTCAACTAAATACAATTAAATAATAATAAATCATTGATTGATTATTAATTAATAATAAATTAATTAATATTGTTATGTAATTTATAACGGCAACTTAGTCTAAGTTGACCGCTTCCAAAAAGCTAGGGAAATAGCGTGAAGATATATTCCCCCAATAGGCGGAAAGATATTCAATTTCAGAAATTGGATCTATTTATGCCCTCGGTTAGAACGTTTCAATAGCGCGATTCAGAAACAATCAGCGCCATCTATATTAGAGTTTTGTAAGCCATGAATTATGATGCGTTTTAGTTTGTTGCTCACGTAAATAAATATTTTTTGAAAAATAGTATTAACTAGTTTTAGCGTTTGGCTTTGTTTGTTTATTTGTTTTGCATAAATATTTAATATTGAATCTAATTACATTGTGAATCACTGTAATCATGTACTTAGTAAGTTTGGTTTTGTTATATATAACTTATTATATTTGAAATTTCACGTTGATAATAAATAATATACCTATACATACCCTACATTGATATTAATTTAGAAATATTTTATAAAATGACATAAAATTTTATAATAAATAGAAGAGATGTTTTAAATGGTGTGAAAACGCTAAAAAAACTAAGAGTCTCTACTCTCACAAAACAATACATTTCATTAATGAAATGACTCTCATTTCATCATAAAGAGACGACTTCAAGCGCTGTATAAATTCTATCTTTGCTCTACACACAACATCTCGTAAGTAAACAACTTGGCGCTACTGTCGCTTTAACTCCGCTGTGATATTTTACCTACATATTTACATTAATACATATAATATTCTTATTTATTAAATATCTGTCACATACAAAGTGCTTTTACAAAAACATACACGTACGTAAATATTTAAAGAAAAAAAAATGACACGTACTGGACAGGTATTTTACAAAAATTTTAAATATATTTATTATTTATTCTTCTATACTTAACTATAGCAATCGCTATATGTACGAGAATTAATTATAAATAAGTTCAGATAAAGATGGCTGTTGATGATGATGATGATGATGAAGTTCAGATCAAGAGCTCGCAATTTGTTGTCAGTTATGTCAGTTACCAACAATGTCAAACTAATCAACGGGAATATTTATCTAAAAATATCGAACAAAGCACTTACCTATACTCTCAACATTTCAATAACACCGATTGAAATTTTAATTAAAATAGTCCATTTTATTTGCAATATAATCTGCGTGACACATTTTTTGCATCTCGGTTAAGAGTTTTGAAAAACTAATACAACTTGAAAATAAAATAAAAGTACTTATACGTTGAAGTTAATAGAATTTCAAAGTTTTATAATATTAAAAGTTTTTTAGTATACATAACTAATCTATTAACATCAATCTTTTGGAATTAAATAGTTTAATTTTAAGTAAATAAAATATGGTTGATTTAAATCGGGAATATTATAAAACTATTACATAATAAAATATGGTATTTTTTATAATATCCAGTATTTTAAATTTTTTTTTTATATTTCGTTGATATTTTTAATCGTTGTTGCTTAAAGATAACTATCATTAAAACTAAGACGGCTAAAATTTTTTGATTTAATACTACATGTTTGCCATTTTATTTGCCAAGGCGCCAATACACTTAGAGCGTGCTTGTTGTACAACTTAACCGAATAAATACCTACTACCGCATTATAAATACCTGCTACCGGAGATAATTTTACAGTATAAAATATTTAGGTAACTACCTACCTATCTAAAATAAATTACACAATATTTTCACAATATTTAAAATAAGATTTTAATTGAAAATTCAAGAGAAATAATGTTTTGTAATTAAATTTAATGAATAGCTAATTAGAAAGTCATAAATCAATGATGAATATATTTATATTGTTTACCTATATAAGTATTATGTTTATATGAAATAGATATTTTTTAGGATTTCGATAGGCAGAACCTAGTGACAAGTCTCTCGTCTCTCCACTTTCCGCCATAATTAGAGATATTGGAAGTTGAAAAATGCACGCGTTTCCTTAAGAGAGACGGAAGATAAAAATATCCATAATAATAAGTATTCTACAGAACTAAGATAGAACCCATAACCACCAGCTTACCTACATTCAGCTTTACATAATAAGCCATTTTACTACGATGGCCTAAATTCTCCATATTTCGTCTGATATTGAACCAATAGTAAAATAATATCTACATAAATCTTAACAGTCCTAACATAACATTCCAGCAACAAGGACCCAAAGACTCCACCAATCCAACATAAAGCCGCTAGAACAAATACGTACGGAATTGGTCTTCAAATTGACAGAATTGGAACTGCAAATGATGCCCTTTAGAAGAAAACTAAACATATCCTTAAGCCACATACACACGGCGCAGTTCTATATAGACAATCAGGGGGAGATTATTGCGCAGAAGGTAACAAAGAATTTTTTTTTAATTCTAAAATCTATTATTATCAGATTTTAAGTTTTATTAGTATGGAAATATGATGAAATTTACCAACAAATATGGGTTTTTGCACTAAATAAAAAAACATTTCAAAAACAACAAAAGTAAGAATAATTTTAATAAATAAATGTGAAATATACATAGTTAAAAATTACATCATATGTAACTGTTATTTTAATAACATTTAAACAGCACTTGAGGCCCTAGTACATTTACAATATAGAACTCAATTTAATTTGAACCTATAATCAACGTTTACTCAAAGCTTTGCCTGGACTTATATGAAATAACATTATAAACCCACAAGGCTACCTTTTAGAAATGTACAATGACGTCACAGTATATATACCATACCATAGAATATTTTAATTAACCTTTTTTTCGTACCCTAATCAGTCACGTCCGTCCCGCAATTATACAAAGAACAAGACAATTATATGTCTACGTGCGGGCCATTATTTTCCACTACTATGACTTTTAATTTCAGTATAAACACAAATGCTTGTATTATTTTGTAACAAAGTGGAGTTTCTAGATTTTCTCATCATAAATATTGTTGGCTTCATTTTTATACTTTTATCTGTTAAAGGAATAGTTCGCAAGCAGCTCTATTGAATATTGAATTAATAGGAAAATATGGATAGATTATTTTCTTCTACAAATCATTTTAGATTTTTTTAATAAAAAGTAAATAGTCTTAAGATCTTCCTCGCTTAGCATGATAGGCTGAAGGAACGTAGTGTTAAGACACTACGGTATTTTAAAACCTGACGATAAAAGTTTTTATAACAATTAAATTTGAATTTGAATCTATATCTATCCATCAAAAGAGTGTTTTGGACACCATCTCTCTCCGCCTACTCTCATATAAATCAAACAATTTGTATACAATCTATTATAACTTCTGCATTTGTAAATCATAAGCCTATATTAAAATATGCTTGCTCTAAATAAATGTTTCAATTAATTATTTTGATTCGCATTCAGTTCAATTAGCTAATTAATTGAATATGATATACTCGTATGTATGTACGTTCTACTAATTGAAAAATTATTTTATATAAAAAATCACTAAATTTATTGTAAATTTAGAATGTTTATGATTTTAGCTCCAATATTATACGTTATACGGTATATTTAATTTTCTTTCTCGAGACAATAGACTATAAATTAACGGAAATGTCAGAAAATTTCAAATATTACTTAATATTTTTTGTAATCTATATATATAAAAGGACTTGTCCTCACTGACTGAGGTAAGACGCACGCACAGCCGTAACCTCTGATGGTAGAAACGTGAAATTTGGACAAAAGTTTACTTTCGTAATCTGGACATCCACTAAGAAGGGATTTTGAAAAATTTTAACCCTAAAGGGGTGAAATAGGGGTTCAAAGTTTGTATGGAAAAAAAATTAAATCGGCACCGATTTTTATAAAATTTGAAATTTAGATTTTTAAAAGTATTTAATTGAACACGTGTTTCATCGTTTTCTAGAATTCTCCCCCTAAGGGTGCAAATAAGGGGTTGAAAGTTTGTATGGGAAAATTCTTAAAACACCACCGATTTTTATAAAATTTGATATTAAGACTCTTAAAAATATTTCTAAGAACACATGTTTCATGGGTTATTAGAATTTACCCTTAAATACGCAAGCGAAGCTGCGCGCGTCCGCTAGTAAATTAATAAAGTTCCTCGAATGAAATAATAAGTTATATTGAATTCTTGTAAGTATTGTATTATTTCTTTTTGTTGGCACCAATTTACTTGACCCAATTCAAAAATTGGTTTGTCCTTTTTAGCTGTATAGTTACAATATTTTTTATTGTTTCACATTATATGGACATACTTTCATTATTATTATTATTTCTAAAAGTGTTTTTTTTTTTTTTGTTTTATTCAAAGTTTTATTTAAATAATAATGTGTTAAATATTAAATAAAAAAATCGAATCTAAACAAAACAATTTAATTTATATTCTTTTTAGACGGTACGGTACGGCTTAGACTGGTTCAAATTCCGCTCAAAGTTTTATACTTTTACTAAAAAAAGTATTTTTCTTTACTTAATGTTGTATTATGGTGGGTTTTATATAAAAAGCCTGTCTTAGTAATAAAGATTTCACAGAAAGTATCGACATTCATATCCCGCTTGATCTCGCACACTGCGGGATGGCGCACCCACGTGCTGGACGCGGCGAGCCAACGTGCGGGAAAATGTGGGCCGCTATTTGCAGTATTCGCGGCGTTAAGGTCCTTGGTCTGCACACATTATGTTTCCTCTCTGGTATGTCTTCAATGTTTATTGAATATTTTTTTTGTAACTTCACGCTGTATCCCGCACATAGCAGGATAGGCAGAGGGAACCTGAGAACCTAGTACTAAAACACTCCGTACCCATTAAGTTCCACTTCTGTTCCCCACTTTCTGCCGAATCTTTGAGACATTGTATGTTTAGTGGCGGAAATTAATTCTTTAATTATCATTAAAAATTTTAACATTCCTGTGAGTGGGAATCGAATCCACAACCGTAACATTTATAGTCTACTGCGCCATGCCAGCTTCAAATATGTACCTTTATTTATACTGAAAGTGATGTTCCTGTGTTGGGATTTCTGTGTTTAGGTGCAGTTACCTAAAGTTTTTTACTAACAGGGAAAAAGAAAATAATTTTCTGATTAGTAAAATTATATTTACTTTACGCCTTGAACAAGTTTTATATTTATACAAAAATATTATAAAAACCTTAACTTACAAAATATTAACATTTCTAAGCACGTTTATACAAAAATTGACACCCTATCATCATATTTTACGGTATTCGAAACGCTTATATTAAGACAATGTTTATATAACCTTTATTGGGCAATATTGTATTGTTCAAAAATCCTTGCCCAGTATTCGTTCTATGCATAAACTTATTGTTATATTTCATTGTAACAAAATAATAAAGAATAAACAAAACCCAAAGTGTGATATTTTGAAACGTGTTATATAATAATATATTTTTTTTAATGTTTATTTTGATTATAATAAAAAGTACTTAAGTAGATACCTACCTAGTACTCAAATAAGGTTTTAAGGAAAAACAAATAAAATTGTGTAAATATAAATTGATACCTATTGATAACTTCCGTATAATCTAGCATGTATAATAATAGAAATATCGTATTTTTTTTATTATAACATTTGCGCATTGTTATTATATGAAGTTTGGAAATTTTTACGTTTTTAATTATAAGGATTCGCATGTTTGGATATAAATATTATAGGATTATCCAACCAACTCCACATTTACGCAGATTTACTCTCAAGCTCAGGGTTCCTTATCTGGCTGAACTATTTATACAATATATCTAATACTAAATCTCGGCCGTCCTTCCTTCCAGCTGTCCATTTATCAGTCACCGGACCTAATATCGTTATCAAATAAGTTATTTTGAATGGTTCTGATACGATGTTTCCATTTATTTTGTATTTTTTTATTATCTACAACTTAGTATGTGTATAAGAGGTTTATAATTGTAAATAAATATATGTATATAAAAATATAGTAGATAAATGGAGACTAGAAAAGAATAATTTTGTGATTAGGCTCTCTCTGTGCTACTGGAATAAAGTATGAAAAAATATTACAATAATTACAAAAAAAATAAAAACCGACTTAAATATACTATATGCTTATATGCTTAATCCTCAAATGACGGAGAAATTGATTAAAAAAAAATAGCGAACGTACTCTTTTTCGAATAAAGAAGTCGGTTAAAAAATATTCTCATTTTTAAAAGCTTTTATTTATGTTTACGCTAATATTAAAATTATTTGTATATTACGAGAGTATCTGATCTTTCTTCAGTAACTTCTTTTACAACTGTCTTCACTCAGCCTGTATATTAAAAGCTTTTTAAGTATCTATTATATCATTTAATATTTAATAGACCAATACCCAATGAGATTAACAAATAAAAATAATATTAAAATATCCATCGCATTAAAGAAATACCCATGTAATCATGGGTGGTAATCCACTAAAATAGAAAATTATTCTCCATTTTTATCCAGAATTATTATGCTTCTAGCACGGGTGGTGGTTTTGCGGCTTTCTCCTAGGATTCATATGGTGCACAGTGTTCACGCCGCTATGTGTGAAGTTGTGGAGGGCCTATAGTAAGAAGCTTAGAGCTTTAGAACCGTTATCACTGACAAGCTTAGGGTGAGTTTCGTTTAAATTTTCAATATGAATATTAATGTGTAAAATATTTGTCATTAGTTTTCAGTGTAATAAGTTCGAATTCAATTTTCAACTTACAACGAACGACGGGAGTGTGTCCACACTATATCTCTCAATCTACTCTGCTTTATGGCATAAAGCGTAAAGCCGAAAAAAATCTTAATTTTGATTATGTCCGACCCATTAATATGAAATTAGCACTAATGCTTATAAAAGCATTATATAATATATTTCTATAAATATACAGCTTTCTAAATTGCCTTCAATAAGCGAGTGAAGCAAAGAACTATACATGTAAATAACTGATTGATTTATTGCGATCACAGTGAACCAAAAGCTTTATATAGCAATAGCGTATTTGTTACCTAAAAAAAACATATTTTTATATAAATTGGATTGTTCACAAATAAAATGTCTGTAACCGTAAACTACGCCACGGGACTTTAGTTCCGGTTGGCAACAGACCCATTTCCGTTTTGTGTGCAACTTGCATACTACATGGTTCTTTGTGTTGGGATTTTATAACCAATATACATATATATATATTTATATATTGTGGAATGAAAGTTGCATATTGTTATAGACCAGAAGTGTAGTGTTTTTAATATATTTTTACATAATAGAAAAAAAACTACTTTTTAGCGTATTAACGCATAATCAATAACCAACTTTTTCTTCTGGTTTAATAATATTTTTAATTATATAATATATAAATTAATATTATAAGCTTTAGGGTTTGCTTAAAATACAATCATAATCTCGGATATGACTAATAAATTTGGAACAGACAGGAACCCGGAACACCTGCAACAGCACCCTGCGACGACACAAACTGGAACACACCAGGGTTAGTAGTTATTGTACTATGCTTTTTTTCGTATAATTACAGGTCCAAAATAGTTATTTAACTTCAAAGGGGAAACTTCGAACTTTTATGATATCTTTTAAAGTGATATATGTCATTATCATAATTTATTTCTTAGTCAAATTTAATTGTACAGAAATTGCTATTTTATAAGTTAAAATTAAAATAAAAACCATATCATACGACATCCTTAACGTTTTAATTACGGTAATTTAGACTTCCAAATTAATTCCTTTGATTTTACAGTACAAATTTATATGAATTTTATTTTTCATAGTATCATTGGAGTTCGAAACCTATATACGATACCTATCTATTTAAGAATATTGTCTCATTTTTCCATATTTCCATATTTGGAAGTAATTCACCAAAATACATCTAAAATGTTATTAAAACATTGCAGATGTGATCATAAATACGTATAAGGATCCAAACTTTGCAAGAACCGAGTTCGTGACGTGCAACGTTGAAGCTTATTTAACACACTTACGCTACTTTAAAAGTTTCATTAAAATCTTAATAACTCATACATAACATACACTTTTCCCACAGATTAATTATATTGCATAGTTTATATATTATATCATATACAAATTGTTTTTTAGATATATAAATAGGTAAGAGCTTTTAAAAGTTGTTCTAAAAATTTTGTTCTTATTTTTAAAATGTGAAATTTCCTTAAACTAACAAATTATTAAGCTTATTTATATGATATAAATATTAACTAACATTACTGTATCCAGCACCTCACTTTACAGACCACCACCGCCACCCAGAAACGACAGTTGGTGATTATTCATTTACTTATATGGAAAATGGGTCAGATATTGATTCCAATAAAAGCGTTGAAGTGGATAGAATTTTATATTCTAGCACAAAAATGTACGACGATATGACGAAATGGCCCTGAAATACAACGTTTAAAGACGACCTCGTGGATATATTTTTAAGATTACATCATATTGTTTACATTTATTTTCTTATATTTTTTTTATAAAGAATAATCAGTCGAAAGTAGTATTTTTGGATTTTTTTTTAAGTTAAAATATGAGGGCCTTAATCAAATGAACTTGTCATAGATAATTAATTCAATATTTTTTTAGCGAAGAATTATGTTTAGCTATTCTTTACCGTTTTACCTAAAATATCCTGATTATCCAAGACAATTGAAATAATATTTTTGTAGAGTTTTGAACCTACGATCACCATTATAATAAACAAAGCCACAAATTACGAAACCTTCTCATTGGAGACAATGTATATACGAGTTCGTATAGTCTACTCTAAAATGTTGTTTGACAAATTAACTAAAATACTAATTAAAAATGGTTTATTATAGTAATATAGTATTTAAAGAGTAATTTTAAATATTTATATATTTTAGGTATTCTTTTTGGTGTTGATTTTTAGATTTTAATATGGAAATTTAGAGCCAAAGATCTAATTGTAATTATTTAACGTTTGCATTAATATTTATTTCGAAACATAAATGTATATAATTTAAATAAATAAATAATTCATTATCAATTATTTGTTTTATTTACGTAAGTGAGATAAATTTAAAAAATATTTAATAAAGCTTTAATGAAATATTATATAATAGTAATAATATTTAATTGTTTTGATGTATTAACTCCGCCATGACAGTGTCGACTAATAATTAGATTTTATTATTCAAGTTTTAAATAAAAAACAGTCTGTATCTCTGTTTCTTTACACAAAGCTGTTTAATTTTTCTAACACTAAAAATATTTAAGTTAAAGTTAGGTTAGCCTAATATGTGGTCATAACAGCAAATTATTATATTGAATTTTCGTAGAAAACTTTGTATTAAACAAATTCATATTATATATAGTACAATATGCATAGACCGCAAACTAATTTAATCCGTTAACATACCTTATATGTATGTTTACATACATTTTATCATAGTGGAATTCACCCACAGTTTAAAATAAAGGCAACTATGTAAACTTTATAATTAGCTTTTAAGAGAGCGGGCGTCCGTGGTTTATCCAGTGGCCGGCGCAGTTGCATATTAACACACGTGTGACCTACAAAGGCCTTATGGTCAAAATATAACTAGATATAGCTTATGATAATGTAATATGTGTTTAGCGGTAGGTTTCTAAGATATTATATGAAGTTTAAGAATTATATTTTGTGAATATCTATATCTATATCTTGTCCTAAATAGGTGAGGAGTTGGAGTATTAAATATTAACAAAGTAAGTTTTTTTTCCAGCTTCACGCTGTATTCCGCATATAGCAGTGTAGGCAGAGGGAACCTACTGTTATGACACTCCGTTCCCCACATTTTACCGTATTATTAATGGATATTTTATTTTTCAAAATATTAACTTCATTATTAAAAATAACTTTAACTAGGAACATTGTTTATTATATCCCTATTCCATTGTAAATTTCCACGAAAGAACTAACTTACACTTTTCGGGATTCACGCTTCCTTTGTCTCGGTTGAAAAACAACTAGTTCAACATGTTATGCTACGAATAGCTGGGATATGGGTATCGCAACAATAAATAAAAGGCATAAAACTTATAGGATTCCGTGACCCAAATAAAATGGCCAAATATAATATTTTATAGCGCCTTGTTGTTACCTGTTACTATCAAAACAAGGATTTTGTAAACGGAAGCGGAAACCATAAAAACATGCCTCACCGATGTCTGACATTTAGCGCTGGCATTGGGCCAGATCCTTTCATTATGCGATATTTGGATATTGGCAGCGTCGATGTGCTCTATATGAGATATTGGCGAGATTATTTTAGCGTTAGTGCCAATTTTAAAAACGTTTAAAATTACGTTTAAAAAGGTTTAAACTTGATATATTTGGATTTTAGACATGACCTCACATCAGGGGAAGTAAAAAACTTTATTAATATTAAGTAACTATAAAAAATATAGTGTTCTACTTACTGCATTAACTGCATATTGTCATACTCGTAGATAAAATATTCATCAAATATTATTTCTATTGTACCTTTAAACATTGATTCGTTTTAAATAAAATTTCTTCATTTCTTTGCTCTGGTGTCGGGAGAAAGCGCGGCGTTGAGCTCCGCTACTCAAGACTTCCGCCTCCATAATTGGACGGAAAATGGGGAAAAGAGTGTCTTAACCTAAGGTTCTCTTTGCATACATACCCTGCTGTATGTGCGGGATACAGATACAATTGCATCAGATGCAATTTAATTACAAGCAAAATAATTTCATGCTCTGAATTTTATCATTCGTCTGGTCACTAGTTGGTGACATTTACAAACTGGACTCTTAAAATACGTTAACGACCTGTATTTTGTACCGCCCATTACCTCAATAACAGAATCCATTTTATTGAACTGCTCGGGATAAAGGTAACAGAGTGAAAGGCAAAATGCTATAAGAATTATACTTTAAGACATAAAATTTCGTTTAGTTTTTTATTGCTTGCACCATCTGTGGTGTAGGTTAAAGAAAATTAATATTTAAGCCATTTACTTATATCTAATAATAATATTATGGTTATAAAATAATTGAATTATATACGTTTGTAGAACTCCTTGAATAATATGAAAAAATGAATTTTGTTATTCGATCACAAAATAAAAGAAGTGAACGAAGTCTTTGTTATTCGACTGTCGTTCTCATCTTTACAAAATATTTCAAATATTTGAAGGTAACACAAGTTCTTTCACCTTGTACCTACATACGTTGTTTTTACTATTTATTATTTGATACGGAAAATTTTTACATTGCAATTTATTTTCATGAGGTATGTATTAAAATAATTATTTTATAAATTAAAAAATAATAAATAAGGACCAAAACACGCATAGCTTTTATACGATTTTTATCCGAAACTAGAGCAAATTCTACAAATGTAAATAATAGTTGGAATTCGATTTAACAAAAGTTCATGGTCCCCCAATTAGATAGGAACCTAGGACATCAAGAGTAATCTATGAAGATATTACACAAGAACTATAATCATCCATCAGCATCAAGTAACTTGACCGGTTAGCATTTCGGCACGGCTTAGGAGTTGCGACACTCGTATATTAACACAGGCTATTGTCATTAGCGTTATAAATTATATTCTTGTCTATAACAAGATAACTATAAGATATATATATATATATAGATAGATAAAAGTGCCCTAGATATAGCATTATTTTAAGAACCTCACGCTATATGTCGCAGCAAGGTAGGCAGAGGAAACCTAATATTAAAATACTCTGTTCCCTATTTCCCGGCATTGCATGTTGAGTGGCGGAACTAAACGTCGCGCTTTCCTGAGCAAAAGCGACATCAGAGCTAAGAAAAGGGAATTATTAAATATTTCATAACTTCGACTGGGAATCGAACCCACAACCTGTCGCGTTGATAGTCACACTTTGTGCCCCTGTGCTATGACTGGCCTAGCATGATGATATTTTATTACAAGAGTGAGTCATTTTTGTTAAAGATTATTATCTATGTGTTACACAAAGTAACCTTGGACTTACTACTGTTTTTTTAAATCCGCGTTAGATTAATCTTTCGACATTATCAATGCCAAATTTAAGTAAATATAAGTAATTTATTTCGCGATTTTCATCATGTACCTTGCTAAGTAATTTGCAATCTTTGAGGCCGCCGTGGCGATGGCGCCAGAGCATATGCGTGCTTCTATAAACCTGAAGGTAGTGCGTTCGATTCCTGCTAGGGGGTTGAAATATTTAATATTATCATTACCTCGCTCTGATAACAAGATAAAATTGACCGCCACTCAAAAATTCGATTCGATTCGAATTCGATATCTTGAAAATTCGGCAAAAAGTCAAGAACGGAGTGTTTTACCACAATACGCGGGATATGAAGCGTCAAGATTTCGAAAAAAAACTACAAGATACAAAGAATATTGAAAGTCCAAATAAATAAACTCAAAGCTTATTTATATTCTTTGTCATCATAAATATCGGTGCCAAGTAAAACAAACAAGCTTAGTAATTAGATATTCTAGTAAGGTTGTTTAAGCAAGCATTAGCTTGACACCGACTTCAAAATTATAAAATCTTTGTAAGATTATTTTTTACTTTTTAATTTATTGTTAGAAGTCGATTTTGTTCTGACATAAAATAAATAATAATACAGTCGAATTGATAACCTCCTTTTCTTACAGAAGTCGGTTAAAAATATTTACTTGCAATTCTGTGTTCTCCATTTTATTAAGACCACCGAGCTCTTCAAAGGTATATTTAAACTGATTTTGGTACAGGATTTTATCAGACAATTTAACGTGAACCTTCAAATAGATGAATTCAATTGTCGTGAAAGCGCTTAGTTCTGTTCAGTGCATGCTACAATTGGCACTCTCGTTCAAAGGCAATGATAGCAAAGCTCACTAGCAAAGTCACTAGACTACCATTACCAAAATTACACTTACAAGCCGTAAGAGAACGTCCCGGCTTTAATTTAGAAATTAATTATGATATTCTAGTATATTTTAAAGATATTATAATTATTTTAATAAACCCATTACGCCTAGTGGATATCGAATCCACAACCTTTGATTACTGTCAGACACTTCTAAGCTGCACCTTATCAGCGTCAGTAGAACCTTTTTATATAGTAAAATATGTCATCTAGACATAATAAACTCATATTAGGTTAATTTAAAATTATTTATAAGATATATTTTATTACTGTATAGTATTAGGTTGATATATGAATAATTTATGTACCTATAATAAATTTTATAGTAGATGAAAATCATAAATTGTAATGCTAAATTGGTTCAAAAATTCTATATGAAATACGAAAATGTGCTTTAATTTAACATGCAGCTTCTTACAACAATAGAATGATTCAAAAACTTCTGTATCCCGCACATAGCAGGGTGGGCAGAGGGAACCTGGGAGCCTAGTGTTAAGACACTACGTTCCGATAAAGACACTTGCGTTCATTTTCAATTTATATTCTCTGATCTCGTATTTTATTTAATTAATATTTTAATAAATATTTGAAAAATACAAAAATTGACAACTTTATGAATCAAAAAATAAAACAAATAATAATAAAACAAATAATTCTTTAATATTAATTTTAAGTATATATGCAACTAATATAATAATTACGAATTAATTAGTAAATATTTGACAAGAATCTTAATGAGAAATGTCATACTGTGCTATATAAACATTAAAACATGCAATCAATTTGTCGTTCTCAACTGTATAACAACGTGTAGCTTTTAACTATGTATCAACATAATTATAATTCATGTTAAATTAATTTTATAATTATTCAACTGTTAAACTGTATTTAGAACTAATCTGATAGCAATGAATTAAATATGTTAGCTGGTAAGATTAGTTAGATAAAACTTTTGGCATACAATAACTAATAAACTCTTTCGGTTTTGCTCTATACTGCAAAACGTAAATAGACACAGACGTCTAAGACATTGCGATATTTTTTTTTATAAAAGTAGTGGTTATATCGTACATTTGACATCACAATAAAAACTTGTGGGGCCAGTCGTGGCGTAGGGGCACAAGCGTCCGACCGTAAAAGAATTAGGTTGTGGATCTGGTAGCGAGGCAAAAGCGCGGCGTTGAGTTCCGCCACTCAACAAGTAATGCCTCCAGAATTCGGCGGATAGTGGGGAGCCGAGTGACTTAATACTAGGCTCCCTCTGTCAACCCTGCTATATGCTATATTCAAAACGTAGTTAAAAATAAAACGATACAATTTCAAAAATAAATTAATGGCTCTCTTTACAATCTAAATAAGCATCTAACATTTTCAACAAAACTAATATAAAAAGTCTTGCCCTTTGTGAATCAAGATTATATTCGATTCAGCTTTACTTGTAGCTAGCGTTAAAAGTTTAAATGGTTTTTATCGTATAAGCACTCTCTACTAGTCTGGATAATAACGGCATTTCTAACAAGAAGTTGGTTTTAGAATTGTGACATCATGATAAGGTACATATGTCGTTGAAATCCTTTGCTACTGAAGAAATGTAAGTTGATAAAAAAGCGGTTTCACGTTTTTACTTGCATAGTTGGGTAGGTAGAAAAAATCTTGTGTCGGGACACTTTGTTCTCTACATTTTTCCCGAGATAAAGACATTGTGATGAGTTGCGATACTCGTCGCTTTGTCTTACCACAGATGGGAAATGAAAAATAATTTAAATGCAATGCTTCCCTCGATTTGGAATCGAATCTCCAATCATCCCACAATTTAGGAACTAGGCTACTATCAATAATAATCAATTTACCAGAAAAGTTCATTGCCCATCTAATTTATTCAAATGTACTCTAAAAATAGACATCTTCACCTTGACCATATCTTTTATACTGAAGGCATTAACCTAAACTATGAATAAATAATTGACATGTATCATCAACAGCATCATCTACATTAGGATGGATACGGCAAATTATTAAATCTCTGTATTAGATATTTTTGTGTTATTTTTATAGTAGTGTAAAGTCGTCGTCTTTACACTGTCGTAAGTTTTATAAGACAAAATAAAACTACATCAGGTTTTACCATTGCAGCCAACGAAGTGAGCAGGTGAACAGAGGCGAAGAGACTTATTTAGAAAACGTATAAAATTTTGAACGTAGCGGAAGAAAAATTTTATACGTTTTCTAAATAAGTATTTTTCTTTTCTAAATGTGGAATAATAAATAAATAAATTAAAATTAATACTTTATTAAAAAAACTGTTTCACTATATATTTGAAAGTAGCGAAATATATTTTAGTAACTTGATGTGTTTTTATCAGCATTCATTACTTCCTTGTTTGAAGATAGCAAGTTTTAACCCAAGCGTAGAGCAAATATTGATATTAATATGTAACATATACTTGTATACAAAAAATATACCAGTTTCTTCTTATAAAAAAAATACATCACACAATTAGTACAAAAATGTAAGTGTCGTTGAATTATAAATTTTAACAATAATTACTCTAGTTTCAATAATTAATTTCTTAGAAATTACGATATTATTGAAATTTTAAAACTGCAATACATACAAAAAATGTTCACTTAACATATGTTTGCCACATCCACGATTTCTCAATTCTACCTAACACACATGAAACTTTTCTGAATGAAGATGAATTTACCTTGAACTTCCATTCTAATACAAGTGTGCCGTTAACATCGGCGCCGGCGCATCGTTTAGTTTTGACCCACTACGTAATATTACGTCAACGAAGATTGATTCATCTTCGCTCGATCTTGTCAATGAAATCAGTCACGATTCATACTGTAAGGCTATATCGTCTTCCTCAATGCTACTAATATTATGACACTTAACTGAAAAATTATATTATAATATTCTATAGTTTTTTTTAAAGAAAATTCTTTAAGTATGATCATTTTAACAGTTTTAGTCAAATAATTTTATTTATTAAAACATTTACATGGCCTACAAATGACAAATGTCAAAAAAATAATGAAGTTCTATTATTAGTAAGAAGTTTGATTAATATTGTTTATTAAGTAGATAAGTTATTTACAAAAAAACCCTACAAATACAAAAAAATATTATAATTGAAATATTCCGTTACATAATAATCGTTTCGTCATATTAGCGTTAGAATTAAATATATTTGCTAACTATAATTATGTTGTTATCAAACCAAACATGTATGTAAAATTTCAATTTAATTTCAATTCAATTGAAATATTGACCCACATACTCGTATGAATAGATACCAACTAACAAGGCAAACCAAATGAAAGCTTGTAAAATATCAATAACTAATATCGATCTCGAGACGGCTATAAGATTTAAATGTCCCTCGAAATACGAATAAAAATAACCTTTAACTTAGTACGTACAGTACAGCTGTATGTAAAAAGTTTATTTTGTGTCATATCAATTAGAAGATATTACACATTTTATAGATATTAGTAATCTACTCACAATTTTATTCTGTTAATTAAGTATTGAACTCTGCCAAATATTACCCATATCGAAATAATAGGGAAAACGAGATTGCCAAAATATTTTTTCTTTCACGCTATCTTCTATGAACCTTTTATAAGAAATAAGCAATACAAAATCCTTTATTAATTCTAGTCATACTAGTGTTTCCATCACGGTTCACCTGATTAGATAACATGAATACAATATAAATCTATTGTACACATACAAATCTTCCTCTTGAACCAATGTGTCTATTAGTGGAAACCGTATTAAAATTCGTTACGTATTTTGAACGTTTTACATACAACTGCCTTAATTTTCCTTATTGTATTTTTTTATTCTAGGGAACCTAGTGTTTAGACACTCCCAATACTTATTGTATAATATTAAAAAATAAATGAATAACAAAATGAAGCTTATAAAATATTTCTTTTCTCTTACCACATTGGCGAGGCTGGCCGCTTTTGTAATATCTAAAGCTTTAACTACCGTTTGTTCGCAACTTTCGATACAGTATCCCGATCAATTTCACAGTAATAGTTACGCAAGGGTTCACTGACCTTTCGCCACAAAAGTACGATCTAGATCCAGATAAACGCGTGTGCACGCACGACCATGCCCAGTTTGCGAAACTACCGCTAGGACTCATGATGATAAATGGTAGTTGCGAAATTGTAGCTTTGTAACCCTTAAATTAAGTGGCCATTACTGGTGTAGTGGCTTAGTATGGTTTACGTTACTAGGCGACGGTTGTGGGGTCAAAGTTCATAAAATCAATAATTAATTAAAATTGTACTGTGTATTTTTGATACAAATTTTCTTTTATTGTATGGCTCGAAAAGCTGTTATATAGATTTCATTAATTAGTATTACAATTAGATACATCAGTTTAAAATTATATAATATCAATTATTCTATAATATTAAATTGAATTCAATTAACTGGTCATATATCCAAATAACGCTTCCAAATAACATTTACACACACGTTATAATTCAAGTTTTATTATTTAAACACTTTGAAATATGATTGAAATTGCAGGAATGATATCGACAGCCTTTTTAGCTTTTACAAAAAATACTTATAAAGTTTCCCCAGGTATGCCCATGTTATTTTTCAATATAAACGCCAGATACACGATACACGGTAATATATTTCTTATTTACTCAATTTCAAAGGTTATAATTGCTTCAGTAATGAATCATGGTCAGTATAATGATGCAATTAGTTCATATGTTTCGATTAACTGTGAATTCTGCGTGAAAATTGTAAAATTTTGAAATAGCGCATAAATAAAAATAATATGACACAGATCTGTATAATTTAAAATTATAGCAAATTTCTGTTACAATTACAATTCACGTTTGAGTTAACTAAAAATGCACAATATTTTTATTTTCACATAATATATCATTAATAATTTATTGTAGAGTGGAAAGCATTTCGTATTTATTGAAGAATTTAAATGAAACAGTCCAGAGCGCCATTTATTGACGAATTTAAATGAATCAGTCCAGAGCATCCTTTGAGTAAGGATCTTATCGACAACCATCAGATACAATACTTGTCACGTTGTCAATTTAATTTCAAAATATATAAAAATTAGCAAAATTGCCTTAATTTAAACTTATAAGCATCAATCTCAGTGACTCATATTTTCAACACAATTATAATTTAATATTAATAGATTGAAACCCTCTAGTCCTGCGGTCACTGACCCAAGGCTTGTATTGCAGCATTCAGAACCAATCTCCTGATTTGTAACTCTTAATATTGTTCTAGATAACATTAATTGTGATACAATCTTGTTTGCACTTTATATTTTAAAAACTAAGAAGTGCTTGAAGTTGGGTAATATCCATTACAGAAATATAGTTCATAGAAATAATTAAGCTCATGTGAATTAATTTTAAGTATAATATTATATTTTATTAACACACTTCAAGACAATTGTAGGCAGTTATTAAATTTCACATGGATTAAATTTTTTGATTGTTTTATGTAATATTAATCAACACTCGGTCTCGTTTTTGTGTTAGTTTAGAGTAAAAATACTAAAACTAAGTAATAAAAGTAAATATAATAAATCAGCTTCACGGTGTATCCCGCACATAGCAGGGTAGGCAGAAGGAACCTAGTGTTAAGACACTCCGTTCTCCACTTTCCACCGAATTCTGGAGGCATTGCGTGCTGAGTGGTGGAACTCAACGCTGCGCTTAGCCTCGACACCAGACCGAAGAAATAGAAATATAAATTTAAATAAATATTTCAAAGTCGTAAAAGTAATATATTTTATTCTAAGTGTCGGTTGATCCGATATATCTATAAGGACACGTCGACTTATGTAACTGTTAGTACTTATTACAGAAAAATTGGGCATGTTATAAGAACTTTTTCTTTCAGAATTATTTAATATAGTGATCCTTAGTGTTTAAATAAAAAGGTAAGATGTATAATTACACCTGTTTAGATCATCCCAAAAACAAATGATGAGACAAAGAGATGCTATTGAGTGGCGAAACTTAACAACGTGATTTACTTAACTAAAAAAATAATTATTTCCCCGACGGAAATGGAACCTATAACAATCACTGTGTTACCAGTAGCTTCTTCCTTACTGTCTATTATAGAGAAACTACGTGATCAACAGCATATTTCTTAAAGAAAAAAGTTTAATATAAAATTTTCTCCTAAATCGACTCTACTCTATATTCGACTTAAATCAAACCAAAAATCACCGCCAGCTTTTACTGTCTCAGCCACGCTACGACGACATCAGTCAATTATAATAATTTCAAAGTATAAATTTTATTTCAAGTTGCAGAAAAGTTTGATTAAGCAATTTCTTCTGAATTTATGTTAATTATTCTTTTTTATGTGAACTTTTTATGAGTTTGTTAAAGATCGTTGCGAATAATGAATCACTTTTATTAGGTATTGTTAGTTTTTATTATATATAATCTTAAATTTATTAACTTTGTTAACAATTGTGCAAAAATTATATTCTGATCTAATTACTTAGCTTTAAAACAATAGCGAGGCCTTTATAATATTTTTTTATTATTTTACTATTTCTAGTTTCTACTATATCGTACTTTTTTATGACATTATAAATGTAAAAGTTTGTGAAGATGGATGGATGTTTGTTCCACTTTTACGCACAAACTACTCAACGGATTAGATGAAACTTAAGAGTAATATAGCTTATCATCAGAATAACACATGTACAATAAGCTTAGTAACAATTTAATATGATTTTCTAAACATAATAAGAAAACGATTTTTTCTAATATAATATTTATTACTTTAAAAATAACTTCAGTATATCAAATTTCGTTTATATAATCTCTTCACCTTGCCACAAATCTAGTAAGTATTAAAAAAAATCCGTACAACTTATTTTAACGAGCATAATTTGCTTAAAATAAATATTTCTATTTTAAAATATCAACGGCAAATGTCAAATGTTAGTAACATTATAGAAATGTAGGAACATGTGCATATAATATGATTTAAATATATCTTATTTGAGAGGCCAGTGGTGGCGCAGGTGACTGGTTGTGGGTTCGATCCCCACTCGAAGAAATTAACTATTTATTTGGCGTAAATTATACCTTACTATAGTAATATAAATCCAGATGAAAATCCCAAAACGAGTTCGTGTCCTTGCCTTGTACTGTCTTCCGTATAAAATAGTTCCCTCGTCATTAATTTGTAATCTTCTCCAAGTTAATGAGCGTTTTCATTTGTTGGCAGCAGTTGCAGTCAATTAGCAATAAAGAGGACCATTCGCTGTCCTCTTTATAGCACTAATCTTAGCGGAGAATTTGTATTTCTCCGCATTTATTTAAATGAGTTAAAATATATTTTTTTCGGAATGCAGTATGTTAACTACATTATTAGTTTTATTGAGGTCGAGGCGCAGGGGCATAAAGTGTGACTGGTTGTGCGTTCGATTCCCACTCTAGGGAATTTATAAATATTTTCACTTCTTCGCTCTAGCACCAAGGCTAAAGTCGCCACTCAACACACAATACTTTAAAAAAATTGGCGAAATGTGAGGAAAGGAGTGTTTTAACACTAGGTTACCCCACTGTGTGCAGGTACAGCACGAAGCTGATTTAATTAATTTTTTAATAATAAATATTACAAATGATATTACCCTTTTTCATAATAGATAGGTTTAGTTTAGCTTAGTATAGTTTATAACATATACTATAACAAAATCATAACATATACTATACAAAATCTCGCCATACGCTTTATTTTTGGCTTACGTAAGTATGATCATGTTTCTCAATTTCGTGCTCAGCTTGAGTGGCTCCCAATCCGTCTTCGCCGTGATATGCACATCCTTACCTTACTTTTTAAACTCCTTAACTACAAAAAATTTCCTACATACCTACGCTCCCGCTTCAACGTTCTTCCTCCTCCCTCACGCTCTAGGCGGTCGTGTGTCGTTCCGGCGCTTGATATACCTAGGAGCAACACCAAATTCATGCAGAAGTCCTATTCCGTATATGCCTCATCCCTTTGGAACCAACTCCCTCATCCTATCCAGAGAAGCCCTTCCCTAAAATCCTTTAAATCCCAATTAAAAAAGCATTTACTTGCCACTGGGAACAATTAATATATATTTCGACAGAGTTTCAAATTATTACATTTCATTTTTCTTGTCATTTAACTCTTCAAAATAATATAATATTTGTGTATTTATATAGTATTTATATTTATGTATTTTTTTTTCTTTTTATAGAATATATATGTAGTGTGTGTATATATGTATATGTAGTTTATATATATATATATATATATATTATGGTATTTATATATTTATAGATTCAAATATAATATTTTTCTGTTATGCACTATACTCTCCCCGCTGTTTCACAAATATCCACTTCCACTGGTAGGCTGGAAGAGATTTCTTTTAGAAATAAGCCCACCCTTGTCAACAAAATGTTTCTTCTTTAAATTTCTGTATTTTGTTTTGTGCAATAAAGAATATAATAATAATAATAATATATTAACAAATAAAAATATTTCTTATGAAAAATATATAATAATTCCTATAATTATATTTCACCTAACAATCAGCGAAGCTCGCGCTGTCATGAACGTTCGAGGTAACTTTAACTAGAGTCGACTCTACCCGAAAATTAATTCAAGTATAAAATCTTCAATTTAGGCATTTTGCTTTGGCAAAGTTTTAACGAAGGGACGAGTTTCGTCTTAGAGCAATTCTAGTTTACCTTTGGGTAAATTATTACTCTGAAATTGCTTCAATCGAAGTTTTCTTATGGCAGTATCCTTATACAGGGAGTATTAATATTAATAATATTATATACCTCGAATATATTAATATGTATAACTAGTCTATTCTCGTCGGATATGTACGAATAAGTATAATGATTGCGAAATTAATTTTATTTCTATAGGTAATTCGGTCGCCATTAGATATTCGCAAGGGAAATTGCGTAACTTGGCCATAATAAGTGTTCTGTATACGCCATAACATGTAGATATATCAATTATTCCAATTCAACTGTAATTATTTATACATTAAAAATGTAAGAAGAAATTCATTTACAGGAAATTCGTCATAAAAATTATCATATAAATATTAATTAAATATTATATCACTTGGGTGGTGAAATCTGGATGTGTCAAATTCATACCGCAATAACTAAATAAATCCCACAGAATTGCAATTGTAGATATAATAGAATTTGCAATTTGCTTAAACTTAATAATATATCAACTTAATATATGGCTGGCAAGTCAATAATTGAAAATCTTCTTAATACGGCTTCACGTCTTATCCCGCAAAGCAGGATATAGAGAGAGAATTCAGTGTCAAGTCTCTCCGTCCTCCGCTTTCCATTCGAATTCTAAATAATGAGTGTTGAATGGCGGAAATCAAAGCTGCCCTTACGTATGATAGGAAACGTACTGAGAAAATGCTCAGTACGTTTCCTATCTTATTATTAATATTATATTAGAAGGAAGCTTTTGATAGGGCTATTAGCAAATGTAATTAATACGACAGTCTGTCACACCAGCATCAGTAGAAACATCAGAGGGTGCGATTAATCTACTTGTCAAGGTAGGTGTTGGAATCCAAAGAAATTGAAAGATAAACATATATATAATCAAGGCTTTTTTATATAATATGTGTTGATAATTTTATGTTGAAAACAATTCTTTCTGTACACAATTTTATTAACAACTTTGTAAGAATATTTACTCTGAAATTGCTTCAATCGAAGTTTTCTGCTACATTAAGAATAACTAATTAAGATTAATTAAATTACAAATATTGTTAGTAGGATGTCCTTTTGATGTTTACATTTAATTTTAATTATACTTATTGCTTTTTTCACGTCAAGTTCAAATACCTCATTAACTTAATTGCGATAGAAAATCCATCAAGGTGATCTAATTATGTTTTGGTTCGGACGTTTTCGTTCTACCTCAAATAAATTTATTTTGTTTCTAGTTAATTAAGAAGCCGTCATGTCATCATGGCATAAGCGCGCGACTGTAGACTTGACGGTTATGGGTTCCATTTCCACTAGAGGGAATGAAATATTTAATATTATTCTTTCCTCGTTGAGGCAAAGAGTAGATAGAAGTGGTGTTGAATTCCACCATTCAACATGCAAAGCCTTAAGACTGGCAAATGGGGAACGAAAATTGACTTAATATGAACCCATGTCGTTATGTGCGGAATACAGAGTTAAGCTTAAAAACAGAAAAAAACTAATTAATATATAAACATATTTAAAATGAGGTTATGGTGCTCAATGGAACAGAATTTGACTCTGAACACAATGGTTGTGGGCTTGAATTAATTAAATATTTTACTCGAATTCATTATTTATTTAACCACTTTGCTTAGACAAATTGTAGCGTTCGACCCAATGCGTCTCAAATTCTGGTGATTTAAACGGAGTATCTTGACACTCTTAACACTAGCTTTTAGTTCTCTATACTGTATAGTAAAATCGGGAAGCCGAAACAAAAAAAAATATTTCAAAAATTATACGTCAAGCAAAAAATAAGTTTCATAAAAAAAATCTAAAGACATCTTTCGAATACTTTTGTCCTTCCATACTGTTAACTAATTTGCACTCGTATAATATAAAAAGCGTGTTACATTGACCCACATGTACGTAGTACGTAGTTTGAAGGTCGTTCAAATGTCAACAGGACCTTTGCGATGAGAATCAGAGCACCTGTGTTTCATACACCACCTCTACACTACGATGTTTCGTAATATGCTCTCATTAGCATACCATATATGCTTCTAAGCATGTTTGTGGCTTGGATGTAAAGAAAGTATGTTTGGTAGAGACAGTTTTTGTATAGCTTCGCTGTATTCCAAACATTAGGGAAAGCAGAGGGAACATATTAGTAGGGCACTCTGTTCCCAATTTTCTGAATTCCGGAGGCGAAAAGCATATTGATTGGTAGAACTCAACGCCGCGCATGGCCTCTATACCAGAGCGAGGAAATAAAAATATTAAATGTTCCATTTCCTCGAGTGGGGATCGAACCTACATCCTGTCGCGTTTACAGTCACACTTTGTGTGTCACTCAAGTATTTATTAAATTGAGAAAAAAAACTCAAAATACACAATATGGTAATTTTTGTTTCATTTCTATATACAAATTCACACAAGAAAAATAAATAACTAATTACACAATAATATTTATATGTAATATAATTTTAAAGGGCAAGAATATAATGTAATATATGTAATAATATCGGCGTCATATAGGTAATTAAAATGGTAGTAATATTACAAGTACTTAATTTGCCTTCAAGTTGGAAACTTTGACAGTTTATAATATAAATTAACGAACACGCTGGACCATATATGTTCTATTAGATTTGTTGATTGCAGTTGTAAATTATATTTGTTTCGGAAAATGGTTTCCTAATAGATTCTCTCTAAAATATAAAAGAAAAATAAGATATATATAGATAGATACCAAGCTGTAGATACCTCTCAAGAATTATAAGGAAAATTCGGTATTTTATCAGCTTCACGCTGTATCCCGCACACAGAGGGAACCTAGTGTTGAGACACTCCGTTCTTCATGAAAAGACATATTTAGTTATACAGTAAAATATTCTATTTAGAATTTTCGTTACAATAATCTGAACTGGTTATTTCACTGTACAAATATATGTGAGCTTTTATGGGTTTATATTTATTTATGCGTCGTAAGCACTACGACCATAAAATTGTGAGTCATGATTTAAACAGAGTGTTTTTTCTTCTATCTTTTGAGTCCAAAATATAATATGTATAAAAACTAAATGTTTTGAAAGGTTAAATACATTATTCCTACAAACAACTTACAGCCCAACAACAAATGTATCGGATATTTGAAAGTATATTTTCAATACAAATGAAATTTAAATAAAAACACAAAAAATAGCTATTTATTTAAATTGTTTATGGGCTTCAATTTTTAAAAAAGGTACTAAAACACAAAGAATAGACACATTTACGAATAATATCATTTATTCTGTAAGCAAAAAAATATAGATTCGGCAGAGAGAGAGACGCGTAAGTGTACACTAGGTTCCCAGTGTTCCCTTGCCTATTCTGCTATGTGCGGGATACAGCGTAAAGCCAAATAAAAAAAACAAAGAAACAAGACAAAATAGTTACAATAATCTCTTTATCCACTTAGACATTTTTTCACAGAATAACATTTAGTGTTTTTAGTCCAGCAATGGTAATAAGATAAATCTACATCCGTTGCAGTACTAACTTATCAATAAATACAATCAAAGGATATAAATAAAACTTGAAAAAAAAAAAATTTTTAACAAAAAGAAAAACCGACTTCTAACAATGAACTAAAAAGCGAAAAATAACTTTACAAAGATTTTATAATTTTGAAGTCGGTGCCAAGTAAAACAAACAGTCTTAGCAATTAGATATTGTAAGTAAGGTTGTTGTAGTGTTAGTTTGTTTGTAATTTTGACCGGATTCCATAATCGGAACCTAACCAACTTTCACCAAATTATCCTTAAAGTGTATCCTTTCAAATACAAAAAGAATCATCAAAATCGGTTAGCGCGACATTGAGTTATTCGGCTATTTGTCGCGCATATACCTAATGCAAATTTAAGACTTATGTGATTTTCTCATAGATATCATTGTCAAACATGGACCAAAAAAAATGGGACCACTCGGGAAGCTTTACCTTTCAAATAAAAAAAAATTATCAAAATCGGTTCACCCAGTCAAAAGTTATGAGGTAACAAACATAGAAAAAAATACAGACGAATTGATAACCTCCTTTTCTTACAGAAGTCGGTTAAAGAATGCTTTAAGCTGTATCCCGCATGTAGCATGGTAGACAGAGGGAGCCTAGTGTCAAGACTCCACTTCTCGGTTTCTGCCGAATTCTGGAGGTATTGCGTGTTGAGTAGCGTAACTCAACGCAGTAATCATAATAAATTGACAAATAATATTTATAAATCGATGTTTCCCGTAACGTATTACAAAAATAGATGTCGTACGTACTTTCGTAATCCACTCTGAATTGAATTGAGTAACAATCGTTCCATTGTCTTGATGGAGTAATCTGACGTCACCGCGGACTAGCCTTAAAACTCTTCCTTATTAAAATAAGGACAACAAATGCAATACTATTGTATAAAAATATATTTATCACAAAAAATATATTTATCATGACAATAAAGAAAATGAAATTATTATAAAAAAATATATTTAATTTTAACTTATAGCCTTTGTCTGTATCCTTTTTTATTTTTTATTTTAAAAGCTATTATTTTCTCGTATAATAATTGTAATACAATTTTTAAAGTAATGTATTTAAGAAGGCCGTACTAATATTGCTGTACGGTTGACAAAATCATGTTAGTAAGAAGTACAATAAATTAAATAATACATAATACGAGTAGAATAGTACATAAATTCAACAATGCTTAAATACATTTTATATTGCTTACAATATTTATTAAGTATAATATAAATATCTTTTCACTTTCGTTACTTTATTTTAAAACAAAAAATAGACTTATTATTTATTATCTAAATCTAAATTTACGCTATACCTACTTTGTTTCTTACGTGAACTATAGGGCAAAATAAAATAATTTAAATTATTTTGCAAACCGTACTTATGCAATAAAAATAGATAACATTTCGCGCTGACTCAAGGCTCTATGCGGCTCTATGAAAGATTGTATAATTAAGTACTAAATAGGTTATAATGTGAATTCTTTGTTTCTAAAGCATGCGATTCTCACAATGTTTACAAAGTTGTCGTTAATATACAGTTGGAAGTAAAAAGGTTAAGGTTAGCTTTGCCGTTAATTTTCTATGGTGGAGTTATGCTTTTCCGGTAGGATGATAATTTTATTGTGTACAGATTGTTTTTTTTTATGAACTAATATTTTTTTAATTTTTTTAAATTAATAAAAAAAATATTCTTTTAAAATTAATATTCTTCTTATTTTTTCACTCTAGTCTAGTTACAAGACAAACGCGGCTTTGAGTTTCGCTACTCAAATGTCTCGAAAACTAAGAGCTGAGAATAATTAAGTGCAAGTGTGAAGTAAAATATAAATTACACATTTTACTAGCCACTGAGATACAAAAAAATATATTTTCCATATACTATGTTTTCAATACTTAAATTATTTATATTTCCACCCTTGAGTATGAAAACTTAAGTATCATAAGCATCAAGCACAAGATTTTGCGGACGGTGTAAATATTTATGACTCAGTCTACTTTACACATTAAGAGCGAGTCGCGCCATAATTAGCTAGAAATTAATATTTATCAAAATTATTATCATTTAGTTGAGATCGTAACACTTATAAAAGTACTTTTACGGACATTGTTATGTCACCAGACACTAACTTAGCTCTCGATGTAGGTGTGCCAGTTTTTAGACTTTTAATCAATTTAAATACCTCAAAGCTTATAAATATAAGTAATAAGTGTATAAATGAACAAAGAAAATAAAAAAAATCACTACTAAACTGACTGGCACCCGCTAAAATACAAACAAAATAGTTTAAACCCATACAAAAATATAATGGATTTTGGACAAGAATCTGCATTTTTTGTATTGTCAAATTGGTCTTCGACTCGCGAAAGTATAAAAAAGGACTATTGCCACACAGAAGTAAAAATCTTCAATGTTGACCGAATAAGAATGTATGTGCCTATGTAAATCAAGGCCGCATTTCAAACAATGCTTCATGTGAGTCAAACAATCGTATTCACATATAGTATGTAGGTACATGTACATATTAAAAAGGTCGTTATCATTAATCATATATAATAGTTAATGATTCTATATATTAATTGTTATAAACTATAGTATTGCTTTATTTCACATTTAGAATCCTGTACTTATTAACCGCTTACAAGTCCGTGATCGATCTTGAGATCCCGTTTTTATTTATAAATTATATATCTATGAAAGAAATCGGCATCTTAAGATCATCGATCGATTACTCGATTTACGGGCAACACACAGACAACTCTACGGGCAACTCTTCTAGGCAAAGAGCTTCCACCACTCAATACGCAATGACTCGAGAATTCGGCGAAAATGGAAAACGAAAGTGTTTAAATTGGAACGGAGTATCGTACCACTAGGTTCCCAACTTCCCTCGACCTGCAGAGTCTGCAAAGCAGGATCTATGTGCGAGATACAGAGTAAAGCTAAAAAAAGTTATAAGCTAGGCACATTTAGGCATATTAAATAATATCATAAAAATTCATAATATATTTTAATATCTTTAAAAGTATTCTAAATATATATTTCATTGAGTTTTTATTTCTATAATTAATTTTATCTGTTTAATCTATTCCATTTCTTCACAAGCAAGTACCTAATTATATATTTTTATCCGCAATGTAAACGTAAAATTACATAAGCCTATAATTTGCACGGTATTAAATGTAAACAGTATATTTTATAGAATAATTAATTGCTTTTTTTCATAGATAATAATCATCGCAAATATTAACGTCGATGTAATTAAAAATAAATATTTTTATAGGCGAAGAATTGTATGAAAGAGTTAATATTAATTTTATATTAACAATATATATCATTATATCGTTTTGAAATGTATGGAACCAACCAACCAGGCGGACCGGCGACCTTAAGAAGACAGCGGGAATCCGCTGGATTCAAAGGCGAAAATTAGGGGAGGCCTATGTCCAGCAGTGGACGTTGAAAGGCTGATGGATGGATGGAAATGTATGGAACAATCTGAATATACTAAATTAATTTATAAAAAATTGGGGAATGTTTAATTTTTTTTTAAATATAGTGTACTTACTCGTACCTACATATAAAAATAAAAAACCGGAGTTGTTTTCCGCCTACGGATAAATGAATAACTAACTAATCTAAGAAGCAATGGATTACTTAATATTACTAGTCTTCGTCAAAGGTATTTACTGAAATCTATATATTGTACATTAATAATATATGTAATATGTTAACGTAAATAAATCTTTATCTGATATAGTTCTATCAAAGTACGGCGTTGAGCTGTGCTACTTAACGAAGAATGTCTTGGCTTTGGTGGAAAAGAAGAAAGTGGAGGGTATTAACATTTAGTTGCCAGTGTCTCCTATACAAAATTTTGAAAAATCTTGAAAAGGATTAAAGCTGAAAGCCTTTCAGCATGGTATACTGAATTCGAAATAAATACTTTGAAGTAGTAGAAATTCAAGTTCAAGCAAATATATATTTGTCCCTAGCTATTTATAATTCTGGTATTAAATTATCTATACCTTATTTAAATAGGCAAAAAATACAATTACTTCATCTTACCCAAGATTCAGTGGAAAAAAAACTCGTTGTGATTCAACATGAGCCGGCACTTACCCACTCCATGTTTTATTAATGCGTTGAAGAACTGAGCCGCATTACACTTTCATTGCTTTATCAGTTATACATAAACATTACATATATATCACTTTTATTTTTTAATATACATAACAGATACATTTTTACCATCAATTCTAATTTTTGTGTTATAATTGATATTAATTTACATAAATTTGCATTTTAAATTAATTAACGTGTCATTTTCATTTACATATATAGCTATAATTTATTTTGATTATGTCACGGACTGCTAATATTACTACTATAAATGTCAATACACATTATAGATTCGTTTTTGTGAAGACATGGATTGATATGAAAGTTATATATGTATATATAATTAGTTTCACGCTGTACGCTGCACGCAGCAGTGTAGGCAGAGAGAACCTAGGAACGTAGTGTTAAGACACTCCGACTCACTCACTCATCAAGACTTCCATTCCACACTTTCCGCCGATTTCTGGAGGCATGGCGTGTTCCAGAGCGTATATTCCAGTATTACTGACAGGTATTATACTGGACCTGATATGGTGCTAGTAAACCGAGTGGCGCGCAGTGATTGTTGACATTACTATCCCACATGATGACAATCTGGTGAAGGCCGAAAAAGAAAAACTATCTAAATATTTGGACCTAGCTCATAAGATTGCCGCCATGTGGGATGTCACTGCGACTATCATTGTGCTGATAGTGGTTTCAGTTAACGGTTTAATAGCGAAAAGCCTCGACCAACATCTTAAGAGGTTATCGCTTAGCTGTTGGATTTAGAACCGGATGTAGAAGGCAGTTTTACTTGATACGGGGCACATTGTGAGGAGGTCTCTCGGGAGCCCTAGCCACACGTGGCTTGGACCCTTAAACCACTGTGTTTTTATATTTTTAAAAGTATGTTTTGTATTTAAAAATGTAAAATTCATTTCTTTTACATAATAAAAGTATATATTGTAAATCAATAATAATAAAACAATTAAAATTAAATAACGTTATGACACATGAATATCAATAAAACAATATAGTTCTAAGCTAATAAATAAACATTTAATAGAAATCACTCGTCACAAAGCTCTACAATACTCGTATATCGACAGCGATATAAATCATACAAAACGATAGAGTGACATGTAACTTGTTTACATACAATTCATTATTTGGGTCACTCCCACACTTCTAATATGCTAACGGATGCTAATATTATATACACTATAGATACATATTACATATATATATATTATATGGTAAGTGCGAAACGTTCGGAGCAATGCTTAAATTGTATTGCGTAAGAACAAGTATCTTATTATCTTGACTATCGCCAATCGTCTTAAATTGGCCGGTTGGTTTAATGAAACACTCAAGGGTAGAGTATTGGTAATCTATAAATTTGTTTTTAGTGATAATTTTGTTTCTTCCGTATATCAGAGTAGGAAGAGAACCTAGAGTCAAAACACTCTATCCTTCGCTTTTCGTACTGATTCTGACCGCTTTAATAGTCAAATACTACTCCGCTTCGCTACAAAGGCCACAATAATAAGTAAATAAATATTTTATGGTACCGAAATTTAAAATATATAAAAATTTATGAAAATTAAAAACCAAAGAGATACATTTTATATTAATAGAGCCTATTGATCCTTGACTGCGTAATATAGCATATATATATTAAATTCAACCTTCTAAAAAAATAAAATAAAGGCTGACTGAAAAAAGTGTTATTATTCTCCTTTTATTCGACTCGTGGCTTATTATTATAAGCCATATTCATTTAAATTTAACTCTATTATTTTAAAAACAATGAATTTAAATTGCGGACAAAGTTCAAAAGTTACCTTCAGGGTTATAGCAAGCGATAATGCTTAAAAGTCCAAGTACCAAAAACATGGTTAAACCACTTTTCGTTTTGGGGGGCCTGCTGAATGCGGTTGTCGATACAAAAGTTTAAGGTCAGAACAAGTTTTGTTTTAAAAATATAGTAAAAAACATATGAATAATGGAAACAAGATAAATTCCACACATATCCAGTGTATATAAGCTTAACATTTACAACAAACTGTCACTCAATAAGTAGTTGTCGTACTGATTACAAAAATGATTGACAAGGTATATAGAAATTGAATAGAAAAATTATGATTTATTTTTATTACAATCCACTAACCACAATTGATTATTTATTTTTTCAGATATCTGTAATAGTAGCCTGCATGACTATTTGTAAAGCAGGAGTTGACGCCCAGGGAATTTACTTATCTCCTGACAGAATCATTCAATCGTCACTTAATAGAATTCAAGTTTCCAAAGAACCTGCACCTATATACGAACCAGATGTGGAAACGAAGACCCAAGCGGATGTAGTTCAACAGTCTATATACCTCAAAAACAGATACAATAATGCCATATTATCCGCTGTTCCTCAAATTTCAGCACAAAATGCCCAATCACCTATCTACAATACTTTATATTCTGTGCCACAGTCTAATATAAATGGTTATCCTAATACATTGTTAAATTCGTATTCAAATCAAAAAGCTTCATCGCAGCCCTACGCAGGTGAACTTCCAAATAAGGGGGTTGGGGTTCCTTTAGTACAAAATGTCAAAACAACTATCTCTTACTCTGACGCTCCAGCTGTATCTCACACTACATTTACCGGCCTCGGTACAACTTACACTTGGTAAATATTTGAGATTCTAAGTTAGTTTTAAGATTTCATGGTATGCGCGACTGACGGTATAATTAAGCTTAATTTATTACAGTACTTTAAGAGTTTAATTGGATTATTAAGTTATTAATTATTTAAACATTATGATTAAGACATGTATGTATTTTTATTTTAACCTAATACGTTATTATGTTTATTTTATGTCTTACAAATATATAAATTAATTAAAAATTATTTACCAATTTTACAAAAAAAAAATAAACTAAATAACTTATGCGCAAAATAATATCGACGGCCTTGCACGCCGTTGTCGCGCACAGATAAAAAATAATATTGCAAAATAACTTTTTAAGATTAAAAAATATATTAAAAAAATATAATATATTGGCAAAATAAACAGTGCTCCAGATTATACGACTACAATTCATCATTGCATAAACTTATTTCATCATGAAGAGACAGCCTTTGAAAAAAAAAATTTACTCACGTTCGTCTTCATGTATTGTGTGGTTGACACGTGCTAAATTATAAATCGAGCGGTAACCTGCCTTATTGCGTGGTATTAAAGCCTAAAATACGAAATAAAACTATTGTAGTTGCCGAATTGGGGTATTGTTGACGAAGTTGTTTATGTCACACAAAGAATTGGCAACGTTATGGCAGTGCAAGGGTTTTAATGTAGCCTGTCATCTAGTTTCGTATCGGTCGAGGCACGATTGACCTGCCCATGTAAATTGCAAAAGGCAAACATGTGAATAAAGCGTGGTGCACATTTTATCAAATTTATTATTTTTTTGAGTTTCACTCTGTACCCCGGGTTGTCTACCCTGGGAATATAATGTTAAGACACTCCATTCCGAACTCTTTGTCAAATGTTGCGGGATTGCTCATTGAATGGCGGAATTCAAGACCGCACTATGAAAATATTTCACTCAGGTTCAGTTTCGCTCAGGTTCATTCTCTCGAGTGGAAATCGAACCCACAGCCGTTGCACTTACATTCACACGTTTGTGCCACTGCGCAACGACGGCCTCATGTATATTATATTATTTTCACAGCAAAACGTTATGAATAACATTATTCACGTGATGTATTGATTTTCAGTTAAATAACAATACGCATAACTTCAGTCAGTTTTAGTCGAATAAACAATAAAACAGCGGTAAAACGATAAATTTATTAATGAAAACAAAGAAAAAACCGACTGCGGAACCACGCATGCTTGCACATAACACTGCTGACTACACCAACTTAAGTCATGCATTACGAAATTATAACATATTACGCAGTATAGACCAAATGAATTTACAGTCAGCCCCTAAACTAAACTAGGGTATATTTACACCACAAATGAGCTTTATCTATATACAGCGTGTGACTTCATTAAAATTTAATTTGACAAAATGACCCTTATCTTCATAAGTTTAAGAGTTATTATTTTAGTTGCTGTGTGTATCAAATTAAGTATTCCATCTCGTACGTACCGTAAATTTAGCCAAACCAAAATGACTGAACCGTAATCCATGATCAGTTTACAGTCAGTTGGACAAGCATACATATGTATGGATTCTGCAGCATTATAAATAATATTAGAAGTCTTATTATAAGTTATACTACAAAGTAAGAAGTACGAAGGTATATAGAGGGCAGAGGCCGTCCTGACGCGGGGGCACAAACGTATGTCTATAAAGGCGACGGGATCCAGGTTCCCGGCTAATAACTATAAGCTAGGTATTAAAGTTGAAAAAATATTTTAAATTGCATTTGGAAAAAGCATAACTATTTTAAATAGCATTTGGAAAAAGCATCAATAAAGAAATAATAATTATAATTTTACTGCGACACTTTTACGAACCACAAAGTTTCGTCCATGTCCCACAGTCAATCAACAACTCTCTAACAAAACTGATTAAGCTTTTTGAAAGCGTTCAATAAATGAAATGGTACAAATGTCTCCGTAGATTAGATTCTGATAGAAAATTAATTAATAATATGTAAAACTATATGATACATAAACTAAAAGTTTCCTGAATTATAAAGAAAAAAAGAATAGGTATGGTTCCTCCAAATGTTATTATTAAAATGAAATATTCATTTCTAATCAATTCCATCACGTTATTTCTTCCAGATCAAAGAACAGTCAAAAATCCAATTACCGTAACCACTGAATCTGAAAATTAGGCCAAGATTTCAGGTACTAGTTATTATATACCAAATTTTATTGTCTTTATTACAATATTATGTATGTATTATACATACAATATTTTATTAAATATTAATGAATTAAAATATATAGTGCATTCTCTACAAAAATTATATAAAATATTATGTTTATTTTGCACTTAAATTTCAATGACTAATATAATGATTGCATCCGTAATAGGTCTAATGTAAGGCCTAGAACGAGAGGCGAGTTGCGCCGGCGCACGGGGATATCTAACGAGAACGGTATATAAGTAGGCGCCTACACACTGACCGTATCACTTGCCTGTGTGAATTTCAATATAGTAAAATGGCAGTTAAGGTAAAAAATGTGCTTAGAAATTATATTTTTTTAAATGTACAGTTAGCGACAGTTTTCCTGCCTCTATAAAATATTTTTTAAATATATTTCTTTTTTTTTTTAATTTGACAATATTCAACAAATATTTGTACATGAATTGTTTTTTAACTATTTCATAAAAAGCATTTAATTTATTATAACTATATGAAAATGTGAAAAATAAATAGCATTGTTATAACTCCAATTACTTTTTCCAGTTTGTAGTATTCCTGTGCGCGGTAGCGACCGCCCGCGCTGGAGGCCTATACGGGGCGTCGTACGCACCCGTTTCCTCCTACGCTGCAGCACCCGTAGCTTCATACGCCGCTCCCGTTGCGTCGTACGCTTCGTACGCCGCTCCAGTTGCATCGTACGCTTCATACGCTCCCGTTGTAAAGAGCTACGCTGCACCCGCCATCTCAGCCTACGCTGCACCAGCTATCTCTTCCTACGCTGCCCCTGCTGTGGCATACTCAGCGCCTATCGTAAAAGCCGTGGCACCAGCTGTATCATCAGTTTCCTCCTACTCCACCCACACATCCCACGGCGCCCCATTGGTGGCTAAAGCCATCGCCCCCGTCGCGTACGCCTCGGCACCCGTAATCAAGAGTTATGCCCCTGCCATCTCGGCGTACGCAGCTGCCCCAGTCATCAAGAGTTATGCCCCAGCTCTTTCTTACGCAGCCCCAGCTATCTCATCCTACGCGGCTGCCCCAGTCCTGAAGAGTTACGCTGCTCCAGTGGCTTACTCCGCACCCGTTAGCTACGCGGCACCTGCTGTAGTCAAGTCCATCTCTTACTCTGCCGCTCCCGCTGTCGCCTATGGCGGTCTTGCCGGTCACGGCTGGTGATCACTTTACCTTTACGTACAAAATCTAGTTATTATATTATAATGTATATATTTATTTTTATACGACGCGAATAAAAACATAAGAAATTCTGAATTTTATTTTTCATTTCATTAGATATTGTTTCTACAAAGCTTTCGACAAAAGAAAATTAATAAGCAATTATTACTGCTCCAAATATATCGAAGCATTTTAAAAATGTCTAGACTTTGTGAATATTACGATATAATTGCTAATGCTTCAAAGCGTGAATTTTTCATAAACTTTTGCAAATTTACGTTTCGATATTTATTAAATGCTTATTACATTTAAAAAACTTATTTTTTTATATACTATCTTAATACTAATTTATGGAAACAATAAGATATCAATAGTTACATAATACATTAGAAGTAATGAACTATTTTTAAAGACTAAAACAGTTTTTATAAATGTGATTAAATAGGTATTATGTAACATTTTTTTTTTTATATTTTTCAAAGCGTTTTTTTTCCACACTTTGAAAAGAAAATTTTTTTTAGAAAACGCATAAAAATACGATAACAGTAGATGCAACCTGTCTTAAAATTTATTTAAATCTACTTACACATTTATACAGCGCGATATCAACTTATGGAAAAGCTGATGAAATTTTGATTGCAATTTCATACCAAAAAAAACGATAACAAATTTACAAAAAACTTTTACTTTTTACTTTTACTGTATTATTGACCTACATAGTTTATGTACGAGTTCTTGACGTATATAATATTAGTGATAATATGGTCGTTTTCTCCACTAATTACCATTAAGTTTGAAAATATATATCTACACTAACTATATCTGCATTGCATAAAATTATTTTTGCGTAGTTTTAGAAAAATAAGCTGTTTTTTCTCGCAACACAATATCTTTTTTTATAGTTCCTATATCCCGCATTTACACTGAGAGAATCGAATGTTCAAGACATAAAGAACGTTCTTCAATTTTGCTAGATTTCGAATTCTAGCAAGTTGAGTGGCGGTAGTGAACGCCGCATTTGTCTCATCACAGTAGAGAAATAAAATCAAAATTTTCACTCAAGTGGCAATCGCACTCATGACCTTCGCGTTAACAGTCAGTACCTGTCACTTGACCACCGATGCCTAAAGGCAAAGAAGTGTATATAAAAAAAACTTAATTTGAAGACTCTTTTCTTTGCTCTCTGCCCAAATTTTATATTTTGCATATTAAATGGCGAACTCCAAGCTACGCCCTGTCATACAAAAATAGTCCTGGCTCTAAGTCAATTATATAATCTTAATACCTAAACTTTAGCACCATAAAAACATTATATGTGAAACAATTGTATGTATAAGATTTGTTTTTTTTTTGCTTCACGCTGCATCCCGCACCCAGCAGGATATACAGAGGAAACCTAGTGTTAGGTCACACATACTTGTTAATATAAGAGTTATAATAAAATAAAGCATATCAAAAATTCTAGGCTGTCGACAACTTGTTTAAAAGTAAATAAGATAGTGTCTGTTATTCTTCGTAAGATCCCATTTTAGTGTAGTCGTAAAAGATCGGAAACACCATAAAGTGGATGAAATTGTTCTTATACGGGTATTGAATCTCCTTGACGTACACTTATTTAAGCTACTTGATGTGTTTGGCCAGTGCGCTCCATCTGTTCTTGTTTCTACGATATTACAGTCTGCTAATATGTTTTGGCTTTATTACCATTGTAATAAGAAGAATTCGTATAGACATTGCTTTGAAACATTCGTTGTTTAGAACTATAGAATATATGAATATCCACTTATGTATATGCACATAGATATACGAAGTATACTTAATTTTTGGGGGATTGAGCTAAAATTTTGATAGGTTTATTACTTTTACCTATCTGGCTAAATGTTTCTTCAAGCTGAAAGCCAATCTTAAACTTAATATAATATAATTAAAAAGTAAATACAAGTTTCTATTGAAAACAGGTCTTGCGAAGACCTCATAACTATACAATTAAGTATATGATAGTTATATCATTTACCTTTTTAAAGGAAGTAAATTGACATTTTAAGCGGAAACACATAAAATAATACGTTGAGTATAAAATTACCATACCCACAGAACAGCTTACTTTGCCTTATGCAAACCATCAACGTATAAAAAAACGTTTGCCTTTCTTGATTTAATGTATCGAGCTCTTCGTAATCTTTTGTTTAATTTTAAGTTTCTATTCCCACACTTAAGAAATTGAATGTTTAATATATAATTAAAAATATTTTTTTAGGGGGCCTGGACTACATTTTGTGAAAACTTTGTTTTTTTATAATTTTTCAGGGCCTTTATTTGTTAGTATAATTTCTGGAGTGGGTACCAGACTTTATTGGAAAGGGCATGGACCACTCGGCGCCCCTTATTCCTACGTCCTTAACAGCACCCACTACTCCTTCTTAGTAAAATTCATTAAAGCTTCGGTATAAAGTTTGTATAGAAAGCACTAAAATAAAGCAATGTTCTACAGGCTTATAATGTACAATTTAAATAGAGTTTTTAATTTGTTCATGTGCCCAATTTCTAAATAAAATTAAATCGAACTCCATACATAATAGTTACATAAATGATAAAATTTGCAGAGGCAGAGGGCCTTGACACTGAAACACCAAGTGCCTGCAGCAATAGGCCGCCACGAATAATAAATGTCATTATACAGGTTCTTTCACGCTGTATAAAAGCATCTGCAATCGACCCGAAATTCATTCCGAATTGAACATCTGAATAAGCAAACATGTACTCAAAGGTACGGTGCGAATAAACGTATTGTTTACGGCGCTGCCATCAATATTTACTCGCCACTCCGTCCCGACATATTCAATTAAAAATATTTAAATTGAATATAGTATTAAGATGAACTAGTATTTTGTGTTTTATATTTTAAATGTATTTTATTTTATATATTTTATTTTCAGGTTGTAATATTCCTGTGCGCCGCCGGCATCGCTTCTGCCGGTAACCTACTTCACGCCGCACCAGTGGCTTACAGCGCGCCGATCTCCGCAGTGTCCTACGCATCTCACGCAGCTCCCATCGCTTCATACGCCGCGCCAGTGGTCGCCAAGAGTTTATCTCCAGTGGTCTCTTACCAATCAATCTCTCATGCCGCCCCCGCCATCGCATACTCTTCTCCTTTAGTGGCTAAGAGCTATGCCCCGGCCTTATCTTACTCATCCGTTGCTCATGCCCCAGCTTACGTTGCTGGCCCGGCTGTATCTTACTCCTCACCTCTTGTAGCTAAGAGCATATCCCCCGTGGTGTCCTACTCATCTCCTGTATCCTATGCTGCTAGCCCAGTAGTTGCCAAAGCTATCGGTCCCGTTGGTGCCCCAGTACTTAAGTCCGCTATCGCGTATTCTGCTGCCCCAGCGGTTTCCCACGTCGCTTACTCTGGTTTAGGAGTTAACTACGGATGGTAATCAATGAAATCTAGTCAATTAAATAACTGTATTATTGTTATTTATATTATTTTTTTACGAAATAAAAAATTATAACCTACCATTATTTTTATTACGTGTAACCTTAAGTTTCTTTTGGATATATTACATAATTTAAAAAATATATTTAAAATTGAAATTATTATAAAAAGTTTACTATATAAGTAAAAGCTTATATAGTAAAACTTATTTATATTACTTAATTTTTTTTATACTTATCACATTCAATTCTCTAAATCTAATTTAAAAGAATTATAGTTTTAACTCTATGGAAAAAAAAATCTAATAAATAATACGAGTATATATGTGAGTAATAAAATACAGATAATTCATGGAAAAATATTCAGATGTGAGTTTGCAGAGAACAGATTTACATTTCTATTTTTTTACCTTAGCTAAATAAATATACGTTCTTTGAATATTTATACATTAATTAAATTTTGAATATATGTGCATTGTACATATCAGGTACCTTGTTCTAGTATAAGTCTTGGTTTATTTTATGCGAGCGACCCGCTGCGCTGCTTCGAGCGGTTGAACTACACGATTATTTATTTAATACACTGAAATGCGTTCATGTTCTAATGTTTAATACCCAGGGGTTATATTCTCGTAATTTTCATAACGATTTTTAATATTTCTGAATAAAAAAAATAATAACTTCCAACTTTACTATCTATCATTAGTTCAGTAGGATATTTAGTATTAAATATTGTATTTTTTTCTCTATTCTATCTCTTTTTACCTAGTACACGTATTTTGTTTCCTTGAGCAGTTTGCAATATGGCAGTAACGTTTATCCTCGTTCTTTTTGTTTTTTTCCAAGTGTAAATTAAACTACTTTAATTAACGATACGACATCCAAATGATGCTTTCTCTAACGTAGCATTTTTAAAGCCTTTTTTAAAAAAAACTTTATCAATTAACAACGTGTATATGATGACAAATTGAGAACATAAGACATTGCTAATTTTACTTTTTAAAAAAAATAAAATTATAAAATCTAGTTATATTAATAGCTTAATTATATTTAAATTATTCAGCAATCTCTTAACGGAAGGGTCAAGTTTCCACCATACATTACACAGGCACGTATCAAGTGGTTTAGGCACATTAGGTGGTTTGCGGTGTAAGGGGACACTGTCAAAATGTTTAGAAACAGGTATGTTGACCCCACAAAGATAGTTAATTGTAACACAATATGTACATTAACGATATCGTTAGGTTGAAAGACTAATATGTAAAGGATCTAGCTGAATAAGCATGGAAAAGCTGCAGTGGCTTCTGAGTTTTTAGTATGATTGTATTCTTTACCAGAGCGAAGAAATAAAAATATTAATAAATAATAATTCATTATATAGTGGGAATCGAACCCACAACCGTTGTGCTTACAGTCAATATGACACTGAGACACTGGCGTATCAATGCGTCACGACGGCATCTGTTTTTTTATAATTAGTTAACTTTTCTAAATAAAAACTATAAATAATATAAGAAGATGTCAACCGATATATGTTATCAAGAATGTAAAAGAGAACCGACAGCTATAGAGGCAAAAAGGTTTTCGAATGCCGTTGGATCATGCCGATCAATGTAGCGGAAGATCGATCGTCGTGGACATCCTTGGAGAGGCCAGCTATGGGCGTGGTACAGCTGAAACGAATGAACGAATGAAGCTGTCAAGGGATGTAATCGTCAAATTATAATTTTAAAATTGTGTGTATATATAGTTACATTAAAAAGTCAAATCGATAAATAATATTTAAATTATAATTATGGTTTGAGTGTATATGTAAAATAAATACATAAATACACTTTCGTTGAGCCTACTTTTGTATATTAAATTATATAAGTGTAAGTATAAAGTTGAAGTGTAAACATTAACAAACTATGTATAAATGAATAATAAAAATATAAAAGGCAGAAAAAAATAAAATTATAATTACTAATTTCTTAAGGTGGCATCAAATCATAGAATTCGTTTAATTATAGCAAATTCTTAATTATGATGAAAATTCATCTATGTTTTGTTACGACACTTAGAGTTTTATTCGTTGTACTTTAAAAGAACCACGTATTTAATTGTAAAAAAGAAAATAAATTATAATATAAATAGTAAATATCATTATCTTTTTAATGAATAAAAAGAACTAATATAAAAATTTGTGAGTAAATTTATGAGTACCCTAAAAAACGGGTTCGATAAATATATTTTGGATAAAGACCGGCCTTGACATTGTAACAATACGCCTGCGGCTACAGGCGACGTGTTGAGTACATCGCAAATGTCAATACAAGCTCCTTGCTGCCATATATAAGCATCTGTGTCTGAAGTGAAATTCATTCCAACCACAACAGCGGAACAATCAAACATGTACTCCAAGGTACGATGAATTTAAATTAAATGACAATTTATTATAATTTATAAAATATTTAATTATTGAAATATTAATATATTTTTTATTTTTTTAAGGTCGTAATCTTCATGTGCGTCGCTGGCATCGCCTCAGCCGGCAATCTTCTCCATGCCGCGCCTGTTTCGTCCGTGGCCTATAGCTCTCCCGTTTCCTCCGTGTCATACTCTTCCCAGACAACAGCTCATGGCTCGCCAATCTCCTACGCAAGCCCCGTCGCCTATTCTGCAGGACCAGTGATTGCAAAGAGCATTTCCCCGGCTCTATCATACCAGACCATCTCTCATGCTCCAGCTATCGCAAGTTACGCATCGGGACCAGTTGTCGCTAAAGCTATCGCGCCGGCAGTGTCATACTCATCAGTGTCTCGGTCTTCTCCCATCGCGTATGCTGCCAGCCCTGCAGTGAGCTATGGAGCTCCTGTCGTAGCAAAGGCTTTATCACCCGCTGTATCCTACTCTTCTGTAGCTCACCCTGCATCATTGTTACATGCTGCGCCAGTATCATATGCTGCTAGTCCAGTCGTTGCCAAAAGCTTAGCTGGCCAAGCAGTGTCATATTCATCTCTAGCGTCACCTTCAGTATCTTATGCTGCGGCTCCTTACTCCTATGGTGCGGCTCCTTCTTACTCCTATGCTGCGGCTCCTTCTTACTCCTATGCTGCGGCTCCAGTCCTCAAGTCGGCAGTAGCTTACTCCGCAGCACCAGCAGTCTCCCATGTTAGCTACTCTGGTTTGGGAATCAACTACGGATGGTGATTAACCAAAGACTTAAATATAATTAGGATATGTGCGTATAATTAATGATTATTGAAATGTATTTTAAAAACAGTCAATAAAAACTTTAAAAATTATATTACATATTTTATTTTTGAAATAAAAGTGAGACGGAGTCGCCCACCGAGGCTTTTGTACTTTTGTGCCTTATCTGTTAGTTCACGGTTCAATTTCATAGAAAGTGCAGTTAAATCGATGTATAAATGCTCATATCTTTTGATTATGTAGACATAGAATCTTTTTCTTTATATTTTCTGTTTTAAACGACCTAAATTTATAATAAAGTTAAGGGGTCTTGACAGACGGATGGACGGGCAACAAAGTGATTCTTTGAGGGTTCCGTTTTTATCGTTTTAGATACGGAATCCTAAAAATGGTAAAACAGTGAGTTTAAACTAAACTTAAGTACACTTCAGCAAAATAAGCGAAATTTCAAAAAAAAATTATAACACCATTTGCGAGTAATGTACCTAATATAGGCAAAGAAAGTAATTGGAAGTAACGATGTTTAAATTCAAGAATCCAATAAAAGTAATCCATTGAATCTAATCCATGGACTTTACAAGCATTTTTCAATCCTCAAGTTACATAGAAATGTTAGTAGTTTAGTAGTAGTCGGAAGGTACTTTTGGCTCTTTTCAAAATAGATGTATAAATAATCATCACTAGCCTCCTGAGTGTACATAAACAACATTTAATTCCACGCTCTTATTATCATTATAGCAGACTTGGATTGAATAGCAAACTTTGCTTAATAATATATTTTTACCTTAAAATAATTTTAGTGGCTAATCTTAAATCACTTGTATGAAATTTATAAAAAATACCTATACCATGCCTTATCTATGATTTAGTAACTTATGGAAGATAAAAACTAGGAGAGATTAGCTTGTTTTTATTTCTCCCATTGAAGTTTTTAGTAGCTAGAGTTAGTCCCGACAATACCGCGGTTTCAGTGTATCAATTTACATACGAGTATGTTAAGCTTCACTATCACTTGTCTTTGAACTTAACAAATTCTACACTTTTAGTTTTCTTCGTGTTTAATACTAAATTACACAGAATTATAATTATCATTTCGTCATAATAGAATAACTTTCAAGTATATAAGGTTAAAATAATAAGCAATATTAATGAAAATGATTTAATTAGTTTTACATTTATGAGTTGGCCTATTTATTTTATATTATTATTCAACATAAATAAATATACATAAATATAACAATGACTTTGATGTAGAACTATAACGACAATAATGACTTTGATATAACACAATATATTTACAAATACTTTTCTTTAACGACCTACCATCCATGTCCTCCTAATCCATAGGAAACAGCGCGTAATCCATAAGATCCATGTCCACCTAATCCATAAGAGACAGCGGGCGCTGCATATGATACAGCAGGGGCCGCGGCATAACTAGAGATCACTGGTGCTGCAGCAGCATATGACACAGCTGGAGCTGCAGCAGCGTATGAGACAGCTGGAGCTGCAGCGGCGTATGAGACAGCTGGAGCTGCAGCAGCGTATGAGACAGCTGGAGCCGCATAAGACGCAATAGATGGCGCAGCAATGGCCACTGGTGCACTGTGCGAGGCGATTGATGCGTAAGACACTGAGGGAGCTATACGCGCTACGGGCGCAGCATAGCTGGAGATCGCAGGAACAGAGTAAGATCTAGCTATGACAGGGGCCGCGGCCGCATATGTCCTGGCAACCAATGGTGCAGCAGCGTAAGATTTAATTACTGGGGCAGCATACGACCTTGCGATAACGGGAGCTGCATACGATTTGGCAATAACGGGAGCAGCAGCTGCGTAAGCTACTGGACTAGAATGCGTAGACACTGATTGGTATGAAACAGCTGAAGAAGGTGCAGCGTAAGAGGCGATTGGAGCTACTGCTTTAGCGACTAAAGGAGCAGCATATGATGCAACAGGGGCTGCATATGCGGCTACAGGTGCAGCGTAGGATGCCACGGGAGCAGCATATGAGGCTACTGGTGCGGCAATCGCTACTGGAGCGGAGTGAGACGTGGTGGTAGTGGAGTACGACACTGAAGCGGCCGGTGCGCCGTAAGCCACGGGGGCCGCATGCAATAAGTTACCAGCGGAAGCAACGCCCGCGGCACAGAGGAAGATGACCACCTGAAAAGAATATTGAATACAATTAAATTTATGTATGAATTAAACTGATAAATCATTCGCTTACTGCTTTTAAGATATTTTTATTAGTAGTGATAATAGCGACTAATTTTTTTTTTGGGGAGTTATAGAAACTTTATTCAATTGAAAAGAATAATATTATAACTTATATTCAGCTTAAATACTTTAATATAACTACTTAATGTTATTTTAAACAATTAGTAGAGGAAAAAAATTGTTATTATAATAAAAAAATATATATTATAATTATAAATGTTATCAAATTGTCTACCTTAGAATACATGTTAGAAGATTGAACTCTATTTACTAAGTAACTTCAAAAACTCATGCATTCACTTTTATACTATTTTGAACCAACTGGTAATCAATTCTTACTGAAATTAAATGCAATACGAAGCTTTTACTCTGATAGAGTAAAATATATTTTGTAGTCTTGCAACAAGGATTATATTGAGCGGTTGCAAGAACCAATTACAAAGCTAAACCCCTGTCGATCTGGGTTTAACAATGTCAGGGTGAAACAACACCCGAGTCCGCCTATAAATGTCTGTCTCTGTACTAGATATTAGCTGGTGTAAGTAGCTTGATTTGTCAATATAGTTTTGTTTTAATGTTAGCTTAATATTTTAAATATGTTTTTGGAAAATTGAATTGATAATAAATACAGATAAATGGTTCTTATTATACACTAGCGACCTGCTTGCAGATTTGCACGCTTGCACTACATAATCATTTGAATTACGTGTATCTAATAATATTATTAAATTAAAGACAAAATCTATATATAAAAATACCTATATTTCAGCCTATTCAATACAGCGATTTAGTTGAACAAAGTACTTTATATTGGTATAATAAAAACACAATATTTTAAAAGATATTTGCCAAAATACATCAGTGAAAACTGCATTTAAATCGGTTAAACAGTTTCAGAGATTAGTGTGCACAAGCGCACAGACAAACAGACGAAAGTTTTAAAAACCATTGTTTTGGGTAATATAACATTAATGAACGTCCCTAAAAATTGCTTGTTTCAAATATCGTCCATGTGAAGACAGAGATTGTTATTAACGAAAGCTTTTATTTTTCAGTAAAAAGTTCAAGTAATATTATTAATTGATAGTAGTACCGACCTCGACGTATAGTCTAACCAATACAGAGTGTACAAATTTAACTTATAAGCAATTCGTTAAACATGACAGCTATCCCGTTTATCTTATTCTCATTAGAAACGCACCAACTGTGCTTCTTCAAAAAGCTCAAGTCTTTGGAGAAAAGTTATAAGATTCGTTCAAGTCATCTAAATGTCGTTAATGCGTAATTCCATATCAAGAGTTGTCTAATATTAAAATTCTAAAGTCAGCTTGACTTTCTGTAATGAAAAAATCCTTAATCTTAGGCCGTTATACTTTTTGTTACCTTTTTATGTAAATTACTTTTTGTTATTTGACTTTAGTTATTTTGACTTTATTTTTTAAATTGATTTAATTTAACTTAAGCATCATTTCTGTGTTGTTTATTTAAATTAATATTTTCATTTCTTCGTTCTGGTGTCGAGGCAAAGCGCGACGTTAAGTTCCAGCACCCAACAGGATACAGTGGCCATTTTCTATATTATTAATATATACTTTCTATAAAACAAATTAATAATCAAAAAGGGCAAGTTTATTACAAAAAAATAAATAAATGTTTAATCAGAAGTGTCTGTTAATACTATGGCTTTTATAAGAGCACCAAAATACGTTTTTCGTTGCGACCCAGTTGCTATGAAACTTTAAATCGAAATTGCGTCATTTCAATAGCAATTATATGAAATGATACATAATGCATATATACTTGGCTCAGTTCACATACTCATATGAAATTGGAACAAACTTCTATATAACTATTGCAGAGCTTCTGTCTTAATATTTTTGTCAAAATTCATTGTTAGAGGTCTGTCGACATGTTGCGGGTTCGATTCCTACACAAGGAAATTAAATTTTTGATATTTTCTTTTCCTCAACCTGAAAACGCGGCAATGCGCGGCGTTGAGTTCTTTCTCTCAACATGCAATGCTTCCAGAATGCAGTGAAAAGTGGCACTATTATGTGTAGGATACCACGTGAAGCTATAAAAAAAGGTTAATAGAAATAAAATCTTAATAGTTATTAAAAATATGTTTTAGTAGGAGTATTTATATTAAAATAATAAATATTGTTAGAAATTAGAAGCGGTCTACGTTTTTTAAAAATAAAAACACATATCGTCTATATATTTCTATATTATTCGGAATGAGATTCTATGTAACAGCAATATCAGAAGTGTGCCACCCAATAACAATACTTCACACGAGCTTCCTTCCAATAAGGGCCGTTGCCTACAAGCAACTACCCCCGATTGACACAATAACATTACTTTTATATCATTTTTCACCTATATTTACCCTCTTTAACACGAGTTCGCTAACAATATAATAAAAGTGCTGTTACATTAAAGAATTAAGAAGCAGAAGCAAGAAGCAAGTTCACTGAATATTAATGAATTAACGTTATAAGTATTTGGAGTGACGACGGCTTGAACCAGGTGTTTAAATCTTTCACTACAATTTTTATTTTTTAGGATTGGATAAGCTCTGCCTACCCTGCTGTCTGTGGAACCTAGTGTTAAGACACTCCGTTAACCATTTTCCGGTGAATTCTGGAGACATTTCGTGTAGAGTGGCGGAAACCAACGCTTTGCATTAACACCAGAGAATCGAGTGAGAATCGACCTCACAGCCTGTGACGTTGTCAGTCACACTTCGTACCACGCCTACCCTTGCACCACGACTGGAATAAAACTGCATACATTTAACTTCAAACAACTATTTTCATCACATAAATTGACTATTGGAAACGTAAAGGTTGTCAAACAATATACGAATATAAAGGAATTAACGATCGAAATTGCTATTTTAATATACCTACTCCATGTAGAAAATGGTATTTCAAAGAGCTCTTAATATTATTATTATTAGCATAATAACATATTGTTCCTACCCTTGAATTTACATTGAAACCATATTGACTTAATTTTGTGAAAAAGTACCTACTTATATGAAATAAAAAATATCATTATTTTTTTATTGTTTTTATTTCTTTATACCGCTATAATTATTTATTACATGAACTACAAAACAAAGGGGTTTCGAAATGAGTATCTGGTTGTAGCTCATTAAAGTCAGTATTTCAGCTCTTTAGATCTATTATTCTGTTCTATCTAACACACAAGAGATGCTTACATTATTTACTACATTAAAAATGAACATATATTTCACGTTACTTAGTATCACAAGGCCGTCGTGGCGTAGGGGAAATGATTTATTATTTATTAATTTTTCATTGGCGCCTGGTACCAAGACAAAAACAAAATGTGGAGAACGGAGTGTTTTAACACTAGGTTCCCTGTGCCTACCCTTACTGATCACTTACTTAGTGTCAAAAATAAATTGAATAAGATGTCGTGGGTCAAATTTCTTTACGAAAACATATTTAAAAGGCTGATTCACGAATTTCTGATTCGTTATCTAATGTTATAGTCGGGGCCCTAAAAAATCAACGTGGGGTTTAATATAAAAGTCTATATATATTTAACTCTTTATTATTTACATATTATATTGTCTTTATTGTTCAACATTATAATTTATAGTTTGTTTACCAAGCGTAGTTAGCACCGTGAGCGCTGTAAGAGATGTGAGAGACCGCAGGTGCCGCCGAATAGGATACGGATTTAAGGACGGGAGCGGCTGCGGCGTAGGTAGAGTAGGCGGGGGCGGCGTAAGAGGCAACCGCAGGGGCGGAGTACAGTCTAGAGTACGAAGAAATGGCGGGGGCAGAGTAAATCTTGGAATAAGAGGCGACCGCGGGGGCGGCGTAAGAGGCTACAGCGGGGGCGGCGTATGATCTGTAAGAGGCAATCGCTGGGGCGGCGTAAGATCTAGCATAAGATGCAATCGCTGGGGCAGCGTATGACGCAACAGCTGGGGCAGCAGAGTAGGCTGCTACAGGGGCGGCAATAGCTCTTACGCCGTGGGAAGTTTGTGAAGAATAGGAAGAGTAAGATGAGACTGCAGGAGTAATGGTTTTAGATACAGCTATGGCGGGGGTGGCGATGCTATGAGATACTGCGACAGCGGGGGCAGCGGCTACAACAGCGGGGGCAGCAACAGCACGGGCCCCGTAAGCTACTGGAGCACCATGAGATGTGCTGCTCGAGTAAGATGAGTAGGACACGCTGGCGGGAGAGATGGACTTAGCTACCACGGGGGCGGCATAGCTGGTAATGGCGGGAGCGGAGTACGAAGTATAGGCTGGGGTGGCAATCCTGGCCACTGCGGGGGCAGCGTAGGACACAGGTGCTACGTGGGAGGTCTGGCTTGAGTATGATATAGAAGATACTGCGGGAGCCGCGATGCTGTGACTGCTGTACGCCACTGGGGCGGCGGCTAAGAGGCCACTGCCATGAGCAACACCTAAAGCGCAAAGGGCGACGATCAACTGGAAATATAATAAGTATATAAAATTAGTATATGCAGTTAGTTACTTATACTAATATTTTTAGTTATTTTATATACTTATCACTTCACTTAGATGTATAATATGAAAGAAATATTATTAAATGAAACCCACCTTGGCGTACATGTTTTTGTTGTTAACACTGTTTGGTGAATAATTATTTTTCGAGGAATTCTCGTTTATATACTCGGAAATTTTGTTGATATATGTTATTATTTGAGTACCTTTCATTATCAAGGCGATCTGTACTTATTGGGCAAGTAGTTATGACGCGAATCGGATGTAGTGACAGCCTTTCGATTTATTTTACGTTTACTTTTTTTATATAGTTTAAATTGTAGGTTTTCAAAATGTATAATTATTTTATTTTTTTTGCTGCTATACTTGTGATTATATAGAAAGAAAACACCTGGGTATCACACAATCATAATCTTACATTAGAATCTTATACACATATATTAGAATTTGGAACAGACACACAAAAAAATATGGCAAATGCCTATTAAAAAATATTTTTTCGCCACAAATATACAATCTGCAATATATATTTTTGTTCTCTTATTTGCAATATATTTAACATTTTATAAAGATAAGTGAGAAACGGAGTGTCATTAAGACACTCCGTTTCCTCCCTGCAATATTCTCCATATTGTATACGGCGTGAAAAAGAAAAATAAGGTCCAAAGGCCGTGTGCCTCAACATCTGCAATAGTTAGCAGTACTGTTTAAACAAATAATGATGCAGTTAACCCTTTGTGCAATGTTTTTTTATTGCCAAAACAAATTGTTCTACGCTATTTCCAGTTAGCCTATGAACCAAATGTTATAACCAAATGTATGTTCAAATAATGTCATATTAAAGAAACCTTTCCCCAAAAAAATATTTTTATTTGTTAAATTACTTTTTAATATGTTAAAATTGCTTCACCCCAGGCCAGTCCTGATATAACAGAAATATATATTTGAATATATATGCAGTTATCTTACTTGTCTTGAAACAAAGTATTAAAATATTTTTCAGAAAGTATTTTGTACAGTAAAGTACAGAAAGACCTTGTCAAAAATTATTTATATTCGCGTCGCATGTTATTACGAAGGCTTAGTATAAACAAAACATAAAAACACACATGTTCTACATAATGTTTCATTTTACAATTGTAATATGTTTTTACAATATCCACAAAAACCTCGCATATATTCTGTCATATTTACATACATAGTTCAATCTGAGAGAGGAAGGAGTTTCGAGTATGAATGTATGTATGTTCATTTCTTCTGTAAGTTTAGGACTTACCCAGGCCCAAATAGTTGGCCAGTTTTTACCATGTAACATAATATAAGTATGTAACAGTCGTTATATTTGTCAGAGTCGTGGTACTGACATTGGATATACTAAAAAGTTTTCAAAATAGCACCCACAAATCAATGACGGGTTTTTAGGGCTCCGTACCTTATAAGATTACTTTGTTGTCCGTCCGTCTGTCAAGAGCGCTTATCTAGTAACGCTTGGAGATATCGAGTTGAAATTCAAGCCATATACACAGATCTACGGCCCCATGATTTTCAATAGCAGTATAAGATAACTATTAAATAAAATGTAGTTATAAGATAAATTCAACAATAAAACTAAAAATTCTAAAATTATATTATTTCAGGATTGTAGGTGAACGGGAGTACAGCTTATAAGATTTTACAAAGTTAAAACGAACTAAAATAATTAGTTTGTGATAGTTTCAATTGAATTGTAAATTTTCTTAATATAAATTTCCATTTTTCGGATTTATCCTTTATTTATACTGTAAGTTCTAGCTTTTTGATTAACTTAGTGTACGGGATATATCGAACAGGTTTTAATTACGCTTCGAATGAATTTGACGAACTTAAATTTGCAATCCGTTTGTTATACGACCATATGCACTTATTTTGCATGAAGTTCAATAAGAGTTCCTTTTTTCTTTTGAAGTACGGGACCCTAAAAAGATAGCCCCTAATAATGAAAGATATAAATAAAAATATAATTAAATTAATTACAATATTACACTGTATTTCACTGTACATGGTAGTCGAAATTCAAATTTTATTTTGTTAAATATTTCATTTCCTCGTGTGGAGATAGACCCCTGTCAACTACAACCTGCCGCGTTTAGTCACACGCATGTGCTCCTGCACCACGACTGGTCTCATTTTTGAAACGAATTTAGAAAAAAAGTTTTGAAGTAATTACAGATACCTCTTATAGATGCAATGTTTGATTTCTTAACTCAAGATATTGCATTAGTCTGCATAAACTTAACGATATATGTATATCTACATATATTTTTGAAATAGACAAAACATAAAAGGCAAACAAGAAAAATACATTGTTATAGCGTGTCGTTTTATTTGTTAATTACATATTTACAGAATTACAATTTGATTCAGTTTACCAGGCGTGAGCGTTGTAGGATACAGCGGGGGCAGCCGAGTAGGAGATAGCTGATTTGTAGACGGGTGCGGCCGCGGCATAGGTAGAGTATGCGGGGGCCGCGTAAGAGGCGACTGCGGGGGCGGAGTACAGTCTAGAGTAAGAGGAGATGGCGGGCGCAGAGTAGATCTTAGAGTAAGAGGCGACCGCGGGGGCGGCATAGGAGGCGACTGCGGGGGCGGCGTAAGAGGCGATGGCTGGGGCGGCGTAAGAGGCGACCGCTGGGGCAGCGTAAGAGGCGACCGCTGGGGCAGCGTAAGAGGCGACCGCTGGGGCAGCGTAAGAGACGACCGCTGGGGCGGCGTAGGAAGCTAACGCTGGGGCAGCAATAGCTTTAACACCGTGAGCAACTTGGCTGGAGTAGGAAGAGTAAGAAGATACGGCGGGGGAGATAGTGCGGGATACGGCTACGGCAGGGGCGGCGGCGACGGACACTGCGGGGACAGCGCGGGACACGGCTACGGCGGGGGCGGCGACTACGGCGGGAGCGGCGGCGTAAGAAGCGACTGCTGGTGCTCCGTGGGAAACGCTGCTAGAGTAAGAAGAGTAGGAAGAACTGGCTGGCTGCACGATGGTCTTGCTGACAACGGGGGCGGCGGCGTAGCTAGCGACCGCTGGGGCGGCATAGCTGGAGATCGCTGGGGCGGCATAGCTGGAGATCGCTGGGGCGGCATAGCTGGCGATGGCTGGAGCGGCATAGCTGGCGATCGCTGGGGCAGCGGCGTAAGCGGCGACGGGGCCGGAGTGAGCGGTGTGGCTGGAGTAGGAAGACACGGACGAGACAGCTGGAGACACAACAGTCTTGGACACTACCGCGGGGGCGGCAATAGCGTGGCTGCTGTACGCTACTGGGGCGGCCGCGAGGAGGCCACTGCCGTGGGCGACGCCTAAAGCGCAAAGTGCGACGATCAACTGAAAACAATATTAGATATTATTTTTATATAAAATAAAAAATTGTTAATACAAATATTATTTAAATAATACTTAGAACGCACCTTAGCGTACATCTTTGTGTTGTTTGTGTTGGCAACTGAATAATTTCTGCCGGGGTGCTTCAGTTTTTATACAGCCTGTGCTTCATGTTATCCATTTCACTTTCATTGCCAAGGTAAACCACTTCTGGCGGCGCAACACAGGCTGGGCGGTGACTCAGTGATAGCCTTTCGATTTTATTCGCGGTCCGTTTGTTGAACGCAAACTTTGCTAACGACGCGAGTTGAGCCTTGAGCTTAGATACGGTTACCTCACTTTGTCTAATAGATAATTAATTTATATTATATGTGAATCAGTACAGGTTTCCGTTCTTGTTTTTGTATACATTTGTTAATGTCACATATATTGGCTATTTAAATTTATATTAAATATTTTTATTGTTTATATTAATACAAGAAGTACCATTAATACAAACGTAGAATGTCATCTTTTAATACAAATATCTATATTTTATTACACTAAATAATTACTGACTTTTAGTATAGAAGCTTCAATAGAAAACAGAAATAAGTATAATATTTTCTTCATATTCAATAAATAATAATATTAATTATAATATAATTACTTATTTACTAATACTTATCAAATAAAGCAACTTTCTTACATTTCAGGATTTACAATTATTAAATTGTAATTTTAAATGTCTTTAATTGTAAAAGCTATAAAGCCTTGACTTTTACACACGGCCGACGTATATTTTAATTTAGGTATCAATACTTTTCCTGGGGCTGTTTGGAAAGAAAGGAACTTTCATAATATTATAATTGCATAATTGACCTGCAATTATAGATATAGATAAAATATTTAGATTTACATAAAAATACACTATAAATCTTACAAATGAGCTTTGAAAAACATAACATGTGATTTTAATTTTTTAATAAAGTGACTAAAAGACTATCCAAAACTTTATCAAATGTATTGAAAACTTTATCAAACGAATTACGCTTTTTTAGCTTCACGCTTCACAGCAGGGTAGGCAAAGGGAACCTACTTGTCGCTCGCAACTTTGCTTACGACTTTGTGATCTTATTGCAATGGTCTAATTTCCATTTCCATTTTCCATAGTTTTGTTAACTATAAAGCATTCCATTTTTTCCATTTCCGAAGTAATTTCAAAAATCTTCTCTTAGTATTTCTCAAATATGACAAATTTCAGCTTTTTACGCCCAGTGACTCCGGCTTTGCATTGCCAGTCTTTCAATCAGTGAATAACCTAAGAGTTTTATGTACATTTACATTAAAGATTGAAATTTTAAATATTTACTGGGTACTTCAAAAAGTGTAAGTAAAAGTATAGATAGGTAGGTACTATTTTTCTATGTTTATATTAATTTAAAATAAATTTGCACTTTATGATACCACTCCACATATCCACAGTTCTATCCTTGTAAAGAATTATTTGGCATAACAAATATCAAATAGTTTACCGTTACCAAAAATATTAAGCAAAGATTCTATCTTTTTGAGGCCGTCTTCGCGCAGTGGCAATGTGTGTGACTATAACGCGACGGTTATGAGTTCGATTCCCACTCGGGAGAATAAATTTTGATTTATTAATATTTTCGTTTCTTTGTTGTGGTAACAAGGCAAAGGGCGGCGTTAAGTTCCATCACTAGACACGTAATGTATAAAAATTCGGCAGAAAGTATGGACTGGACCGCCTTAACCCTAGGTTCCATCAGTCTCTCTGCTAGTAGTAAATATTATAATATAATCTGTCAGCTACTAATTATGATTAAGCAGTAAAGGAAATCCTAAATCAAAGTCTACAAATATCATGTATAAGAGCAAAGTTTAAGGTTTCTTGGTTTGTAGTAATAATTTGACTAATTGCTAATGGAATTTACTTAATTAAGATACTATATATTTTATTAATTATCAAAGCTTAGATGTTTACAAATAATTTAGACCAAATTGTGAATTGAAATATATTTATTTATGAATATAAATATGAATGGCAGAACACAGGTCTGTGCTGTGCTAAACTAGATTTGAAATTATCTATTAATAAAATAAGTATATGTACCTACTCTACCTATAAAATAGGTACCCGGTTATGAGTTATCACTCGAGGGAATGAATTATTATCTATTTCTTAATAGTTTCATTTCTTCGCTCTGGCACCAAGACAAAAGCCCGGCGTTAAGTTCCGCCACTCAACTCGCAATGCCTTGATAAATTCGGCCGAAAGTGGAGAGAGTGGTGTAACTAGGTTCCCTAGCCATTGTGCTGTAAGCGGGATACAAAATATGCTGAAAAAATATCAGTTGTAAATCCACAGAATATATTAATAATATTCTTAATTTAAGATATATTTTTACACGCAACCTTTCAAGAATTAAAAGTAGAAAGGCTTAAAGGTACAACTTTATTTGAACTTTAAAAACAATCCGGACCGGTTGTTAGATATAATAATCTCCTACATCAGTCAAAAAGATAGTGAGACGAAAGGAGAGACCTTCAGTACCATTTTAAGTAACGAAATTATAGATATCTTTTTTTATTCAGTTTTAGTTTAATAGCGCCCGGTCGCGGCACAGTTAAGACGTGTTTAGCGATTATTGTGAATATTAATTCCATTGCATTATTTTATTAACGACGTATTGCATTTATATTTAAGACATAGCTGTGTATATCTTCAAGTAGTCATTGAGCGTGTGTCGTTAGGACATCCACCTAAAACCTACTTAGTGTTTCTAAATATTTTGTAAAAAGAATTCAATAAATATTTCAATAAATATTATAAATAAATATTTCAAAGAAATTGAAGACGATGATAAGAAATATTTGGTATCACTATTTAAAAAAAATAAAGTAAAAAGCAAAGTTTAGTGTCTATACGTTGCCTACTGCCATAAAAGCATGCTAATATATTAAACGAGTTATTAAATAAACTTATATATAAAAATTAAAACAATAGTGTATCACAATCACTACTTTATTTGTCCTTTAATTGACAAGTATACATACAAACATAAATCCGCAAGTACGAACTTACAAAATTAAGTAACAAAACAGAACAGAGCAATTTCAATGTCGTAAATATAAACTTACTAACTAGTTCAAAATAGTCAAAATTTTAAACAAAATTCTAAATACATATACATTATTATATAACGATAACAAATAAAAAATTAAAAAGCCATCAGATGCTAATAGTATCTATAATAGAGGAACATGAAACATTATGAGAACCTAAAATGTCTATAGAAAATATATCAATATTGTTTATTTTCGATGTTTTTGTCATTATTAGCTCAATAATTCTGATGGCCATACAAAATCAATACTTTTTAAAACACATAGCATCCAATTACTTATAATATAAAAAAATATATGTACAAAAATGTGCCTTTCCAAAAATAACTTTGTGCGTTAGTCAAAGTGCAACTTAAAATAAGGCAACAGTTGTATACCTTTACTTTTATTCTGTAGTATATTTATTGTATGATTAAAACATAGAATACATAGAAAGTATTACACAACGTAAAAATTATTATTATTCAACAATGAATAATAGAACATTTGTGTACTAAGGTGACAAAGCTTAAAACAAATCTGGCATCAATCTAATGAGCCCATCGCTTCGTTCTTACAACATTAAGAAAGAAATACATATACAGCCATACCGTATACAAGTCAATTTAGATGAGATTTTATAAATCCCTTTTATAATCACATTGCTTACAGCAATTCAATTGACTTTATACAAACTAGAAACTATCTTAAAAAACAGTTAGACCACTCCAACAACATAAAGATTGCTTGTGCTGCTATCAATCTGAACAATTTACTAAAATTTATATGCTTAACATTATTTAAAGCATTCTTAATATTTTTTATCTTCACACATCTCCCACATTTTGGGGTATAAACAGAGTTAACCTGATGATACAGACCGGTCGAAGAGTAGAGAGTAGTGGCCCTCAAGATAGCTGCAGATGGCTGAGAACATTTGATTTTGGGGTTTTTTCTTTCATAACATTATTTTGTTCCCAATTGAACAAACCCCGGGAGTTTAGGAAACCAAACTTCAGGTCAGCCACAACTCGTTGACCTTACTGCACTTTGTCTAGCTGGACCGTAGAATACTTTATGTTATAAGTAAAATAGTCCCCCAAGAATCATTTGAACCCATGATCGTCACGTTCAACCAGACTATATTATGTCCCCAACATTTCAACAGCATACAATGGCAATAAATTGGCCAATCACATGAAAATATCACGTAGTTACTCCATACAATTATACACTTTCGTATTTTATTTTAAAAATGTCGTAATTACAGCTAATGCAAAATAAAAGTATTTGCATAATATGTTACAAGCACCAAATCGTTCCTTACATCATTCTTATCCCTTCTCTCCTTTTCAATAGCTAAGGAAATTAAAAATGATTGCAAAATATTTTTTACAATATAATATAACTTATAGGTCAAATTATGAGTAGTTTCTAAACAAAGTTGAAAATCTTTCATGAATATATAAACAGAAAAACCAAAAAAAAAAAAAGATTTGAACCTTACAAACTACTCACAACATTTACCACTAATTGTAGATTTGATCATACTTTTTGGCACACAGTTTTAATATAATATAAAAAATTATTAATCGACATTTTTCCAATTTATTATAATATTCATATTTTTTTTTAAATATGACTTTGATGCCAAGAAATACCATGCAAATGCAACCAAGTCCCTTGGTATACTACACTTATGTATATTATTTGATAAAAAGCGGTGGGAAAGTGGGCACATTGATACAATAACTGCTACTAATTCAAATGAAAAATGCTTAATAATTGTCTTAAAACCGCCTTTGTTCATACGTTTCGTACGTATATGCGATACTATAAACGATAACCGTTTCTTTGGAAATTACTTTCAAGTAAGCTATGAATTAAAAAATTCTTTAACTTATTGGATAGAATCTGTGATATTGTCGTTTTTTTTTCTTTAGATTTTATAAAAGGTAACAGCATGACTGAAGTTAAGAGAAACAGCTTCGTAGCATTAAATATTATATCAACTAATATATAGTATGTCTGGTACAATTAAAGCTGTAACTATTGTATTAAAACATAAAATTTTAAAGTCCATAAAAAATGTAGTAGTAAAGTAGGCATTCGATTTGAACTGTTGACTTGAATTACTGTAAAAAAATATTTTTTAGTGTCAAAACTCTTCCTGTACCTGTGGCTTATCGCATATAAATATCCGCATATAAAATATTGCGATATTATATCACTAATAAATATTTTCTGTAAGAAAATATACTCAAGGCAGATTTAAATATTCTGCAATAAGGCGGTAGAAGAAATTGTTTAAAAAACTTGTGGACAACCATCAGAAATCGATAAATCTTCCTGTTCATAAACAATATAATTATCACTTACGATAGACATGAAGGCAACTTTTAGTATTTCCGTATTCAATTTTCACGGTTGAGCATACAATTTCTCATGCGACCTCGATGTCGAACCAAAACTTGTTAACCGGTTATTTAATAGGCATATAATAACGCCCTTTTTATAACATTTATTATCGATATATATTTATTAAAATCGAATAAGGATTAGGATATCAAATACTTACTAGTATAATACGTAATTTTGATAAGAATATGAAAGTTTTAAAATCTATGTGTATAACTAAAATCATAAGTCAATTTAGAACGTACGCTTACCCTGCATCCCCTTAATCTTTAGGAATCCCATAAATTGTTTAAAAAATTAATGTCTTTGTGTAAACCCGTATATAAGTCGACATAATCCTCAAGAAATATAAAGTAGGCCGAATAAGCCACTAGTTATCGAAAATCTAAAAAAATATAACTCTTTTGGACCACAAGTAAAAACTTAATATTGTTATAACATGTTCAAGAAGAAAAAATATATGATTATTTTGCCTAATGTCGATAAAAATATTGTACTTAATCATTTAATATGGTAATTCGATTGTCCTGTATATTATATTGTTTATATTGCATCAAAATTGACACGGACGTAGCTCTATAATTAAATAGTTAAAGAAACTATTATAGTATATAGAAATATAAGTTGGTATAACCCTTACAACTAGAGGACGTTGGCGAACAAAAAATATTAATTTTAAAAAAACCTGTCTACAACATCAAAACATCAAACATTTCAACATTAACAACTACAATTAAAACTTCCTATATTATTAGAAGAGTCATATTTGCAAAACCTAATACTTTTACTTATACCTAATCGAATAGATATCGAAACATTAAGAATTTTGAAGATCCTCACTTCTTCCTCAATAGTATATTAATTAATAGATTGTTGGTAACCAGCCTAAAACATTAAATTGACAAATATGTTATGTTCCAATGTCTGCTTATCCTCGAAATTTATTTTTCTTTGAATGAAGAAAAAGAACTGTGAGCGCAAAATTCAGATGCACTAAATTATTAAAGATTTTAATATACAACACGGCCGACCAAAGTTAGCTGCAGATGCCAGTGCAGATTTTATTTTAGGACTTTTTCTTACTTTTGATTATTTTCCTCAGAATAACTTCACGGCGGCCACAACTGGTCGGCCGTATTGCAATTATGTAACATTAGTTATGGCCTTTTATTCATTATTCATATAATAAATGCATAGTTATAGCATTATTGTTACAAAATTAAGTTTTGAACCAACGTCTTACACATTGAACAAGAATCATTTATAGTAGATATGTGAATATTGTCTTATATTACTTATCAATTAACATTAATTTTAAAACTAACTACTGTAGTGTAGAAGATATTTACATAAGATAAATTGGGGATCTTTAAATTATTAAGAAAACTTCTAGATATAGGTACTTTAATATATGGTATTTCGTTTAGTAAATTATTTGTATTCAGTACAGGACGTTATTAGAAGGCTTTTAAGTGAGGTATTTAAAGAAAAATATTAATATTAATAGGACTATGTGTTCAATAGGTTGATATTTAAAAATATTTTATAAGCAACTTTAAAATATGAATACAAAATAATTGAATTTATTATTTGATAGTAGGCGTGTTGTTACTTTAAACTCAAATGACAACGCAAACATAAAATAACATTAACTTCCTGTTAAATTAAATAAGACCCTGTTTTAATCACAGACAAAACGACCTTAAACTTTAATGGTATACAAATAACTCATTAAAAAACACACTGCACAATGATTATGAAAATGTAATGAATAGAAATATTTAGATAAAAGATTGTAATTAAAAATAAATAATATTTACTTTTCTTTTTTATTTGATTAGTAATGAATGAAGTTAGTTGAAGTAGTAACCCACTCTATTTTTTATATTCTGATTATTTTAAAGGCTGAATTCAACTCTGTATTTAAAAGTTTGTGTAAATATCATCATGTTTCTCCAAGTGAGAGTTGTCCAGATTCATAATATGGCGTTTGATAGTTCTATAAATATATTAAGTTATGATTTAAAACCAAGATAAAAATTATGTTGTGCATTTGATATCAGGACTCACTTAAGATAAGGCAATTTTATAGGTAAAAAGAAATATGTAGTACTCTAGACCGACACATACTATGTTAGACTTATCTTTTCCACTTATATCTTAGAGAAATTAATATAAATTATTATCTTAGACAAACTCCTACAGAACATTTAACTTCTAAAATTTTTACTTTTGATACTATTTAATATTTATTGTTGATACTTCAGCGGGAAATATCGTACTATATACTATCTAATATTATTGAAATTTTTGATAGATTAAATGTTAATTTGAATTATATCTTCAAATGAAGATAATGATCAGATTTCAATTGAGATATATTCGTTTGATAAATGATCAAACATATCATTATTATTATTATTAATTAGATGTTTGTTTAGAAATTTTCATTTAAATTTGGGACATGTTACAGTCCAACATAGATATTTATAGTAACAATTTCATACTAAAGTACCTACATTAATAATAATCTTAAATATCTAAGAGCTTAGAACATACGTATATGAAATAACATATTATGTCATAAAAATTATGACAGCAAAATAGAATAATAGACGAAGAATTATCACTTATATTTTAATCAATTGCCTTGTACGCTTCCAATTCCTTAATATAATTTTGGGAGACATGTTCTGTGAACATGTCTCAATTAAATATCAATGTAAGCAACATCGATTTTATACTATAGGACCTTATCTTAAATGCTTAGAATATTCGTATATGAAGACAAACATCTTATTTTGCCTCAAATATCAAATTTCAAACGCAGCGATGTTAATAATAATCCAAAAATAGATCAAATCGATCAATTTCTCCAACGATTTCATCCTTCCTTAATGTATTGTCAAAATTTAAACACCACTAAATCCCCATGAGGTATAAAAACCATGCAAATGTGCCAACATTGTGTAAATCGTATAATTTCAAATATTCTATAGATAATTTTTAAATCTACCTACGATAATATCTAAGACACGAAGATTGACAAGAATATAATTTAAAACTAGTTAAATATAAATATAACAATATATGTAAATATTGTTTTAGTTCTTATAATATAAATAATACCTATGTATATAGACAAAAGTATATTTTACGTTGGCCCTCACGTTTCAAGTGTCGATATTATCAATATAATAATAAATTTCAATTTATTTAATTCGATACGATACATATAACGTGAAGCATAAAAATACTTTTGTCATCTTGCATTATACTGAATATCACCAGCGAAGTTTTATTACTCTATGCAAGTTAAAGTTTAACATTTTAATATGCACAGAGTAGAAATTGTAGACAGTGTCATAACTATTTATCCTGAAACATTGGTATTAATAATTACTTCGTTAACGATATTTTTATTTAAGGCAAGTCAATTAGACCTTCCAATATGAATATAAATATTCATATTCTTAAAAACACTATATCTAAAAGAAGTTGTATTAACAATACAATCCTTATACCAAAGCAACTTTAAGCCACTGTACACAAAACTACTGCAAAGTCATCACTTAATACTTAAAATGGAGTCCGATAAGTCACTAGCCATATCTGTAGAAGAACAACGACGTTCTGGGTCCCGTATACATGTCGATATATACAATAGTATATGAAGGACGAAGGACCCATCCAAATAGTGACAGAATCCAGTAATGTCTAACAGATGGGACCCAAAATGTTCTGACATAGACATATAGTCAGAAGTTCTGTAATCGTCGTAGAAACGACGATCGAGCCTGATCCTAAGCGACCTCGGAAGATAGTTTGTCGGTAACGGAAATTTTTGCCTGAATCAAGCCAGGGTTACGTTCGCCATAACTGCAACAAAAGAAAAGCAAAAAAAGCCATTTAATTTTTTTTATGAATAATAGGTTGGAACTGAATATTCTTGTATATTGCAATATTATATAATAAGCAAAATCATTGTTAACAGATAGAATACATACTGTAAATAAAAAATAACAATTAAAAAATAACAGTTACCTACACCTGTATAGTCATAGTATAGTTTGATATTAGTAATAAAATATTACATATAATATGAAAAATATATATAAGACATATAGTAAGAAAACTGTCTTTGTGAAATGAAACGTGAAATTTAAATGAATGCGAGGCAATTATGAAAGTCTACCACCACGTGTGGCCGCCACGTGCCATCACGGGTTTCCAAAAATATATAAAACTATATATACGCGGTTAATACGGATACAGAGTATCATTTGAAATCCTAAAACAAATTTAACCAGTTGATACAAGACAACTGCAATGCAAGATTAATAAAAAAAATCATAATGAAGTTATAAATCGATATCGGTTCATAAAACGAGAGGTCAGTGTTTACACGTAGATAGAAAAAAATTGCTTATAAATAAATGCAATATAAACAATATCGAGGTTACTATTTTAATTACACTTTTTAACAACGTTCGAGGTAAAAATTATTTAAGAGCTTAAATTATATTACGCATTAAAAAAAGATAATAAAATTGTCGACACGATTATTTACGAGATTCTCGTTAATAATCGTGTAAAGTTATAATTCTGATACCTATACTTTACCTATACTTACCTAGTTAAGTTCATAAAATGACTTACACAAACATAAAAGAGTTTATTATAGCTTCGCTTTTTATATCAATAATAGAATTCTATAATAAAAAGGGAGCCAGGGAAACCAATATTCCATCTGTCACACCCTTATCATTCTTTACACTTGTGTAGATTATTTTTTTTAAGGTAAATATGTATAACCAACTCTTATATAAACGGTACAAAAAGTTTAGCATAAGCCAATTTAGTTTTCTCGTTACTACACAACTTTCTTTGGCTTCATGCTGCATCCCGCTCACATAGCAGGATATGCAGAGGAAAGCTAGTGTAGTGCGTGATAGTGCGTTGAGTGGCGAAACTCAACGCCGCCTTGCTCGCCTAGTTACCAGAGCGAGGAAATGAAAATATAAAATAATTCATTCCCCTGAGTGAGAATTGAATTCACAGCCGACGTGCTTACACGCACCATTACGCCACGACGGCGTCCATATATGACATAATAATATAATTTAACTTTAAATTAGTAAGGAATAATTACATTATAGCGTATTTTAATAAAACTGTACGATAAATCCTAATTTTTTCGTGGATTAAAAATGTATTGAGAAAGATTTAAAAATAATTAAATCAGCTTTACGTAGGGTAGGCAGAGGGAACCGAGTGTCAAGACACTGTTCCCCACTTTCCGCTGAATTCTGGAGACATTGCGTGTTGAGTGGCAGAACTCAACGCCGCGCTTTGCCTATTATATCGACTTAATTATTTTATTATATATATACAGGGTGGAATTGTCAGCGCCACTTTAAATGAAACCACAGTTTTAACTACTCTATAAAAGCCTAATATTATTCGGAAAAAAAATAATTCTCAAAAATGAAAAAGTTTTTTTTTCAAACAAAATAAATAATAAAATTATCGTTTTATAATAAAACGCCATTTGTAAAGTATAACATAGGCACGCACACACTGACCTGTCAAAGCGGCAACGTCGCATACTTATGTGTGCGTCACACGAAATACAGGTATGGATAAAAATCGTGAAATTAAAAAAAATCCTACGTTCAAACCGTTGAGGTACCTTGATTATTTTTTTTAATTCTGGGTTTGAAATATTTTACCCTATATGCAGTTTCAGTAAAAGAAGCGCTGCCTCTTCCACCCTGTATACAATTAACGTTTCTAAACTAAATGTAATATAAAATATATAGCACTTAAAGCAATACTACCACATAAATAGTTATTGATAAATATGTAGTATCACTTAAAGTAATTACCATTATCATTTTCCTCTATACTATAATAATTATTTATATATACGTAAATACTAAAAGTTGATGTGATCTTCATAGAAACTATAAAAAGTAATGTTCGTGTTCCAATTACAAACTGTAATTCCAACAATGTACAAACATGTTATTTATTTTTGTCACCAAGCAGTAAAGATAGTTCGAGTATTTTAGAAAACGTATAAACTATTTGAGCGCGGCGTAGAAATCCATAATAATAATCGACAGTCCCTACGTATAAAATAAGAAAAGGTGTCATAAGAAAAAGCTTCATCTTCATCTTAAAACATATGACCGATGCTAATAAAAGCGTGTTTTAAATTTAAAAAATATGTAAATATTAGAATATATAGAGGACTGACGCTGTAAAGGGTGAGGGGCCCAAGTGTGCTACTGTAAACGCGAAGGTTGTGGGTTCATTCCTACTCGTGGGAATGAAATATTTAAAATTTTCATTTCTTCACTATGATAACAAGACAAAGCATGTTTAGTTCCGCCATAATTCCTTAAAGAATCGGCGGAAAATGTGTCTTAATGGAGAACGGAGTGACTTAACACTAAGTCTCAGATTCCCTCTGTTCCTGCTACATGCGGTATACGTAAAATTATTAAAAAGAAAGACGACACTAAAAAAATCACCGTTATCTAATTAAATACTCACGTTAAACCACGTTCCCGTAGCCTTTTCTTGACAGCAGGCTTTATTTTAGGCTTGCCATTGCTATGCAAGCCACGGCCAGTTATAAAATACAACGTGTAAGTCTTAACTGGACTTTTATCCTGGACTTCTCTTAGTTTTTTAATATGTAGATCTAAGAAGAGATCCATAGACTCTCTGGCTTCACTCACTTTTAGAAAATGGAGGTCGATCGTAGAATTGTCTGGGTTGTTTTGGGCGTGGTACTGTATAAAGAAAATTATTTTAGAAGAATAAATTGGAATTACAGTTTAAACCCTAGTTAAAAAATATATGTTGGTGGTGGAGAGCGAAGTTTTATCCTGAACTTCTTCTAAGTTTTAAGGTTCCATATCTCAAAAGAAAAAATAAAATCCTTGTGCGATTATTTTGATGTTTATTTGTCTGTCTATTAAGACAATTTTGTAATGTGTAAATCTGGAAAAATATCTATAGACTTTCTATCTTCGCTAACTTTCAGTAAATGGAGGTTAGCTGTCTGTCTGACAAAAAAAGAACCAGAAGTCAACAGACAAATACTATTTGGGATACACTATGGAACTTAAAAAGAAAAAAAAGAAAGAATAGATAAACCGATTTGCCTATTTTCCGTTTCTTTAGATACTTACTTGAATCAAAGAAGCTGCTGCCAAACTGTTAGCGTGCTCATAACTTTGTTTATGAAAGGTGGAGATCTCAGAGCAATGTGTCGCCACTTGGGTCATACCCCGTCTCACATAGTCTTGTGCTTTACGATAATATCTGAAAAGTTATTTTAGATATGTTAATTTTTCTTTTTGTTGCTTCACGCCCTATCGCGCATAAAACAGAGTAAACGTAGTGTTAAGATACTCCTTCCCCGACTATGCACTCAACTTTTGACAAATTGCATGTTTAGTCGCTTCAGATCAAGAAAACGAAAATAATTTCTTCATCCGAGTGGGAATCGAACCGATAAATACTATTTCTAAATGTTTAATTTTAAACGTTGTTTTTTTTTATTTATTGTCAATAAGATTTTTTTTATATTTGAACATAAAAAGTAAATATCACAACTTATTGAAGTTTTAAAAAATAAGCAATCAAGAGATTAAATTAAAATTATTTATTAAAAAAATCAAGAATGTATCTTTACTAAATAAAAAATAAAAAATCCAATTAAGGCATGCAATTGGCATTGAGAGAACAGATAAATAAAACAAATAAGTCTAAAATATTAAAGAAACTAACTCGTTTCTGATTTTCAAATGTGTTTCGGCTTGGTCTCTATATCGCTGCACAATTGACAAGTCCACTTTTTCCGTTTTCGGTAACAATGGCCATTCCACCTCTGACAGTATCTAAAAATAATTATAAAAATTAAAAAACCAAATAAAGCAGAAGCAGAAAATCATGGCAAAAGTAAAAAAAACCTATTTAATAAATTAAAATAAGCACTGTTTTTTGTAGATAATTATAATTTATTCATGTATGAATATACGGGCAACCCTCGCGCGGCTTCGCCCGCTTGAACTTATTGTTATGTTATAGCCAAATTTTACAAAATATTTTATATAAATTGAAATCTATGTGATATTCTGGTGTGTAAACCGTATTATTGTAAAGATTCATCTAAATCCGTTCAGTATTTTGGCCTGAAAGTGGAACAAGCACCCCCAGGATATTAGTGTTTGGAGGAACAACAACATCTTTTTTTTTACATAAAAAAACTAGGGAATAACGTAAATCTCAATCTAACTAGCAAACGAAAATTTTGCATTTAAGTGTTAAATATACTCGTATATTTCAGAGAGGAGTGTAGGAGCACACAAGAGAAGATTTATAAAATCAGGAAGAACCAAATAAGGAAGAAAAGAATGGGAGGCAACATAAAATGTAATGTTATAGTTCACGAACGCCGAGTTGAGGGCTATAAAGATATGTATATAAAAGCGGAGACATACAAGAACTTTATATCCATTTGACTTGATTCAATTTAAACAATGAATAATAATTAATTATTAATATTCTTGTGTTCCCTATATGTTACTTAATTGCTTACCCTTTTTTGTTCTTGAGCTAATTTTTCTTGCTGTCTTTCCAATTCCTTCTTTGTAATGAATTTGTTCACACCATCTTCATGATCAAGGACATGTTCTTGATTAGTGGAGATTAAGAGAACCTAAAATAAAAAAAATATATAATCATACATTATATTTTCTTCTTATTTAAACAAAATGGGAAAAATATTATATTTAAATTATTTTTAATTTTCCACCCGCAAGGCAGAGGGAACCTGATATAAAGACACCCCGTTGCCCATTAAGCCACTTCCGTTCCCCACTTTCCGCCGAATTGAGTCATAAACCTGCTAAGTAATAAATAACTGGTTCTAAATAAATCCACCCATCCTTTCATTCCGTTTTCCAGTTATAAAACCGTGTTAGATATAAAAAGTCAGTCACCTCGACGGTTGCTTGGAAGTTTTCTTCGTGGGCGTGAAGCAATTCACTCAGCGTATCTGCAGGTATTTCTGGGAATAAATTTTTTAGTTTGTCCCTCGAAAGCATTGCAGCCAAATCTTGAGGTTTGCTATTTTTCCGCATCTCGGCCACGTCCTTGTAATACAACGATAGTGCGTAGTCCATGTCCATGATTTCCCGAAAATCTGGGACTGCAGGTTCCTTACCTGCCATATGTAATTCTAACTCTTTTTTGGCCAGTTCTCTAAAATTAAAACAAAAACAAACTACAAAATTAAAACGGTTAATACAGTGATAGAATTAGAGTTTTATCAAACTTTTTTCAGCTTTTCAATATATCCTTAATCTCGAGGCATTGCGTATCGAGTGGCGGAACTAAACGCCGCGCTTTGCTTTGTTACCAAATCAAAATATTAAATAATAAATCTCTCCGACCGGAAATCGACCCCACGATCGTCGCGTTTACAGTCACAAGCTCAGTTTCATATGTACATTTATATAACATTAATGGTTACACTTATAATTTTATGGAACACTATATGATTACGCCTAGATTTACATCAATTTACCTTGTTCGCTCCAAACGTAGTACAATGTTGTACCATCATAATAGATTTAATAAGTTCATATCCTAAATTCTGGAGCATTTAAAAAAATCTTAAGTAAGTAAAGTTAAGTTAATTAAGTACCTTTAGCTTTACCTTTGGTACATTTAGTTGAACATAATATATTAAAGAACATATATACTGTATAATTTAATTACCTATATTAAAGGTTATGATGTGTGTGACTGTACCCTTACAGGTTACGACGGCTGTGGTTTCGATTTCCACTCGATGGAATACAATATTTAATATATTAATTTCCTCCCTCTGGTAACAAGGGAAAGCACGGCGTTGAGTTTCGCTACTCAACACACAATACCTTGAGAATTCAGCCAAATGTGAAAGACCGAGAGTATTGACACTAGGTTCCCTGCTGTATAAAAAAATATGTATAAATTACCTTGCAAATTCCTCATCTTGTTTAATTATCATCTCTGTCTGCCTTGCGTCTTCTCCCAATTGATACATAAGGGACTCCACCCATAAAGCATTAATCTCATTTAGAATTGACATAGGCATTCTTACTGTAGGATTAACATTTGACGGATAATCCATGGTACGCCCAAATAGTACGTCGAGCTGACGTATGAACTCTGTGCCTAAGTTGACATTGGCTGTTTTTTCTTGATCGTCTACTCCAATATACTCGTCATCGCTTGATTCGGCATCTTCTTCCTTAGACGTACTAGGAATATTACGATCGGTTTCAGGTGGTCGATAGTTTGATGAACTTGGAGTTTGTTCGTCGTTGTTGCTCACGTTAGGTTTTTGTTCTGCGTTTTGTGAGCTAGTATTGCCAGTATTATTATTTTGTTCTGTACCATCATCGCCGCGACGAATGTTGCGTATTTTTAAATTATGCGGAGAGTACATACTATCAGGTAGAACAATGTTTTGCTCAATCTTACGTTTTAATTCCAATGAAGCTTCTGATACCACCGTTTCCTTCTTAGCTTTTTTCATTTGTAATGAAGGTGAAGATGTCTTAGCTGAGCGTTCAAAATCAGTGTTTTGATTTGTCGTTGATGGTTCATTCACACCTGGCAGTACGCCGTAAGCTGATAAACATTGACAAAGTTCCATATCTTGCGAGTCTTCTTCTGTATCAGAAACCTGGTCACCTTCAGCCACTTTACAAAATCGATTATTTTCCACCCCATCTAAAACAATTTCTACTGCCCAGTTAACGTCACCACAACAGTGATCGAAAATATCTCGCAAATCAGATCGCGTCACGTGCTTAAATAGTTTGCGAAATGATGAAAAATGTTTTTCTTCATTCTGACACCGATAATTGTTAGTCGAGAGTTCATTATTATTTGTGGATGTACTCTTATCAAGCATCCATTTTTCTGGAATTTTATTATTTTTCGAAGCCACGTAAGAATCATTGATGTCCCTTGCGACTGCAGCAATCACTTTTAAACCACTCCTTGAATTTGGGATGTCGGTATCACCTACTTCAATACTTGTACTCCGTGATACTTTCTCCACTACGGGTGAAATATGCTTAGTGACTGACGAACTGCCGCCTTCACTCCACGATGGTAAAAACATTGATATCTTGCTCCAATCTTGGCACACTTGAGCATTTGGAAAAAGTGTCTCTCCTGTATTAGATCGCGGACCTTTATTATTTCTTTGAGGTTTTGAATCTTGCTCCTTCTGAGTTTGTTCATATTTTTTTCTATTAGTTTTCAATGAATTATCATCCCAACTTTCACCAGTTTCCCATTCCTCCTCTACTTTTTTCATTTCTTCTAATGTCTTTTTTATTTCAGTGAATTTGTCATTTACTTCAGTGTTATTATATATTATCTCTTGTTTATCTTTGTGCATACCACTGTTATCCTTTTTATACTGAACTACACTACAGGATTTCTTATTGTTATCATCTGATGATATATCATCATTAATATTAATATTGGGAGTCGAAGCCTGAATCATAATCTGAGATGTTTCAATTTTTTGCATTTCCTTTTGTGCACCTCCTGAATATTCAGTTTTTTTTACATTTTCGCTCCTAGTAGGTAATGATTGCGATATACGTGAAACAGGTGGAATATTTCTTAAAACTGGGGGTTGCATCCTGTGATCATAATAACAATTTAGTCTTCTCATCAAAACAGCGCCAGTAATACCATTGTCATAATTGTCCAACATTTTTCGAATTGTCTGTATTGGAACATTATGAGTGTTCCTTCGTACTAACTCGTTAGCTTTACGAGCCCAAGGTGTATTTGGTTCTACAACCTCCACAATATAACCATTTGCTACTCCTTCTCTCACATAAGGTTCCATCTCCCAAACTTCAATATTAGTGTTGTCAATAATTACTGGGCTCATACCATCTCTCATAGATTTTTGCGCTCTATTTTGATTCCAAGAATGAGCTTCTGGGAGTCTGTATTTATTGAAGCAATAAACGCCTCGATTTATGAAGAAGTCGTCAGTGCTTAAAACATGGGAGAAATAATGCTGCGTAAATTGTGTACCGTACATGGCGCATATAATTTGTTTGGCTGTAAATGATTTTCCACTACCCGGCACGCCTCTCATAATAATTAAAATGCGCGTACCACTTTCATTTTGGGCTACAATTTGCCGAATTTGATTAGTCCAAAAATTTTTTGCCATATTGGATGTAGATGTTGTTGCTTTAGGCTTTAGTTGTATTTGTTGTCTAGAATTTTGGGAGGCATTGGCATATGAAGGAATACTAGACACTGGTTCTTGAGGTATTCTGGATGAAGTTGGTATAGCTTGCACATTTGGCTCAACAGAGTTTACATCAACATTATTTGCAGGAGTGCTACTACTGCCTTCATTTTCGTCATTTACGGAAGCAGAATTTCCATCCATAATAATGCTCACAACCGCGTCCGCAGCCTCGTTAACTGTAGGAAATAAAAAAAATATTAAGAATCAATTTATTAGATAATAAAATAATCAAGTTGTTAGAACTAGAATAGAGTAGTAGCATAGTTCACTTTATTAAGTGAACTATAATAAATACAGCAATAATCAATATGTTTAGGGAATTTATAATAATGTATAAAAAATAGAAAATTACAATTTTGAATAGTTGGGGTAACTGTTTAAATTATTTTTATTCCACATATTGTATAGTTTTTTATTTCATAGTGTCTAAAATCAGTGGCATGGTAATGTTATATTAAGGTAACAAAATTAAAAATATATAAAGTTAATACTTTTTGTGACTATATTGAGAAAATGAAAAAAACTAGTATAGCTATGTCACATACACAGCCTTTATGCTTGTCTGTGCCATCATAGCTCCCAAAAAGATTAACCAATTTTAGTTTATTTTTGTTTTTGTTTGAAAGGTGACTTAAATGAGAGTGTATCAGTTGAATATAGCTACTCCACCACCCCACTCGCAATGTGTTAAATAGAAGGTAGAAAATTCGACCAGAGTATCTTAGCACTAGGTTCTTTCTGCCTACCCTGCTATGCCAGATGATAGATAAAGCTGATTTTGCTTTTTGTTTAATTATAAGATTCTAAATAAATTCTTTTATAAATCCAAGGGCAACAATTGTAAAATACAGCAAGGACAGATAAGATATCACAGCCAATTATAAATATTGTGTGTGCAAGGTATGTACATGAAATAAGTTAATAATAATAGTGTTATATATAATTTATAGTGGTAACATTGTGTACCTACATTGACATTTATATTTTATAATTGTAGTGTGGGGTACTTTGAAAATAAATCAGTTTTGCTTCATACTTGAAACTTGTGTTATCATTTTATTGGCGACGAGGAAAATTAAATAGATTTTTGTGAAAATGGCGACTAATATCGCTAATATAGTATTTCCGGGACATTTTAACCCCAAGACAGACAAGTGGTGCGATTATAAAGAACAGTTGCAGTGCGCTCTCGACGCCGCGGGTGTTTCCGAAAGTGAATTTAATAATAAGGGACGTTCTCTGTTTCTATCACAGTGCGGGAAAGAGACTTATTCGTTGATTGCATCATTGTTAGCACCCGCGAGACCGACTAGCGTGGAATTTAATGAAATTCTTAGTGTACTGGACAAATTTTTCGAACCAGAGGTTAACGAAATACTAGAAAGTGATAAATTTCATAAACGCCGGCAGTCACCTGATGAGACCGTACAGGATTTTGTGGCTGCTATCAGTTTATTGGGCGCTAAATGCAATTTCACAGACTTAAAGCGCCAACTGAGAGACCGACTAGTATTGGGTATACGAGACGAGCGCTTGCGACGGGATTTGTTGAAGACGAAGGAGCTGACGTACGAGGCGGCAGTTCAGACGTGTCTCAACTATCAAGCGACGTTTCCTGATTTATACGGCAATACTGCGGGACTGAAGCAAACTCTGTCTGACGTCACAGTACCGATGGAAATCGGTAGAATTAAATCAAACGAGTGTCGGCATTGTGCTCGGGTGCACAAGTCGGGCGAGCGGTGCACGTTTTCGAAGGCAAGATGCTTTTACTGTAAACGTTTTGGACACATCGCAGCGGTTTGTAATAAGAGACCTAACAAGGTGCACCAGACGAGTGATGAGGCACAGAATGGCGCTATTGGCGGAGAAGGGTTTTCAACTGAAAACATGATGGGTATTTACGTTTGTGCTGATAATTATAGACCTCCAATAGTAGCAGATGTTACTTTAGATGACGTCAAGCTGTCAATGGAAGTGGACTCTGGAGCTTCGAGGACAATAATATCTGAGGAGACGTATCACAAACTGTGGCTCACCCCCCCGCCTTTGAATTCTACCAATTTAAAACTCATGACGTGGACTCATGACCCCTTGAAAGTGTTAGGTATTGCGAATGTACGCGCAGTACTCGGAGACAAGGCAGCCCAATGTGAGCTCGTGGTGGTCTCCGGTCGTGGACCAAGCCTGTTGGGGAGAAACTGGTTTCAGGCATTAGGACTGCAGATTTCAGGCCTGTGTTGGTCCGCCGAGCAAGTTAGGCCTTATAAAGAAGAATTCCCTGATTTATTTATGGAAGATCTAGGGATGTACAAAGGGCCGGAAGTTTCGTTAAATGTTAAGCCAAATATAACGCCACGTTTCTTGAAAGCACGCCCCGTTCCGTTTCCATTGAAACATCAGGTTGAAGATGAATTGCAACGCCTGGTGAAAGAAGGGGTTTTAACACCTGTCAGATTTTCGAAATGGGCCACGCCCTTAAGAATTGTCAAAAAAGATGATGGCTCATTACGTATCTGTGGGGATTATCGTTCAACGGTAAATGCAGCTATAGACACGGATACTTACCCCCTACCAACATCAACTGAGGCTTTCGTGAAACTTAGTGGAGGGCGTGTATTTACTAAATTGGATCTGAAACAAGCCTATACTCAATTAAAGGTAAATGACGAAACTGCGATGCTCTTGACACTCAACACACCTATTGGTCTGATGAAGGTGAATAGGCTAGCTTTCGGTGTGAGTGCAGCCCCGGGTATTTTTCAGAGAGTGATGTCGTCTGCCCTCGCGGGGATGGATGGAGTGGCATGTTTATTGGATGACATTGCCATAGCAGGAAAGACATTACATGAACACAATCAACGCCTAAGAAATGTGTTATTGAAACTTCAAGAGATGGGCTTGCGTCTTAACTTAAAGAAATGTGTGTTTGCAGCTGATAGTATTACATTTTTGGGACATATGATTGATGCAGAAGGCCTGCACCCATCCCCTGCAAAGGTGAAAGAGATACAAGAAAAATCGGCGCCAACTAACAAAGAAACTTTAAGGGCTTTTCTAGGCTTATATAACTTTTATGAAAAATTTTTGCCAAACAAGGCAACCGTGTTGGAACCTTTATATCGCTTGCTTGAGTCAAAGAGGCCTTGGGGATGGAGTAAAAAGGAACAGGAAGCATTTGAGACAGCCAAGGAGTTACTGTCGTCGGATCGAACGTTGGTTGGCTACGATATCAACAGACAATTACTCCTTATATGTGATTCGTCGGAGTATGGTCTGGGGGCTATCATAGCACATGTTATGGACGACGGTTCAGAAAGGCCGATAATGATGGCATCACGAACGATGCAAGCGCATGAAAGAAGATATGGCCAAATCGATAAGGAGGCACTGGCTATAATTTTTGGATTGACAAAATTTCATGACTACCTAGCGGGCCGGAAGTTCTCTATTGTGACGGATCACAAGCCGTTGATAGGTTTGTTTAACCGGGAGAAACCTATACCGGATCAGATTTCACCGAGAATGTTGCGCTGGTCTTTGAAGCTGGGGTGTTACGATTATGACATTAAATATAGACCCGGGAAGCTGATTGGTAACGCGGACGCGCTTAGCAGATGGACTGCGCCGGATACATCGACAACGACTACAGACATTGTTAGAGATGTTTTACTTTTGGAAGAGCAGCCTAGGGGTTGGAATTTGGACGTGCGCAAAATTGCTGAACTCACCAAGAAGGATGCTATATTGAGAAGAGTTTCGTTTCATGTTTTACATGGTTGGCCACCACGTAATAGCGACCCTGTGCTGCAACCATACTGGACGCGGAGAGAGGCTCTTTCACACAATAAAGAGTGTTTATTGTGGTGCAATAGAGTCATTATACCTGCGGCTCTTCAAGACCAGGTACTTAAACTATTACATGCTCCACATGTGGGGATCGTCCAGACAAAGGCATATGCTAGAGGGTACGTATGGTGGGTAGGCATGGATAATCAGATCGAAAGAACGGTGAGTGCGTGTGAACTGTGCCAGGCAGTCAGAAATAATCCACCAGCAGACCCACAAACGTGGATTACCTCAGACAAAGCTTGGAACCGTGTTCACATAGATTTTGCGGGACCATTCCAAGGAAAAACTTTTCTTGTGTTGATTGATAGTTACAGCAAATGGTTTGAAGCTGAAATCATTCCCTCAATGAGTGCATCCACTGTCGTCGTAGTTTTGAGGAAAATATTTGCTGCACAGGGACTTCCAGAGGTTTTAGTGTCGGACAATGGAAGAGCATTTTGCTCTGATGAATTCAATTCATTCTTATCTAAAAATGGAATCAGACATTTGTACTCACCGCCGTATCATCCGGCAACTAACGGGCAGATCGAACGTGCCATTCAGACGTTCAAGAATAAATTAAAGAAAATGTCGTCGTCTGAGATGCCTTGGAGTGAGAAATTGAGTAAAGCTTTATACTATCTTCGTACAGTGCCAAACAGCGTAACAAATAAAACGCCTGCAGAGTTATTGAACGGTCGTAGATATAGGACAGCGATATCATCTCTCCACCCGGACTCAGTACCCTCTACTACAGAGATACAACTGGAGGCAGCGGCACACAGAACACCCGCTCGCACCTTTGCTGAGGGCCAACCAGTGCTAATACGGATGTATGGTTCAGGTGAGAAGTGGCAAAGAGCTACTATCGAGATGATTGAGGGTCCTAGCTCCTACAGGGTGCGAACGGAAGATGGTGAGCTGCAACGTAGACATGCTGACCAGATCTTAGCACGTACTGTAACATCACAAGTAATTGATCAGGAGCCCATTGTTGATGACCGTACTGCTCGCAGCTCAAGATCTGGAACAGCTACACCGGATATGCCTATTGAGATACCACCACCAGAATTGTGGCCAGATATAATTGGAATCCCAAGCACTGATTAGATTAATATTTTGTAATTAATTATTTTGTTAACTGTTTGATTGTATTGTAATGATTATTTCAACATGTATTGGTATGGGGGAAAGATATGTTATATATAATTTATAGTGGTAACATTGTGTACCTACATTGACATTTATATTTTATAATTGTAGTGTGGGGTACTTTGAAAATAAATCAGTTTTGCTTCATACTTGAAACTTGTGTTATCATTTTAAATAGTATTTTATTAACAATATCATAATCATTTGCGTGTCTGACACTGCGTAATATCATATTATATATTTGATATGCTTGGATTTTACTGTTCACTTTTGATTTGAACTGTTATAAGCTAATAAAAAATATTTGTTGCAACAATATAAAATATACATATTCAAATTCCCACAATATGTATAAAAATAGACACACACAATCAAAATTATAAAAAAATATTGTAATAAATGATATATTGCTAAACCTATAATATATCTTTTCTTTTTTTTTGTTAAAACTGTAAACCTCATATTACTGCCTATCAACATGGCAATGTTGAGCTAGTATCCACCATACTCTGTCTTTCATCTATATTTATATTGAGAGACCAAACTCAAACTCAATGTGCTGTTTTTTTCTTGCCAGAGCAAGAAAAGGTAAATAACTCATTCTCTGGATGAAAATCAAACCCACAACTTATCAATCTAAAGATAGCTAGAATATAATTATGAAATAAATCTACTTGTATCTTGAGACTAATATAATGTTTATATGATTTATGTTATGTTTAATTTGATTTGACTTCTAACTGAAGGAAGCAAAATTGAGTTTTTTTATGTTTAATTCATGATAATCGGTCTAAAATCAGTTGACAATAAATACAGACAAACATCTAGGTCCAAGGTGGTTATAATTTTTTTTTACCCAAAAAGGAAATAAAATTAATACATTCTTTTAAAAATTTGCACCTTAAATAGATTTGCACCTAAAAGATCCTGTACTCTAAGAATGTCATTGAGTAGCCAAATTGACCAATTACCCATAAATAAATTCAAATATGGTCCACCTTAAAACCCCAACACCTTTTCCCCCTTCTCTAGCCATAGCCAACTCCCAGTAAGCTGCTAAACCCTCCCCCCCATGCCTTGTCTTCCTTTTCCTTGTCTATATAAAATATACTACAATATTTTTAAAATATTAAAATTATAGCTTGAAGTGATTATGATGATAGTTTTCTGCTTTTTTATTTCAGAGGTATTACATATATAAATCAATATAACATAATATTTTGAATTCCATAGTACATTCTACAATAAAGAAAACCAGACAACCAACTTCAAATAAAATCAAAATTGAAGAGTATAGACTGTCGAGTACCATTAAATAAATCAAGAAAAACAGTGTATATACATGCAAAACTAAACACAAACAAATATTTCAAAAAAATATTTACATTAGTGAAACCAGTTCTTCATTCTGATAATAGTTTGTTCTCACATAAATGCCAATAAATACTATTATGCAAAAAAATATTATGAGACAACCTCAAGCAACCAAAAGCGAGTGTAGCTCAGGTGAGCTCTCGCTGATAACAAACAAAGATGCCGGCACAACACCCTAAAATCAATACAGCACTCCCTGGCCATTTCAATCAATGCAGCCTATATTGCAGCCCGGGCAAAATATCATTAAAGGATTATAAACTTCCATGCAAGTAATATTCAACTGTTGTCAGACCTAGCATAGGACATCATTTATCGTGTCTAGGTGATAACAGTGTACGTATACAACATACGTATATTGCTGTAAGTACGACCCTGGGCAGAAATGGCGCGCATTCTATACGTGTATACATATGCAAGTGCAACAAATCAATACAAACTGGTGCAACCTATAACCAACTATAGAAGTTTGAATTGGTACTTACGATCACCTTCGCAACTCTCAATGATTGTAAGATATACATCCTTGCTTAATACGTTCCCAAATGTATTTATCAGCGTCTCCAGAACTTCATCATAGTTAATATCTTGTTGTTCTTCCATAGTGTCAATTATATCACCAAATTTAAATTTAAGAAAGTTCTCTAGGTTCACTGTTAAATTTTAAATAATACTTTATAGAATTTGACGTAAATAAATAATCAAACAATAATAAATCCATTCCAAAACACATTATATGCAGTAACAATAACAAAGTTACAAAGACGTAACGACGTCGTGTGTTACAAAATGACAACAGCAGAGACAGAGACAGATTTGAGAATTAAGCGAGCGCGCAACTTAAGCGTGATTAGTCGAATAATCGATTTTTATTTTTAAAAAATCCAAATAATTTAAGTATTATTAAATTCTTAATCTTAAGCATATGAATCGTTAAATGAACATGTTTGACAACAAAAATACATACAATTTAATAGTATAAAAGTAATTTCAGTAAATAATTTCTGCAAATATGAACACATATTTGTAAGAAAGTGCATTATTAACAAAACAAAACACTGTTTGCTAAACTAAATTAATATATTTACTACCCAGTAATACTCGCTCCATCAAAACAAGACCAATGATTCATTCATCAAAATCAGTTTACTGGGTTAATAGTTACAAGGGAACAAAGAAACAGACATACATTCATAGGCGTTAAAAACACAACCCTCCATTTGGGCTAAACAAGTTACGACTACAATAAGTACATGATTATGGAATTGATTTTCCTGATTTCCTTAAATATATTTAAAAATTATTAGATTTTTTGTTTTGTTATTGTTGTTCTTTGACTATGGCATTCTGCCATAGTTGGGAATGATGTCCTCTATCATCTATATCAGTTTGTCTATGTATCTACCAATTACCTGTATATTTATTTTAATATCAACAAACGAATAATATAAATTTATTGCTTTTCATATAATCTGTATTTCATTAGTGATCTATGTTCTATATATTAATTTTGACAGTTTTATTTTGCAGTTGTCAAATTCAAGAAGCGTTGACTTGAAATGTAATGATTTATTAGCGCGAAATAATAGGATATATTTGTTTTATTATTCGATGAAAAGTTTATTACATTTTTGCATTTGTTGTCAATTTAAAAAAAAACGATGAAAATATGAATTTGATTGGTAAATCGGAAAATAATAATTAAAGATTTAAAGACATTTCCCTGTAAACATTATATTCCTTAAAAATGGCAGATAATTTTCAAAATAATAAAACCATGGCATCTGTTATGATGGATTATGAGTTTAAAATGAAAACTCAAACTGAACGATCTAAAGTCGAAGATTTGTTTGATTATGAAGGTTGTAAAGTGGGCCGGGGTACTTACGGTCATGTTTACAAAGCTAGAAGAAAAGACGGTTCCGATACTAAGGATTATGCTTTAAAACAGATTGAAGGAACCGGTTTGTCTATGTCAGCTTGTAGAGAAATCGCGGTACATATGTTCTGTTATTTATATCATGTTTTTTAAAGAAAATTGTTGAACAATTCTAATATGATTATTCACAATTTTCTTACACACCATAGCTCCACATAGTATGTATAAATATTAAGGTATTTATTTTTTATTTTCTCACTTACAGTTGCTCCGAGAGCTGAAACATCCAAATGTCATTAATCTGATAAGGGTATTTTTGTCACACACTGATCGTAAAGTGTGGTTATTGTTTGACTATGCAGAGCATGATCTTTGGCATATTATAAAGTTTCACAGAGCTGCTAAAGCTAATAAGAAATCTGTGATGGTTCCAAAAGGCATGGTGAAGAGTTTATTGTATCAGATATTAGATGGAATACATTATTTACATTCTAATTGGGTTTTACATAGAGATTTGGTAAGATTTGCTGATTTATCTTCAATGTTATTATTAATTAATTAAAATTTCTGGCCATCATAACACACACATGAATTATTATATCTTTGCTCTGATAAACAAAGTGTGGTGTTGATATATCATACTAGTAGTAGGATAGGCAGAGTGAACTCTGCCTATCCTACTATATGTGAACATTTTTTTGCCTTCACATTGTACCACACACTTAGCAGGATAGGCAAAGGGAACCTAGTGCTAAGATATTTCCATTTCTAACTTTCCATCAAATTGTGTATGTTGAATGGCAGAACTCAATGTTTTGTCTTGTTACTTACTGCTTGTACATTAGCCAGGAATTGAAAATGTAAAATTTTTAATTACCCCAAGTGGGAATGCAACATAGAACCATTAAAACAAAATTATATTATTGTAATAAATGATGATGCATTTACAGAAACCTGCAAACATTTTAGTCATGGGTGAAGGTCCAGAAAGGGGTCGAGTGAAGATAGCTGATATGGGATTTGCGAGATTATTTAATGCCCCTTTAAAACCTTTAGCTGATTTGGATCCAGTGGTTGTAACATTTTGGTACAGAGCACCCGAGCTTTTGTTGGGAGCCAGACATTATACTAAAGCAATAGGTATGTATATATTTTATACTCAGTGCCTGTGGTTTCGCCTCCTTAGTCAAATGAAAATAGTTACTGAATCTAAGTGTCCAAAGTTATGCTGTAATGCTGATGATAGATACGGTAGGTTATATCAAAATAATTATTTTTATAAATGAACTATCCAATACAAACAGAATTTGTTTTGGAGTTCCAGATCTATATGTGCAATCAAAGAAATGTTAAAATTAAAAACTAATACTTTAAAATAGTTGAGTATAGATTTATTTATAAAAGTTTTAATGCCTTACAACAAATATTTTATTATAACCTGTTTGTAAGTCAATTATACAATTATATAAATATCGAGACAGCTAGTTAATCACGACTAATAATAAAAATACACTTGTGATAGATAATGATAAATCAATAAATAAAATAAATATTATTATAAAGAAGTACGGGAGAAATAATTTAATGTTACACTTAAAATTGTGACAAAAGGCCACACTCGGCTAATGATGCTTGTGTGTACAATCTCAAGCATAATAAGCATAACTTATTTTAAGTTCCCTTGTAAACCTGCTCCCTTACACTTTTTAAGGGAGGACAACCAATCCTGTAAGTTATTCTTTAAAATGTTAATTCAAAGATTTCATCTATAAAATAATTAAATAGTAATTGAATTGAAACTGCTGTAAATTTTTCAATTTAAGTTGTGAAGTTTGAAGTCACAAAGCAGGTCATGCAGAGGGAACCTAGTGTTAAGATACTCTATTCCCCATTGAGACACTTACATTCCCCACTTTCTGCTGAATTCTTGTAATAATATTTCGCTTTTACAGTCGCAAATTTGTGTCCCTGTGCCACAACAACGATGGGCTCATATTTTTCTTTATTAGGTAATTTAAAAATATATATTTTCAGATATTTGGGCAATAGGTTGTATATTTGCTGAATTGCTAACATCGGAGCCCATATTCCATTGTCGTCAGGAAGACATAAAGACAAGTAATCCTTACCACCATGACCAATTAGATAGGATATTCAATGTAATGGGCTTCCCACAAGAAAAGGATTGGGAGGATATAAGAAAAATGCCTGAACATGCCACTTTGGTGAAGGATTTTAAGAGATCTAAGTAAGTTTGTTGAGCTTTTACATTGTATCCTGCACTAATGTTAACACTCCATTCCCCACTCACCCCAATTTTTAAGACAACATTGAGTGCCAGAACTGAACATTGCACTTAGTCTCACAAAATTAAAATTACTAAAATATAATAATTTCTCTGAGTATCAATCTAACCCACAACCATCATGTCAGTGCTGTCCCATTGCACCAGTTATTACTATATTAGTCAATAATGCCATACTTTATGAAATTTCAGTTATCAAAATTGTTCTCTCAGTAAATACATGGACAGACATAAAATAAAGCCCGACAGTAAAGCATTTAGCCTTCTTCAAAGATTATTATTAATGGATCCCAACAGAAGAATAACATCGGAGCAAGCGATGCAAGATCCATATTTTTCTGAAGATCCTTTGCCAACACAGGTACACACTGTTTAAAAATTACACACGCAACAGATTATATCAAGTTTTTGCATTTCTGTAATAGTTTTCATTGTCACTAGGTTACAACCTAACCTAAATTAATCAATCATTATGCTACAGCCAGATGTAACATGGCCTTCCTCAATAAATGCACTGTCTAACACTAAAAGATTTTTGATCTATGACAATTTTTGTGAATTGATACAAAAAGACCTGCTGATCTGCTTACTGCATCCTTTCCAAAGTAAACATTCCACATTATAGTTCTTAACATCATTGTTTTTCTTTTTTTTTCTTAAAATATCCCAAAAACAATTTGTAACTTTAAGTACGTCATACCATGAATTAGAACGCCTACATCCTTACTCTCTATGTGAACAATGAGTGAAGATTTGTCTTTTTAACCTACTTCTTTTGATAAAAGAAGCTTAACACTGTTCGACTGTTTTTTTAACCATCTTCTGTTAGAAAAGGAGGTTGTGAATTTGATTGTATTTATTTATTTGTAAGTTAGTGTGTGCTTCGCCTCGTTACTAGAGCGAAGAAATGAAAATATTAAATATGAATATCCTCAAGTGGGAATCAAACTCACAAACTGTCGCGTTTACAGTAGCACGCTTTTGCCCCTGCGCGACAACTGTTTCAGCAATTTAATATGATCTAAAAAGTTGTCTTGTCACTTCTTGGTAGGCTTAGTGTAGAGCTACTATGAAACTGCTTTTTTCACTATTAGTTTTTTTTTATTTTATTTACAGGATGTATTTGCGGGATGTCCAATACCGTATCCCAAAAGAGAATTCCTTACCGACGACGACCAAGATGACAAAGGCGAATCAAAAGCTCGACAGAATCAACAACAACAACAGCCTAATGTATGTATATTTATTTATGTCGAATAAGGCATATTATATGTTGATATTACATACAACAACAAACAACATTAGGTTTTTTTTTTTTTTTTCATTTTTAATTTAGTGGTTATACTCAACTTGTCATTTTAATTTTGTATTATAGATTTAGGTTGTTAAAATATGATTGGTCCATTGTTAGTTTAGTGTCCAGTTAGAACCTAGTTCTCGTCATCGTATTGAAACCTGAAACCCGTTTGTCTTAATCATCTATTTATTAAAACTCATTACATAATTTACATTCTAAATACGTACATGTACAAGAATAATAATTAAATGTAAATTAATATAAACACTATAATAGAATGTGAATTCATTTCAATTTTTCCAGACTCAACAGAACCAAGTGCAAGCGAACAGTCACGACCACGCGGCCAACAACGCTAAAAGGATGAGGATGTCAGGTACGATATGTATAAGTAGGTTTATTTATAACTAGCGGCCACAGGCGGCTCCGTCCGCTTCAATCATATGAATATTTCTTAAATATATTTATGAAACTATTTTCAGTTTATGGCGTTAATTCTAATAAACCATGAAACACGTGTTCAATTAAATGTTTTTAAGAGTATAAATTTCAAATTTTATAAAAAAAGTGCCGATTTAAAGATTTTTCGATTTGATTTTTCGTTTTTTTTTTATTTTTTACACACAGAGGTTACGACTGTTAACTGTTAGCGGTTACGGCAGTCAGTGGGAACGTCTTCTTTTATATACTCATATATATATAGTTATAGATTTTGTATGATTAAATATTAATTTTGATAAAATACATGGATTGATGGTATCTATTCTATAACCCTTTAAACATTTCTTCACAGAGACCAATTTAAAGTTTAAATGGGTTGGTTTATTTGATATCAATTTCAACTTAAAACCTCCACGCTATTTCGCGATTAATGGTCTTGACAGACGGATAACGATCCTATTTTTCTTTTGCGTTACGGAACCCTAAAATAATTAAATAAAAAAATATTTGTTATAATGTCAGGTCCAAATCAAGGCAACAACACCGGTGGCGGCGGCCAACAGGAGTTCCATCAACAACAACAAATGATGTTTGGCGGACAACAACAAAACGCTCAATCACAACAAGGAAACTTTCAACAACGATTTTAATATTTAATATTAATAGTTAAAGTGTCCATTTAGCGTTTATAAGAAAAGTAAATGGAATTTTATCTCACTTTAATAGTTATAATAATTTATTGATAATAAATTAATGAAAGTATGTTAATAACATTAAAAAGCTTGGTTAAAAATAGTTTTTAATATTTAGATATCTCTACAGAAAGAACATAATGTTCGTTATAATATCTGCATAAATAGATTCTCAACATGCTTATACTTAATGCAAACAAAATTTTATACTGTAACCGCAAGTTGTGCTGGTTGTGGGTTTGATTTCAACTCGTGGCAATACATTGTTTTTAAAATAAAAGTCCTTAACCGGATTAATCGCGTATATTTAGAATTATATCTTAATTTGACAAAACACTCAATATTTTACTTAGTCCATTGTTTTTCTTTAATACTGTGTGTGGTACTTTTATTTTTGAAAAAACTTTGTATTTGATTAGAAATAATTGTATTGATGCGACCATAACTATTCGATTCTTGATCGAAAGAATGAAATACTTTCATTTCTCAGCTCCAGTAAGTAAACGCGTAATGTGACTATCGGAGCCACTCACTCTTAATACTAGGTTCTCTCTGTCTAGAAAAAATAATAAAAACTTTCGTTTAGTCGGATTTGAATCGTCAACCGCCACAACCAAGCAAATCACGTTCTTAATATGCCACGAGTGTGTAATTTATAATCCTATTAATTAAATAATATTCTGAATGTAATTTAAATATATATTAGTTTTTGAGTTAAAGTGAAACAAACATCCATGCCTACAAACTGATAAATCTCATATATGAGAATAATACATAGGCATCTATGTGAATACAATTTATGTAAAGTTTTTGTAAATTATACAAAAACTTTACATAAATTGTAGTAATATAGTATAGTTGTGTAAAAAGTTATTATAATAACTAATATATTATAACTAGCGGACGTGCGCAGCTTCGCTTGCTTATTTAGTGGAAGCATTCTAGAAAACCATGAAACATGTGTTCAATTAAATACTTTTAAGAGTCTGCATTTCAAATTTTATAAATATTGGTGCTGATTTAAATTTTTTTCTATACAAACTTTCAACCCCTATTTCACCCCTTTAGGGTTAAAATTTTTCAAAATCCATTCTTAGTGGATGTCCAGATTACGAAAGTAAACATCTGTACGAATTCCACGTTTCTACGCACAGCGGTTACGGCTGTGCGTGCGTCTTACCTCAGTCAGTGAGGACAAGTCCTTTTATATATATAGAAGATAGATAACAACTTTAAGCAGGCAAGCCGTGTTTAGGTCGCCAGTAGAAAATAAAGCAAAAATTAACATTTTGTACAATAGATTTCTATAAACGATTTTGATTCTATTACTTATAATGTTTTCAAAGACTGATATATCATAATACAAATGGGTTTTATTACAATTTTTATTATTTAATTTCTTACCAAAAATGGGATTTTTAACTTCGTATGTTTCATTTAATTAAATTTTGTGTTAATTATTGATATTATAATTTTTTTTTGACAATATTAACTAGACTCCGTGAGTAATGTAAATAATTATTTAAGGTTAATTAAAGAATAAAGATTTTGTAAATAAAATATTGTTTAATTTACACGTAATTTTAGAAAACTTTATATAATTTCTACCTTAAATATAATATTATAACGAATAACTTATGGACGGAACCGTCTAGAATACAAGTATTATATAAAGGTGGTTTAAAAGTTATTGTAAAAATACTACCACTACGCCGATACGTTTATAAGAGCATTATGTGATTGCGATTTAATTATCAAAGTTTTCTTAGTTATGTAAATGTACTGAAACTTTTAAACGTCTTTTTTTAAATAATTTTTATATAAGAAGATGATAATAATTTTAAGTTGCTCTAACATTAATAATATACGTATGTATAGTTTAACCCACAATGTTTTACATATATTAATTCGATAATAGTTGCCATAGTACAGAATAAACTATCTAAAAATACAGTAGTAATAAAATATATTAAAGTTCTTAATTCTATCAAAATACTTAATTTTACTTCAATATTGAAAATTACTTCTTGGTTTGCTAGATAATATTTCATTTTTTTAATACAATTGTACAGAACACTACTTCTTATTAGAAATTGATATAAACCGTAGGTTTTTCTTTCGATAACCACGACTACCACTAATCCCTGATATTAATTTTAGATTATCAAATTTTTATTTATTTTATTGTTCAACGTTTTAAAGGTGAGAATTCCATGACCGTTTCAGGTGCATTATGCGTTATAGTGTATTGGGCTTTGTTCAGGTCTTCCCTGTTTAGTTTGTTTTTGTCCAGAGGTCGAATGCGCGTGCGCAGTCTCCCACATCGGCCGTCCGCCACTTTGTCGAACACTTCTGGAAATAATAAATAGTGATTTAATAATAATAAAATTAAGTAAATATTTTAATGTCATAACTTTTTAGTTTTGTTCTTTCGAGGAGTAAAAAAATACGAATTTAGGAATACAGATTTGTACGTTGAGTTATTTTTACACAACATATAATAAAATTTATAAAATAGGAAAAAAAATATCACAAAAATATAACAATAATTAGAATTAATATTCTGTTAAATAGTAATATCGCATACGAATGCCATATTATGTAGGTTACGAAATTTAATTTTATTGTCAAGTATAAATATACTATTAACAATCAATATTTCTGTTATTATTTTTATTGTATACGATGTTACTAATGTTTACAGATATTTTTTTTACAATTTTCTAAATGAATGTAATTTAATAATTATAGACATAGGCTAGGCATTCGAATAGAAAGTGCACTTAACTAAGACTAGAGAGTGTAGGGTACGAAACAAGACTGACTAGTTGCATTTTAACCTCATTATGCGTTCGACAAAACAAGTTATTGCAAATAGAAGGATGTCTGTCTGTCTATTAAAAAGTTAATACGCATAATTTACGATCATTTAATACTTACGATCTTTTCTAAAGGAGTTGTGGCAGGCCATGTGACATAGAGAAGCGAAGCCTTTCAGCCTATCTGGGTCTATCGGGACCATTCCTATGGGGCTACTACAGATTGGTTCTTTTCGGCCGCTGCAAGAATTTAAGCAGATTTCATAATCATTCGCCCTTTTGCTTGATTTTCTTCTTCTTGTCGTCAAAGGTCTTACAGTTGTTGAAGGGTTAATTCTGATATTAGTTATAGAGCCTCGAGGCGTTTTAACTCGAACTGTGAGTGATGGTCTTCGGTTTTCAGGTCGAATAGTTTCTGCTTGTTGGTCAGAAATAACTGGTGTAGGCGATACCAAGGCAGAAGAAGCGTTTACTACAGGGATATTTGACATTGGGATAACGGAATTTCCATTCCATGCGTTTGGTATTAAACCTATTGGCATCAGTGGTGGATTAGCATCCTGATTTAAGGGCTGCCGAACCACAATTGTAGGGCCTTGAGCAGCTGGTATTAAATTCGGAGGAGATGGTGGAGAAGAAGGCACAGGTGGCATTTGTGTCACAAAATTTGTAGACAACTCCGCTTCAGCTGTTGCTGGAGTAGATGAAGGCTGTTGATATATTTGACTGCTTTGAAGGCTTGGATCATACACTAAAATAGCACTTGGCATATTATTGTTTGGCAGCACGTTTCCTGGAGATTGTTGTATTGCAGAGTTTATAATTTGCGGTACTCCTTCGGTAACCATCTCCTGAGTAGCCATTTCTCTCTCAGTTATAGTAGAAAATGTGGTCGAGATTGTTGGAGAAGGTGTTTCTTTCGAAGCTGCTTCGGTTGACATTGATGGTTTTTTAGGTATAAATGTTATATCAGTAGTAAATATTTCCGTGATGGGTTTTGGTGTGTAATTTGGATCGTTTATTAAATTTGCGGCGAACCATTCTGTGTTCGATATTTCTGCTCGACATAGTTGTAACACTGAAATAAGATTATATGTATTAGGTATATTATATTTTACAAACTTCGCATTATGCTTCACGTAATTATATAATACAAGGCGAAAATTAAAGTGTGTGCTACTCTTAAAATAACAGATATAGAAAGAACGCGTTTACTGAAGTAAACGCGATAGGTTGCGGATTCCATTCCCGCTAGAGGAAATAAAATATTTAATATACTCGCCCTGCTATCGAGGGAAAGCGAGGCGTTGAGTTCCGCCACTAAATGTGTAGGTATCTGCCATATCTATATTTAAAAATTCTAGTACAATCAGTTGTTTCGTTTACAAACAGTTCAATATCTTTGTCGATACATATAAATGCATGTATGTATGTAAGTAACAAGTTAGCTCATATCTCTTATTTGTCGATCGTCACATCACAGCGGAACTTGAACAGGTTTTCAAGGTTTACTTTTTGCGATGTAACTCCCTAAGGTCAAGTCCCTCGTTGGTGACAGCGATATTTTGATTCAGCCACATTGTTCCATTCATCGATTTTATAAACAAATGCGTATGGGTGCATTGAATGGTTAGGTATTAATTGGGAAGATGATAATATAAAATTTAGTTTTAAAATAACCCAAAGAATTACAATTTTTTTTAATGTTAGAGTCGTCTACAGTTGATTTTCTTTCATGACATATGAACTAAATATGTGTATATGAATATGTGTATATGAATATATGATGATATTTTCTTATTATTTTAGCTACTAGTAAAAAGCCAGCAAGATGTTATTTCACTTAACAATAGATAAATAATAATATAAATTAAAAAAAACTAACAAGTTAATTTAAATTTTTTTCTTGCTATGTACGGGATACAGCGTGAAGCTAAATTTTTATTTTTTTAAGTCATTTTTTTAATAAAAACAAATGATAATATGGACGAAGGTTTGCAAAAATAATATTGTAAATCATGAATGGAAATCTAGTCTAGATGCCATACGCTTGGTAATTACGCACGCTTGGTAGAGTCCACTTCAAATTAAACTTTATATATAATGAAATAAGGTTAATTTTTCAAGAATCTCAAGATCCATTACCAATATAAGTATGTCTTGCGTACTAATCATAACTCAGGAATGTTCTCTTGCTACTGTTTACGTAGTAAAGGTAATGTTATAGATAGACAACTCTAAGATACGTTTAAATAGTTCTATAGCTTCACGTTGTAGGTGAGCCGCATGTAGCAATCTAGGCAGAAGGAGCCTAGTGTTAAGACACTCTGCTCCCCATTTTCCGCCGAATTCTGGAGGCATTGCGTGTTGAATGGCAGAACTTAACACCGCGCTTTGCAAATATAAATATTTACTTTTTTAAAGTTTTCATTCACATGCTTGTGCTCCTACGTCACGATTGACCTCCAAATAGTTCTACAGTAGACTGAAATATAAGTAAGAGGCAGAGAGTCGATTCTGGTAGAGTAGATAGAGTAAAAAAAATAAGAAATAAACAGAAGAACAATGTAAATGTAAACATGTATGTGCATCATTTTACTATTTGCATAAGCAATAGAGAAGTAACGGGAAGTTCCATAGATATTATTGGGAAATAAGTAAAGAATTTATTTTCATGAAGTTATTTTTTTATATTTACCTACACAAAAAGAAGTGATATACACCAGAAATAGAAGTTTCATGTTATATAAAGATAATACAATTATTATAATTCTTAAAGGAAATATTAAATTACACAAAAAAAATATATAAAATATTAATCTCACAAAAAATCTAATATTAATATACCTATGATATAAATAAAATATTATAACGTTAAATAATTATTGTTTAGGCGTAAGTAACACCTAAGTTTTTTTAAACAATCTAATTAACGCATGAATGCGTTTCACTGCCTTTTATACAAGTTGCATAATTTTGTCGGTAATATCTAATGATTGTTTACATACATGCTTATATGGAATTCTTAAAATGAAACGTTTTTCTTTAAAATCGTATAATTAATTGTACAAAAATGTGTGTAAAACATACAAAATAATATGCAATAATTTGTTGTATTTGTTATTTTTATTCTACAAATCGGAATTTATGACGGGATCGCTATCTATATTAACTTTAATGAAACTTTATAAAACAAATACATTTAATTGCTTATATACCTACATAAAATATACGCCTACGAATAAACTGTGAAATATTAATAATATAAATTTTACTGTATTTTAAATTATAATAAATGTTCAGTTTGAGCTATGAGAGCTTGATTTTGAGTGACTCTATATTTAATATTAATTTAAAGATAGCTATATAAAGTTAAGTATAGATATCATAACAATATAATAAATACTTTTTTTTCTTAAAATACTACTCTGGACAGGGTGTTTTTCTTAATAGGTATGATAGGCTGATCTTATAAAAATAATATTATTCCTAGTATTTAGACACTTTTGGCAAGTTAGATAAAACGAAAAATATAAAATAATTATAAACTTAAAGTCTAAATTATTTCTCCAAACCCATAACCAAGCTACATACAAGCTACATACATATATCAACAAGCCATTTCGTAAATAAACCACAATATCTTACGACATAGCACTAAAAAAACAATGGGTGAAAGTCCCATAGGCACTAACATTTTTATAACTACATGGGACATTGAATGGCGTTACACGGTTCAATAAATAAATAATGTTGCAACGGTATTTCTATACTTGCTCTACTTTACTACGATCTCTATTCTATATATAATAAGGCCTAACAGTTTATGTGTGAAATGAACTCACGTGTTAAAACGATGAGCGTAAACACGTCCTCCATTCCGGCTGGTCACTGACAATCTGTTCTCTGTTGGTTAAACCAGTATCTGGCTGTAGTGATGTACTCGTTGCTATAGCAATCTCCATTCTCCATGTCTCGTTCATCGATGAAATTGATTCATAAAATGATACTGTTAGAAAATATTTAATGAATGAATCTTTAACTTACACATAGTATTTACTTAGTAGTTAGTAAGTAAAGCAACAGCCATATTTTTACTATTCATATTTCAAGCAATATTATAATGTTTTTTTGCAAACGTATTGTATAGTTAATAGAACGTACTATACAGTATTTTTTGCTAACTATTTCATAAATGTTTTCGTTGTGAAAATGATTTAAAACATATAAGTACTCTACATGCAATGTCTTAAGAATTCGGCGGAAAGTAGGGACGGAAAAGTGATAATGGGAACGGAGTGTCTTAACACTAGGCTACCTATATTCTAGCTATGTTATTTTTTATATCTATAGATAATTCTATAAGCCCTTTTTGTAAAATGACAATTACTGACGCTTACATAATATATTTTGAAAGAAGATTTAAATTTTAGTTCCTGTAATGTATTTATTACAATGATAAAAGCGCAAAATTATATTATTAATTATAAATGTGCATATAAAATAACTTTAAAGTGCTGAGAAAATCACCCCTAATTATTATAATACTTTTAAGCATTCTACGACCATGTCTAAGTTCCGAAAATAATGTTAATTTTAAAGTAATTTGGCCGTTTTATATTTTTAATATCGAAATAAATATAAAAAAATAGGTGTATAATTTTATTAATTTATTATTTTAGAAACCTGTGTCTAAAGTAAAACACGTTCAAAATTTTATAGGAGGAGCAAAATTAGGAGACTTAAAACATCATGTAAGTAATTTTGAACGTGATAATAGTAGAATAATCCATTGAAACTTTCACAATTATTTATTTTATTATTTAATATATCACGCTTTGTATAAGCAGTGTTTTTTTACCTTTATGTAATTTATTATATTATTATTTTTATAATACGTTCCGCATTTTGCGGTTAAAACAGGAAGAACTCAGTGACACAATATACAGTTCTTCGATTTCCGTCCATATATAATTATTCTGGGTGGGGTGTCAGCATACCTACACGCATTTTCTATTTCCCCCACAAGAATATGAACCCATAGTCATGGCGTTAGCTAGGCAAGACATTACGCTGGACACCAGCGTACTTTGTACGATTGTGACATTAATAATCTTCTTTAACCTTGTATAAACTTGATGAAAATTGTATCTATTTCAATAATTTGTATTAATTCACTATGTTGATATCAACTCATTTAGTGGCCCTATGAGAAGTAGCTAATAGATGCCTATATTCATATATTTTATTCTATATTTTCTTAGCTTGACGCTGTATCCCACACATGTGTGTCTTAATGGGGTCAGCCCCATTAAGACACTTCCGCTTCTCACTTTCCGCTGAATTCTGGAGGCATTGCGTGTTGAGTGGCGTAACCCGCCAGGTTTCGCCTCGTCACCAGGGCGAGGAAATGAAAATATTAGATATTTTATTCATCGAGTGGGAATAGAACTCACAACCCGTTTCACAACCAGTCACACGCTTGTGCCCCTGCGCCACGACGGCTGCAATACATTCATCTACCATTCATGTGCCCCATTAGATGTACAAAAGTATAATATGTATATTGTATACGCATCTATCATCTTCGTGCCATTGGAGAGGCCTAGGTCCAGCAGTGGACGAGGACAGGCTGATGATGATGATGATGATACGCATCTAATATAATTATGATATATATTCTTGATTTCCATGTGCTGGTATTCATATATGAACTGTATGATAAACGGAAACTTTTGTATCGAGCTTTTTGTGCCGGAAGTATCATCACAAAAGATAGAGTTCTTACTTCGACCCACTGTTTTTTAAGTAATAGGAAAAGGTAATATTTGTATTATTCTGTTAAAAACATTTTAAATAATTATTTAAGATTTAGGCATAAATTTAATACAGATGTTAGTTAAAATTTTATTATTTATTAATTAAAATATGTTCTATATTTTTAGAAGAATACGGAACTTTCATAGTATTAGAGTGGTTGGAGGTATTCTAGACACATTGGTACCATATATACCATTTCAGGATATACAGCAATGGCGGACTATAGAAAAATTATATTCACAGAGATTTTACAGATTTCCTGCTTATAATTTGGCTATTTTGGTAATATGCTTACTTTTAAATATTTTTAGTAAATTTATACGTAGAGCAAAAGATTGCATATGACCTTCTTTTGTGTGACTTTTATCTTTTATCAAGATGTTAATCCATTTTTTGTCATTTTTATTTATAAAATCTTTAAAAAAAATATAACTAGGAGTAGAAGATATATACATACATATATTTCATATTTATTTATTTCAAATTTTATAGAAAGTTAACGAAGAATGGAATTTTAATAAGTTTGTCGATAAAATTCCATACACACAATGGAATCAAGATTTTGATGGAGTATGTTATGGTACTACTGTGAAAACAACTAAGGTAAGTATGGCGAATACCTAAATAAATAAAATAAAATAAAAAATACATAAATCAGCTTTACGCTGTAGCTGTTTCATAATAGAGTTGAAAATTTTACCCAAGCACACTGACATACATACATTGCAGCTTAGAAAAAATTGTTAATTAATATCCACCAATTAATGTTAAACGTCACATTACCTTTTTCAGAGTTGGAAAAACAATAAAAGTCTTTTTGCCGTTGGCTTCCGCATGATCCCCAGAAGATCATGTGAACTCAGGCTGCTTCGATGCTGCGAGCTGTATTACTGCACCCGATACGATATTAAGTCGTCGACCTCGGTTGTATGTATAAGAATTATTTCATTTCTTTTGTTTTATTAATATTTAAATTTTATTCCTCATTTAATAATAATAAACAATCAGATATTTTTTTTCTTAAGTATCAACGTTTGATCTAACAAAAAAACAACATTGTTATAACTGGTAAATAACTAATGGAAAAGATAGTGTCCTACTGAAAGAAAACAAAACGGAAATCGAATCTTTGAATTTGATCTCTATTTCGGCCAAATCCGAAACCAATATTTTTTTGTATACCTACATATACTCCATTTTGTAGAGTCCGAAGTTTTACTTATTAGGAAACTAAAGGTTTTTTCAAAATATTATAATTGGTAAATATAATGTTCAAGAAAAATTATTTTATAGTTGTTTTATTGACTTTTGCTGTATTTGTCTCGAGAAATCAGAGAAAAGAAGTGAACGGAGAGTCTTAACACAGGATTCTCTGTCAACCCTGCTATACGCATTATATTTTTGAACAAGGTTAATATTTTCCAGGAGATAGAAGGAGGAGGTTTAATTTGTTACGGAACCAAAGATCCCGCCGAAGGTTCACAAGGGGTGTTAGTAGGAGTTACTTCCCTTATAAATTCTGGACTTCCTTCCTTACACAATAGAATTGGATTACATTATCAGTGGGTCACAGACTGTTGTTCATGTATCACGTTAAATTATTCTTTATTTATATTTCTTGTAATGCTACTTGCTGGAAGAACTTTTTATTTATAAATAAAACCAGATGAAAATAGCAAAATCTTAACTTGTATTATTGTTAGTACGTAAAATAATTTAAGTTCTAAATAAATATAATTGCTGTTATTTCTTTCAATATATCTGTAAAATGATGATACTCTGGTAAAAAACGAGCCAACTCCATAGCGATGACCGCTGACTATGCCGACAAGAATGCCTCTGCCTCCTTGCTCATTCGGGTCCCTTGTACCCATACATACTAACGGCCCACCAGAATCTCCCTGGAAATAAACGTAAATATTTTTATTACAATACTTGCCAGAATATACAAAGTTTCAGTTATCTTTTGTTAGATATGAACTATTATATGAATATTTATAAGATCTTTTTTCTCGTACATCATAGAAAATAGTTATTAGTAAGTTAAATATGCAATTTTAAGTATATTTTTAAATCATTGTAAAATTTCTTTTTATATATTTGGGCACGAGCGTAGGAAGTGTGGGCCGGTTGGTCCGTAAAACCCACCCCAGAATAGTCTAGTATCCACTCCAGAAAGCGCGAAATAGCATCCTGACACTCAACTGCAAGAACGAAGTCTATTAAGACTAGGTTCTCTCTACCATGCTATATGCGCGATACACCATAAAACTAAATACAAAGCTATATACCTAAGTAGATTATTTAAAACATACTTGTCTGACATCAGTGAATAAGCTAGATGTACAAATAAGCTTGCGCATATTCCTGTTATGCATTTGATTGCAGGTTGACATCGGGATAAGCCTCAATGCAGCGAGGAGAAGCCTATCTGATGTCATCTGCAAATGTGTCAAATAGTCAGCCATGTATACTCGTACTATAAATAATTACCAATTTTGGCAATTTTTTTTATAAACGTAGTAGGGGCCTATTTCTCTATAAGTTCCATTTAAAATAAACTTTATGTAGGTATAAGCGTTAGCCTAGACCGATAATCTGCAATGGAATCCACATGGACGAAGAGCATGGAACGGAGTGACTTATTATTACCTTTACTAAGGTATAATGGCGTTTTTCACTGGATTGGCTTTATATCGAAATCTTGAGACCCATTTTCCCATAAGATAGCCCCATGTATGTAATAAAAATTTAAAACCTCACTGTATTAGAAATTCGTCCATAGCCCGACACTAGACAGTCTCCGATATAGTCCGTGCGCTGACTGGCATATGGAATGTAATTGACGAAATTGTTGTAAATGAAAGGTCTAAATGTGAACTGAAAATAATAGAAACAAAATGTTGTATTTTAAGTACATTAAGTTTACATTTTTTTATAAATGTCGTCATGGTTCAATCCAGCTGCTTCTAGCTATTATTAATGGTAAGCAGTAGGTTCAAATTCATAAAAATAAAATTCATAAAAATATGTATGTTGTTCAACGTATAAGCGCATTCAAATTCGAGAACGTGAATGAAGCGAAAAGCGGAGTGTCTTAACATTAGATTCTGACTAAGTTGTTGTTAATTAGCTAAGCTATTATATTTATTAGATTCTTACAACTAATTAGACAAAATGCTATATTTAACCGCCAAAAAATTAAAGGATTAAGTTTGTAAGGTTTCTGAAAATAAAACATTACTCATATACATACTAAAACTGCGATGTCATCCTTAGGAAATTTATAGGTTGACGGATATTTGACGCCTTGTAATGTTCTCCACTGCCCGTCCCGGTCGCTGTCGACCACACTGCGATATGCGCGGTTCCTCAAGTTCCCAGCTACAGCGTACATATTTGATACTGATTTTGGTCCTCTAAATCATATTAAATAGTTAATACAATTAAAATTTATCAACTACTTAATATAAAATAAATAGTTCTTATCATTAATAATAGCAATAGTTACATTTTAAGATTAAATGCAGCTATGACTAATGTGTATATAATTCCTGTTCGTTATAATACATTTTTATTTATTTCCTTATTTTGATTTTCACACAATTATATAATAAAAATGTAATAAATATAAATAAAAGGTAAAATGCCAGAAGTAATTTAAACAGAATAGCTGAGACTTCATCTTACGAATACGGGGTGTAGTCAGATACGCAGTATTTGCGTCAAGACAGTACCTATATATTTTATAACATTTATATATTACTTACAAATAATGTAAAACATGATCTTACCCACCAACACCGAATATTTTTTGACAAAAGTTGGGATTGGACGCGAAGCAGTGCGCTGCCGAGAGCAACTTCGTAGGCGCTACTATCACGCCACCGCAGAACGTTGTGTATATACGAGTGTATTTTATCAATACCTTGAATGCTACCTAAATATATTATTTTATTGTAAAACAACATAGAAGTGACGTCATTGTCTTGTTAATACTTTAAAAAAATATTTAAATACAGACATATTTCGAGGTAAACGTTGGCTAGCATTTCCTGCTTTTATTGTTAATGTTAAAATTGTAACTGTAGAATGACAATATAATTTCTTATAGCTTAATAGAAATTATTCTCCTATCACTGTCCCATGGACAATATTAAGTGTTTAACGTAGCTTCAAAATTATAGTTGCAAGTTTTCATCATTAATTGTAAGAACCAATTGAAAGAAGAAAAATTAAAAATAAATTATGCATTTAAATTCAAACGTAAGTAAGCCAGTGTGTCTGTAAATGTGTATCAAGTAATGAAACATGTAAAGTATATTATTTTGCTATAATGTGATATTACCTGATAAGGAACATCTCCAAGTTGAGCTGGTCTTCCGTTCACAACACGAGGTACGTAGTCATTATGTGCTGATTCATTGTACGATTTTATTAACGGCACATGTAAGATATTTAGAAAAAGGTACACGAAGTAAAATTTTGTAGCAAGCATCACCAATGATTGACAGTGAACTAGGTTGTCAAAATTATCTGACAAATTTTAAGAAGAATGTATAGCATAATATAAATACCGTCTAGAAGACTTTTAGGACTAATAAATTTTTACTATACCCGCTCAAATTTTTACTATACTCTGCATACCTCTTTCGCTACGTTCATTGCCATCAATCTCTCCATACATGCGGTGGGTCCTCATGATTTTTACGTGACCTTCCTCCTGCGTCTTTGCTACTATATTTTCGAAGTTAGTTAGTCTCGCCCTACCTCTCTTACTACTCACTTTTCTTTTATATATATTTTTTGCCCTTGTTTCATTATTTAGTCATTCGTTCGACGGGCCCAAACCCACTAAGAAACAACGTTTTTCTTCATTCTCATCGTGACATCCTATCTAGTATCTGCCATTCTGTGTATCTCTTCATTGCGGATTCGATCAGCTAAGCTGGTTCCGTATATCCTAAGAAGAGATCGCATCTTCACAGCATTCATCTTTCTTTCAGAAGAGCAGAGGTAGAAAGAATAGTACCTTCCTTCATTAGCTTGCCGAATATTTTTTTATTACCTACTTATCTATTAGCATTACTAACCTTAAATTAGGCGCTAAAATATTAATTTTAAGAAATATTCCGCCTTATTTGTTGAAGAGTTGCGTCTCTTATCATCATCAGTATAGCAATGTCATCAGATATTTTTTTTAGTGGGTTACTGACTGTTCATGTGTAATATTTAATTATTTTTTACTTATAGGTATGTCTTGTTATGCTAAATGTTCGAAAAACTTTAAAAAAAAATAAAACCAAATGAAAATAACAAATATTTTATTTTTATTATTGTTAGAACGTAAAATAATTTAAGTTCAATTTTAATAGAAGTACTGTTATTACTTTCAATATATTCGTTATATGAAGATACTCTAACAAGAAATCCACCAGCGCCAGAACGGTGACCACTGACTATCCCGACTAGAATGCCTTTGCCTGCTTGCTCATTTGGGTCTTTTGTGTTCGTACATACTAATGGCCCTCCAGAATCACCCTGGGAGTAAAAAGTGGATAATTTATTATAGAGCTTGACAGAATAGGGAAAGTAAAGTTTGTATATTTTAGTGCATTCTATGAATATTTAAAAGCTTTTTTCTCTTACATAATAGTTTTCTATCATAAATAATATAATTCGTTAGTTAAATTTTAATTATTTAAATAATATCTTTAGATATTTTTTTTTAGTTTATTATACCTTCATATTATTGTAAAATATTAATTAATTTAAATAAAACTTGTATTACATCTAGTATAGTACCAACAATTAGTAATATATTTGGCTCGATTCTCATTTGTGGGAAATTAAATATCTTCATTTCCTTTTTCTCTGGGTGCTGCTACTCAAGACACAATGAATTTGAAAAATTGGGCGGAAAGTAAGAAACTAGATATAAGTACTAATATATAATACAACCTAAAGAGGTTCCTCCTTTTTTTTCTATTCTAGGCAGGTGTAGGTACACAAAAAGAAAAGAATATATAAAGAAGATAATCGGTTGAAGACATACTTTACCGATATTAGTTACACCGGAAGAAATGCAAACAAACTTCTTCATATTTCTTTTATGCTTCCGGTTGCATCTTTCTATCGGGTAAACCGTCAATTCAGCGATAAGAAGCTTATCTGATCTCTCCTACAAATATGTCAGACAGTTAGCCAAGCGTATTTCAAACGATGCAATTTGGATTTTTACTGATGATTTTTCAATATCGTAGTTATAGCTTGGCTGTGATGATATATGATGAATGTTATTATAAGATATAGATTTAAATTCAAATTAAAATAATTTATATATACAGGGTGGAAGAGGCAGCGCTTCTTTTACTGAAACTGCATATAGGGTAAAATATTTCAAACTCAAAATAAAAAAAATTAATCAAGGTACCTCAACGGTTTGGACGTAGGATTTTTTTTTCATTTCACGATTTTTATCCATACCTATATTTCGTGTCACGCACACATACGTATGCGACGTTGCCGCTTTGACAGGTAAGTGTGTGCGTGCCTATGTTATACTTTACAAATGGCGTTTTATTTTAAAACGATAATTTTATTATTTATTTTGTTTGAAAAAAAAACTTTTTCATTTTTGAGAATTTTTTTTTTTCCGAATTATATTAGGCTTTTATAGAGTATTTAAAACTGTGGTTTCATTTAAAGTGGCGCTGACAATTCCACCCTGTATATATATATATATAATTTTTGTACTACGGTGCTTTGGTATAATCACAAATTCATTGTATGAAAATATCTACGTGGGCAAAGATTGTACAACGTCACTACGTTCTACAATCTTTGTCCACGTATAATACATCACTATATATTATTAACTTAACTTAGGTATATGCGGAGTCAGTTTAGCTGGCTGAATCCGCAATGAAGAGATACACAGAATGGCAGCTACAAGCGAGGTTGTCACGATGAGAAAGAAAAAGAACGTGCTGAGGTAGTTTGGGAACGTCTAAGGAAGGAGTGATTAAAGAATTGCAAAAAGTATTAGGAAGGAAAAGGAAAAAAAAGGCGGTTCGTCCTCTCTAGCTTGCCCGCAAGTACTTGTAGCAAGCATGAAATTAAGTGAGTAACTTGGGTATAGGAGTGTTTTTCGCAAAACCAGACTCCATGTCGACAGCTTTATATCCAAATCGTGTGGACTATCTACCTATATGGTGCCCAGTGTTTAATAAAAATATAAAACCTTACCTTCTTAGAGGTTCGACCAAAGCCGGATACTAGACATTCCCCTGTATAGTCTATGTGCTTACTGGCATAAGGAATGTAATTGACGAAACTGTTATAAATGAAAGGTTCTACGGTAAACTGAAAATAATAAGAAAACAAAGTTGTATTTTAAATACCTAAATTGGCTATTGTAGATTAAATTATAGACTTTTTCTATAGGCTCAATCCTGATCTTTTAAGTTTATTAACTTTAATGGTAAGAAGAAAATTCAAAGTCTATACGTGAAAATACTCATTTTGTAAAATGTGTAAGCGCAATGGAATTAAGGGAAAGAGGAAAGCGAAGGGTGGAGTGTCTTGACATTAGGTACTCTATGCCTACCCTGCTATGCTGCAAATGTAAGTTATTATATTTATTATTATTTAGCTTCTTTTATTTATTAGCTTCTCACAACTGACATGAAAAAAACCTCCATTTTAGAGCTTAGAGTTATTCAAAATAAAACATTATGTATGTACATACTAATATTGCAATGTCATCCTTAGGAAATTTATATGTTGACGGATATTTGACACTACTTAATTCTCTCCATTGCCCGTGTTTGTCGCCGTCCAATTTCTTGTAATATCCTTTGTTTTTTAAATTCCCAGCTACAGCGTATTTATTTGACAGCGATTTTTGGTCTCTATAAATTTTATACGTAGCTTAAACGAGTAAAAAGTTAATTTCTCAAATAGCGAATGTTAAAAATAATTACATTAAAAATTTTGAAAGGCCAATACATGGGTAATATAAAAACGTGCACTTACCCAACAATATTGAAGAGGTTCTGACAAAAATTGCGTTTGAGACAGAAACAGTGCGCTGCAGAGAGCAGCTTCGCAGGTGCTATAATGGCGCCGCCGCAAAACGTGTAAAACAGACGAGATTTTCCCATCTTCGCCTTAAATGCTATCTAAACATATTGTTTTATTGAACAAATATATGAACATGACGTAATTTTCTGTAATGTATTTGTTTTAATAGATTTTTTTCCCCTGAATACCGTTCTGAGTGCGGGATACAGCGTGAAGCTAATTATAAAAGCATTTTATATAAAACGTAAGTTACAAGGCCAATAGATATATCAGAATCTAAAGTAGTGGTCGCATATTGAATTGGAAATAGATAATTATAAACCCACCCTGTAGCATATCAATTAGTGAAGCATATAAGTTATAATTTGGTTGTGGCAAAGTATAACCTGATAAGGAACATCTCCAAGTTGAGCTGGTATTCCGTTCACAACACGAGGTATGTAGTCATTATCTACTGATTCATTGTACGATTCTATTAATGGCACATGTAAGATATTTAGAAAAAGGTACACGAAGTAAAATTTTGTGGCAAGCATCACCAATGGTTGACAGTAAAGTAAATTGTCAAATTTATCAGATAAATTTTAAGAAGAATGTTGAAGTGTAGAAGACTTAGATAAAAATAAATTTAAATAATCTTATATATACAGTACGGAACCATATACAAAAATATTATTATTTAAGATTTGTTTTATTATACTGTAATGACAAAAAAAACTCTTGCATGATTTGATTAATATTCTATATATAAATATGACAATAACGTAATAAGTCATTGCTTCCTCTTTTTCATTCTTTTCGTGATTTATTTCCTTTTTGTATGGAATATGTAAAACGATTAAGTATAATCACAACTAAATTATTTAGTCTGATAACTTATGAAATATTTTCCTTCCATATATACTTTTTTATTGGCTTTACTCGATATATGCACTGAAGTAAATAATGTACTATTGACTGCCGATGATTCTTCAGATGTATTTAATTTTAGTGTAAGTAACTCTTTCTATGTAAAGTTTTACTAAAATAGGTATAATAATCCCCTAATGCTTATATTTTAGAATATCTTAGAAGAAAACAAAAAATTTGAAGCGTATGTTGACATATGTCCGTTAAAAATATTAGGTGGTTCTGAAGCTGCAATATCGGACATACCATATCAAGTAAGGCTTAATTAATGTTTATCTGCATAATTAAGAGAATCTATATATTTTTGAGAGTTATTAGGGGGATTGTAGGAAAAATGAAAAAAATGCATCAATCCATAAAAGATGAGATCTTTTGATTGCGTTGACTACAGACGGACCATAAAGTGTTCCATTTCATAAGTGTTCCGTATTTCTATTTAATATCCGGAACCCTAAAAATTTCGATATTATTGATATTTCAGGTAGCGTTAAGAAGAAGGTATATAGCAGGGTATCTATGGTCAGCTTTTTGTGGAGGATCGCTGATTACTATGAAATATGTGGTTACAGCTGCCCATTGTTTCATAGATAACGAGTAAGTTATCATGAAAATATATTTTATTCGTCACATATTCCTTACATCTTATGTTGAAGAGGAAGAGTGCGAGATTATTACAACAACATGTGTTAATTTTCTGCCCCGTACGTGTTTGTTGATAACCAATATTTTGATCAGGTCGCATTCGGAGGTGGGTTTATAACATTTTTTTATGTAAATTTACCTCCTTGCTAAGATATATATGTAAGCTTTTCTGCTTTTGTCTATAACCATAGAATGGTTTGCACGCTTTTAAATACCTTTCACGCCTTGGGTCAATATTTTGTAGAGTTTTCAATGTAATCTTAATTTAAAAAACCATTTAAAATTCAATATCAAGACTACCTTAATCAATTGAATTCTTATTATTTATTTAAGTAATGTTAAAGAATTTTGGTAACTTGGTAGGAATACAAATATTTTAGTACTAAATTCGAATGTAATAATGAAAACACTTATTTTTAATTTTCCCGGTCAAAAATGGATTCTGAAAGAGCCTATAATTTTTTTTATTTTATTTCATCAGTGGCAAATTAAAGAACTTTTACAATGTAAGAGTTGTGGCCGGAACGACTGACACAACAGTGTCAATAATAGCCTGGCTGGAGGAGCATTGGCGGAAAATAAAACACTTTTATAAACATAAATACTACAATTGGACTTATTTAGAGCACGACTTCGGTGTAATTGAGGTATTACGTTAAAGTATTAATTAATTATGATATATTTTATAGTATGAATTATAAGAAACAATGATATTAAGAACCAATAAGAGACTGTCAGCTGTTGCTTCTTTAGGAAAGTTTTCGTGTTCTTATTTAAGTAGTGTCATCAAAATAGCAACGTTCTATCTAAAGGCCTAATAAACTGTATTTACTAGCATAATTATATATTTGTACGAGGGCCGTGACAACAAAATATATTTAATTTATATATATATATTTTTTAGTTAAATAGTGCTTTTATTGCATCTGAAAATATAAAACCTATTCGATTGCATAACATACAAAGAGACAAAGATGTGGAAGATGGACTGAAATGTGTCGTCTCGGGTTTTGGGCTAAAGGAAGACGTAAGTCAATAAAATATTACAGTCATATAGACAATAAATAATATTTATTTTTATATATTTTTTTACATCTTCAAAAGTATTCTACATTTAGAAAAGAAAAATATTTCCGCTACGTTTATATTTTTACATGTTTTCTAAAAAGTATTATTTTTATATTTTTCACGAAATCTTATTATTTTCTTATTTTACGACTAAAGGTATAATAACGAATTATATATAGGTAATATGATCGGGATGAATGTATGTGAGGTATGAGATTTGAACGCAATAATAATGCATTTTTATTTAAATATTTCAATGCTACTGTTACATTAATGATGACTACATTTTTAGGATGCGGCATCATTTTCATTACAAATGGTATGCGTTCCATTGGTATCGATGTCAGTATGTAAATCGTATTACGGAGATGAATACTTGCATCCTTCCAGCATATGCGCTGGCTCTCCTGGAAAAGACTCTTGTCAGGTTATAAACTATAAATCTTTTGATAAATTTTAAATAGATTTTTGTGATAATTAAAAATCTGGCAGACCAGACAAACCTGTCATAAGTAATGCGCCTCTGGTTGAGATTTGAACCCACTAGACGACAACCACATATCAACCTGGCACGTTTCAATTGCGCTGCAATAGTGTTGCTATAGTAAATAAGAAATTACGTCCAATTTCTCTATTCAATCTTTTTTGGTTTCGTGTAGCTTAGGTACATTTTAGAAATGTAAAAATGCTGGAATGTAAAAAAAAATATTATAATTGTAAGGGTGACTCTGGAGGACCTCTTGTTTGCAACGGAGTTTTAGTTGGAGTGGTGGCGTGGGGAGGTGAATGTGGACAGCACCCTGGCGTTTATACGAAAATATCGGAATACACTTCTAATACTGAAGTAGCCTTCGAAAAAAATGCTTTTAGCAGCCAATCTGTGGATGTTATTTTATTTTTTATAATTGTTTTTAATAATATTTATATTTATTGATGTAATTTGATCGAATGCCTTAAATGCCTTTTTATTGAATTTTTATTTTATTTACTCTATCTATCGATGATTCTCGTAAATAATATTTGTGGCATTATGTTATTGAGTAGGTAATATATAGATGGCAGCTTGAGGCTTATGACACAGGTTCTACAATCATTATGTAGATGGCGCTGTTGACAAATAGTACTAAAAATATTGCAAAAATGTACTGTAGAGTTAAACCTAGAGTTAAGGCGAGTGCCTTCCCGTTTCTCACTTTCTGTCTTATTTTTCACTTTATGCGTGTTAACTTGCAGACCTCAATGCCTTGCTCTGTCTTGTTACCAGAGGGAAAAAAATAATAATTCCTTATACAGGTGGAAGCGTCAGCGCTCCTTTCACGGGCTTTCACGGAAAAAGCATATAGGGTATAATATTTCAAACCTATTATAATGATTTAAATTAAAGAAAAATACGGTTACGAATACTCTCAATGATAGGGAGAGCGATGAAAAGTAGATATTCTTAGATGTGTGATGTACGTACACGAAAAAAAACAGTCATCCTTTAAGATTATATTTTGTAGAGTAACTTATTAATACTATACATATTCCATTAAGTAAATACTCTTAAAAGCTATTAAAACAGTTTCGAATAAATCTAGGTAATTTCCTTACTTAAGGTATCTTGGTAGTTTTAAGGCGATCTCAGACAGTGTGCATTAAACATCAGCGCGTCTACGGTCCCTGACGGAGGTCTGAAGGCGAGGGCCGGAACTTGGTTCATAAATTATAACTTCCTCTAGTTTAGAGTGGGACAATGTATGTATCACATTAGGTGAGTTTTAAATAATACTAAGCAGCGCAGTGGCATACCGGGTGACGGTAATCTCGACGATTGTAGTTTCGATTCCCACTAGAGTTATTATTTAATATTTTAGTACTGTTAACGTCAAAACGCGGCGTTGAGTTGCAATTTCCCGCACTCAACACGGTATGTCTCGAAAAAAATTGTCCGACTATTATGTAATTGGAACGGGACCTTCCATGGGCCTTGTATTTGGTCTTTTTCTTAAATTGTACAGAAAAGACAGATAAAGAAAGAAAGATACTCTTGTAAAGAAAATACAGATAGATGATTATAATAAATACTAATATAGTAATAATATAGTATAATAACATTAATTTATTTATAAATACAATTGATTCTGAAACAACACAATATTTCCACCACGTGTGCTACGGCGTAAGTAAAATCACGGCGTCTTGAGATTCGTATTTAATTAGCGTCGACCTCAAGCTCGGCTAGCCGGATATTGTGCGAGGCATTGCTAATAACCCCACCGCTCACATACACACCTTGTTGGGATCAAGTGAATAATCTCTTATGAACATTTTACATTTAAATATTATCTGTAATAGAAGCGCAGTAGCAAAAGCATGTGGCTGTAATCGCGATGGTTGTAGATTCGATTCCCATTCGGGGAATTAAATTAATATTTGCATTTCTTTGTTCTAGTAACAAGGCAAGCCGCGGTGTTTAGTTTCGCCCCTATAAAACGTCTTGTTTTTATTCTCCCAGTGGAAATTGAACCCACTACCCGTCATACTTACAGTTGTACGCTTGCTCTGCGCTACGACAGGCCTCAAGATAAAGATGTATAAAAAAGGAAAGATGGTTGAAATAAATTTTGCTTTAGCAGCTTCATGAGTGCTAATATATTTTTTGCCATAGATTTGTTAACTTTACCACCATTTATTAAGCAATTAATATGAAAAAAACATAGTTATTTATTACGTAGAGCATGTTATCCAGCTACGCTATATGCACAATGTGCTAAAGAGCCAGGGTTGGTTGTTTACTAACAAAAACAAAAATATGAAAGTAAATAAAATATCTATTAAAAATACTATAACGTGTTAAAAAAAAAAATAATATAATGCCATTATATACAGGGTGGAAGTGTCAGCGCCACTATAAATTAAACTACAGTTTCAACTACTCTATAAAAGCCTAATATAATTCGGAAAAAAAATAATTCTCAAAAATGAAAAAGTTATTTTTTCAAACAAAATAAATAATAAAATTATCGTTTTAAAATAAAACGCCATTTGTAAAGTATAACATAGGCACGCACACACTTACCTGTCAAAGCGGCAACGTCGTATACGTATGTGTGCGTGACACGAAATACAGGTATGGATAAAAATTGTGAAATGAAAAAAAAATCCTACGACTAAACCGTTGAGGTACCTTGATTATTTTTTTTAATTCTGGGTTTGAAATATTTTACCCTATATGCAGTTTCAGTAAAAGAAGCGCTGCCTCTTCCACCCTGTATATATATCCGATTTAATCTAAAAAAAATCATTAAATTCTTTACTTCTTCAACTTTAAAACTACGTTTCCACAGACCAAATAGAAAATAGGAAGGCATATAGACCAATGTAACACAAGAGTACTAATTAGGTCTAGCAAGTTTAACAAGATAGAACCCAAATACTAATTAAGTGATGCAAGTTCAGTCGAGCTGCTAAGTTCTGCTAAGTTGTATTGTCTTAGTTTGCTTGTTAACTTACACTTGGCTATGGAGATGTGGTACTGGCTAAAACATGTAGAGGTTTTTACACCAGCTTTCATATAGATATTTTTAATTTTAATAAACTTATCCTTTTTTTCTGTATCCCGTATGTAGCAGGGTAGGCAGAGACAGAGTGAGCCTAGTGATGTGACACTCTACTTCTCACTATTCTGCAGGCATTGCGTTTTGATCGGCGGAATTGAAAGGACACTCACTCATCACGAAATCTCAGAAACTACATATGCTAGGAATCTCTAATTTTGCATAGGAGTTATTTATAGGACGTAGGTGCTCGCTAAGACGGGAATTTGCAATATTCGACTTCTAAGGGGTTGTTTTTGGGGTTGAAAGTTTGTATGAAACTTCGTTACTACAAATGCTAAGAGAGTCTCAAATTTTGGATGGACGTCACTTATAGGACGTAGGTACTCATGGATACAAATTATTATAACGTAGTCCACGCGGGCGAAGCCGCGGGCGGGCCGCTAGTTATATTATATTTTTCCAATTATCAACAACACTTATTGTTAAAATTTATCTATTGATTGATTTTCAATTAACAAGATAACAAGATGTTTTTTGATTATCTTAAATTTATATTTATTTATTTTATTAAATCTAAGCTGTTTTTGCATAAAAAAAACCCAAGTAGGTACTTATCATACTAGATGTCAACGTCAAAAAATACAAAACGGCCCAATAGCGAACAGATGCACCACAATGCTTCGTTAAGTAACGAGCGCTTTTCAAACGTTAAATATTATTATCACGTATAATATAATAAAATATGGCTAAACATTTGTTACTTTTGAGGTTGGTTTTTTAAAATTTCAATTTTATTTAATAACCTATTGCAATTTTATAATTTTTAATCTTAAGTTGGTATGTAGATAGTTTTGCAGACCAAATATCTAGAGAAGAGTTACTGAGATTGGTCAGAAATTTTGGATTTTATTTTAATTAAAGTTTATGAAAATTGTTCTTATATTTTATGATATAATACTTATAAGCTAATAGAGTATGCGTGTTGTAATTAAGTACAACTACATATCCTATCCTATATCTTATAAAACAAAGTCGCTTTTCGTGTCTGTCTGAACTTTCTAACTCTTCTTCTTCTAAACCACCCAACGGATTTTTATGCGGTTTTCACCATTAGGTCGAGTATTTCTCAGGGAAGGTTTATATATAGTTTATTATTTGTACATTCTTATGTAAATTAACATAAATACGATAAATGTGTCTAAAGTCCTACCCGTTGAGACACTTTCGCGCATGCGCTGCTTTAATGGTAAGTACTACTTGAAAAAAAATTACTGGAGTATTGTTCCTCTTAATAAGATCTACAAAAAAGTCCGCGACGGCATATTCGTATCTTTTAAGAATAACGTGTAGTGATCATTTTTCTGTCTAAAAATAATAATTTCAATTATTTTTTATTGTGAGGGATATTTTTCCATAATGGTATTAATCCTTATCCTTTAAAATACTTTATTAATTTTCTACGTTAAACGAAGATAAAATTTGCTTTTACACTATTTTGAAATTGCGAATAGTTTTAGAGAAAAACGCATTTAATTGTTGACACATATCGCCGTTGACTCATCAGCTGTGCCGACTCAAGTTTTAATTAAACTTCGTTTCTACAAATGCTAGGAGTTTCAAATTTTACATGGACGTCACTTATAGGACGTAGGTACTCATGGAGACAGAAATTAATAATAACGTAGTTCACGCAGGCGAAGCCGTGGGCGGGCCGCTAGTATTAGAATAAAAAAATATTTAAGTATTAGAAATTTATTTTTATGTTTTATATCAATAATTTAAAAGGCACTGAGGCGCGTTTGTAATTGACGAAATTTAATAATACTGATTCATATTTCAATAATGTAAAATAAAAGTTTATATATTCTTATAACCACCCACCTTTTAGTATAAACTTTGGACTTTTTATTATTTATATTTGAGAACATAAAGAAAAACATGAATTTTTAGTATAATAAAAGAAAATGTTTTGCACCAGTTTTGCCTATACGCCTGCCTGTAGCGTAGGTAACTTAACAGGTCCAACAAATGTCACGGCCATTTTTATACAAAAGAGAGTAATGTAACTCTCTAATAGTATGATAAAAAGCTGTAAAGAGTGGGCCACTCGAGCCATTACTGTGCTGCTTATTAAAAATGTGGCCTGAATATCAAATTGCTATCTCCATTGTGCTCCACCCTTAGCACTACCAGTACCCCCTCAGATTTTGAGCAGGTTTTTTATAGATTACTTTTGGATAGAGCTTTTAATTTTAGAAATAAATATAAGTGTATGGGTGTAGTAAAGCGCAAATTTTATTATAATAAATATTTATCTAAAAATTTTTCTTAGATACCTAAAGATTTTTTTTTTTAGATAAATTACTATAAACAAGAAATATTTTTTTAATAATATATGTTATGTCATGAACAAATTAATCGACAAAATCTAAAAATAAATTAAACAAATACTAGCATTATAAAGTAAATTAGAATTATTTAAAATTAAATTAATAAAATAGTGGGCACAGAAAACACAACTACTCTGTACAATAAATATTGAGAGGAACAAAATTGTTATCCATGGGCAGTGCGAGCATTGTTTGTTTTTTTTATAATAAATTCAGTTGTCACATCTCAGATGATAAATGGTCTCTATGACACAGTAGTCATATGGCGGCTCGAGTCACTTGTCGCACAAGGTTCGTTATTTCGTAGTTTTAGGGGAGTTTGAAATATTATTATCATTTTTATGTGTTTAGATTGCTTATTGTTATTTGAGTGTAGTATATTATGTAGATAAAACGTCATCCTTGGATATGTTTTTAATGTAATAAATGAATAATATTTAAAGCTTCAGTTGTTTTAAACAAAAAGTAGGTATATTTGGAAAATGACTTTCGGTTGTTCTTATTTTCTTAAGCAATAAAGAAGAAATAATAACATAGCAAAATATATTTAATTACAAAATAAAATAAAAGTAATCAAAACACACAAAAAACTCATAACAAACTTATTGTGAAATAATAATTCTTTATCTTAGACTTTATCTCTAAAGTTAGACTGTAGAATTAGTTACAAAAAAAAAAGAAATGAGACATGAGATGTAGAAATTAAAATAAAAAGATGTCTGATCCAATTTTTGGTATAAATAAATAATAAGCTTGCAAATCCATTTGCCGGGGTTCTCGTATTTTTTTCAGCTCCATTACAACGAAGCGCGGCCAATTTGAAAATATTGAATAAGTAATATAATGTTGCCCGAAATATGAGGACGGATCAAGTATTCCACAGAACTGCCAGCGGCTAGTTCTTTAAATCTGTATATTATAAACAAAAAATAGCATTCTAAAATGTTTTAAAATATTAATAATATATTACAAATTAATAATATGTGTACATATAAGTATATAAATTAAGTTTAACTTTATTTATCCTCAATATATATTTTAACTTATAAGAAAATTACATTTATTGAATTAGGCAGAGGGAACCTAAAGTAAAGACACTCCGTTCCCCATTTTTCGCAGTATTCTGGTGGCTGGTGACGCTTTTTACCTCGACCCCAGAGCGAAGAATTATTAGAATTCTTCGAGAGGAAATCGAACCCACAACCAGTCGTGTTTATAGTCACACACGCATAAATTGAATTTTAAATATTTTTGAAATGTATTTTTTCAATGTTAACTAACATTTTTTTTCTATTCTCATACCAATAATTTCATACTCTTTGGCCTCCACGAAAACAGCAACGGCTAAACGCATTATGACGAGTTACCTCGAGTCTATCATACAACCGCCAAAATTACGCGGCGTGAGCTCCCGAAAATATAACGCCATTACACTGATGTGGAATAAGCAAGGAATACTTGACGTTCTTACTTTTTTATTTTTTACTAAAAATGGCGGGATATTTTTAACTACTGTTTTTTTATATTTTTCTGTATGTTTTATTTTTAGTTTTTTTTTTTAAGTCATTTTATATCATAGTACATTTATAGAATGGTAATAATATAAAATAATGTTGCAGTCGAATGTTTATTTAAAAATTAATTTATTTCAGCGAAGATATAACAACTAAAGTAATATAATTAATTATTGGATTTATTATAATTATCTACATACTTATTAATGTTATTATATTATTTGTAATGTAATATTGTTTTTTTTGGCTGAATAATTTGAAGCATTTGTCGGTACTAGTGCGTAAGAAATTAAAACAAAATTTTACATACCTACTAAAAGTACCTTACTACTTGAATAAATTATTTTATAAAAGAGTGATGTTAATGTATTTAATAATATTTCTATGTTTCATTTAAAATTATATAACGTCACTTTATAAAATCTCCAAGTCATCATTCCTATTATTTACACGACATCCATACAAGTTCCCGTTAAGAATCAGTTTCCTAATTTCTTTGCAATTTTTTTCAATTGTTATTCTTTTGAGAAACAGTAGTTTTGTATGGCGGGCGGTTAGTTGACTCATTATGAAGGTTGCTTGCGGTTTATTTGTCTTGTCAAACGCCTACTGAAGATTTGACATTCAATCTTTTATGTCAAAATGTTTGGCAAATTTGTGAACTCAGCGTGTGGTGCGTTTTTTGGTAGTTACAATGTTCATATTTTTTTCTTATTTAGTTAGAGCTTTTGTGTATTTTAGACATATTTATTTTGTTTAATTTTGTATTTATACTATTTTTTAGTTTTTTACACGAAACCTACAGCTTAAAGAAATGAAGTCATCATATTATAAGTGGTACAGTAATAGCTAAATGATATCTAAACATAATATTTCACAGCACCTACGACCCAAACATAAATAAGATAAATAATTCCAATACAGCTGCATAGGTACTTTTTTCACAGGCACTCGAACCACTCATGTTTTTATTTTCATAAATCGGAAGTAGCACCATTTCGTTCCCAATAAACGATAAAAAATGACCACTGAAGTGGCCACTGAACATCAGAATTGACACTCGCTACACGCAAACCTAATCAATTCGTTACTTCCGTTCACATCTGGTCGTTTTTGTCGCGACCGTTTTCAGGCCCTTCATAGAAAAGCAATCGGGTAGTCGTAAACGTTAAGGGCCTGGAAGTACCCCCTGGGGGCACCTAAAGGTACTACGGTTCTTCGCACTAGAAAAAGTACGCTGCTAGCCCTAATCCGGGACAGCCGTCGAGGGTGTTATAAGGACGGCAAAAAGCGTAATTTAAAGCTGACTTAAGGTTTCGAATTAAAATGAAGAGGATATTCGAGACCAATAAACATTTTCTTGGTGGTGAATTTTTACTAAGACAAGTGTATGTTATGTGGTATCATTTAATTTGAGAAGCTTCCCGTTTGAATTGTCATTGACTTGTTTTCTTTTAGTTATTAATATTTTTTATAGCTTGTATCTAGAGGAATATAATTTTTAATGCTTTGATTTATACTTTATATTTACAAAGCCTTTTGTTATATAAAATATTTATTCCTTTTTTTAACTTCATACTGTATCCTACATATAGCGGTAGGCAGAGGAAACTTAATGTTAAGACACTCCGTTCTACAATTACCGCCGATTTTTCAAGGCATTGCGTGTTGAGTCACTGAGTGGTCATACGCTTGTGTGTCACGACGGTTTCAATCTCTTATCTATTCAAATCGGCTAAATGTTTTTATTTTAAGTAAATTAATATGATAGGAGTAGAAAGGACCAAGTAATTTTTCAGCAAAACTACGCTGAATAAGAATAAATTACTAAAGAATTATGGTCATCAATTTGGTTGTATTACTTTATCTCTTTTTTGAAGGTAGGTAGGTTAAATTCTTACTATTTTTGTATTTCTATATATTTATATAACATCCAAACTTCTATTTTGTATTTTATATATATTGTATTTTTTTTTGTAGTACAGTATACTGTTTTATTAAAAATAGGTGGTCGCATTTAAATAGTTTTAATCTTACTTTAACTTTCAAATCCAAAACGGTATTTCCCTAAAGACGTTCTAGTTAGGTGTTGCAATAATATATGACAGCTAATTGTGATGCCTGAATCTAGACCCATTGTTCTTTTTAAGGTTGCGTTCAGGAAATAAATAAGTATGCAAATTGCCGCCAAGCTATGCATTAGAAATCGAATACTTTTAATACAATAATCTTTTATGGGTCATAATCAGAAAAGTGGACATTTTCGAATTCGTAACGTAACTGATAAGTAACAATACTGATAATGTTTGTTACGAAACTGATGTTATAAGGCATTATACACAACAAAATAAGAATATTATATGAATAAAACTATTGTTTTTTTTTATTTAATGAGACACAAATTAAAATTTTAAAGATTCAATCGTTGAATTAATAGATTATAAATGTAAGAAAACATAACAAAGTGACAATATTAACTATATAATAATGCTAGTTCGTAATAAACTTATATTTCTAGTTAGAGATCACAAAGTTAATGATAAAATTATTAATATTTTAAAGTGGGTTTCACTTTAAAATATATCAAAATTTGAGTCGTTATCACGGGAATTAAGTTGAATTCTTTGTAAGTGTTTATTTCGCATATCTTCATTAATAGGATTGGTCTGTTTAAGACGTTCTCTATATCTTTTTTGACATAGGAGTCATGACGCTTACTGAAAATAAAAAAATAGTTATCAATAGGTATTTAATAATATTTCATGTAGGTATATTGTCTAGTACAGAACCTATTTGTTTTTAAATAAAAGCCTCACCCGCTTGAGCTACATATTTATTAATGCACTATCTCCAGAGAAAAAAAAAATTACAAAATCACAACTAATTTCAGGAAGAATAAAAAATTTTTTTTAACTAAATCGGTTAAGCCGTTCTGAGATAAGCGTGCACAAACAACAACAAACAAGCAAACAGACAAAAAACTTAAAAATCATTATTTTTGGTTACTTCACGTTATCAAAAGTCACTAATTATTTTTTTCATATGCCAGCATTTTTTTTTATATACATAATCTTCCGATAGTAACATAATTATGAACTAGGCTTCATATTTTCTCAGTTTCGTTACGTAACGAAATATAACAAAATTGAGAATAAAATCTGAGAAATTCTAACCTTTTTAAATATTTGCTCATAAGCCACGTGTTGCATGTGCAAGCACTGAAGTTCTTTTTTGAGATTTTGTAAAAAGACGCAAATAACATAAACAAGAAAACGAAATTATAGAATACTTACCAAAATAAAAGCCGTTTATAACCCTGAGATGTAATTTCACGCATTCCCTCTAAAACATTTGAACCCCTCTACTGCTGCGAGAACACTACTGGTTGTAGCTACGACAGCATTGACTTTAAGAATTATGGTGCCACAATAAAAAATAATATTAAATATCATTCAAAATAATTGCGTTCATAATTTAATTGTACGTTACTAGCCCTGAGTAACAAAAAGACAATATTTTGGGACAAATTTACTTAACTTATATATATTATTTACTAAATTATGTATCAATAAAAGTAGTTCTATTTAATATTATGCATAATGTAAAGTAATATAAACATATCTGAAATCAAATAAAACCATAAACATTCGTAACAAATCAATTCTTAAAAAGTAAAGTGGTGAATGGGACACGAAAAATTGTATGGAAGCATTTTGAAAGGATTTTTGCAACTAACAAAAAATACTATTATTTGCCATAATACATTTAAAATATTACAAAAATCTTTAAGTTAATAAGTAAATTTATCTTAAATGGCAAAATATTTAAGCTATCTTTAAAATTGTATTTTTAAAACGCATTCAAAGTAGCGGGACAAGAAAAGACACAAAATGTACACTTTTTCTGATTATGACCCTTATACGAGTGGTAAAATCAACATGTGGTCAGTAGTGGCGCAGTGGCACAAACGTGAGACTGTAAACGTTACAAGTTATGGGTTCGATTGCCACTCGGGGAAATAAAATATATTTTTTTTCTTTTTCGCTCTGGTGTCGAGGGAACGCGTGGATTTGAGTTTCGCCACACAACACGCAATGCCTTCGGAATTCGACGGATAATGTCGTTTTAATTCGGGATAAAGCGTAAAGATGAAAAAAAATCTACATTAAAATTATATTTTTTGGTATTTTTCTATTCTTGTTCTTATATAGATTATTAAACATAAAAAAGTAAAGAAAGGAGTATTTATTATATGCTTTATTTTCTTTTTTCTGAATTTTCTTTTTGTTGATATCCGAATTATGAACAATTATTGAATATGGGTTTTAGTATTAAGTCAGTTAAACAAAATTTTGCTAAATAAAAAATGAAGAAAAGCTTCGTTTTCCCTTGCCTTTTCATTAGTTCAACATCATCCTCTGTGAGTTATGTTGTAATATCTATTAATTTCGTAGTTTAATTAAGTTCCTTGGCAAGCTATATCATGATATTTACCCAATTTGTTTTCAATTTTTAAAAATATTGCGAACTTATGTCACCCAAATCTTAACGAAACAATGTATGTAAGATACATATGTATAAATTATATTACATTAAAATATCATTATATCTTATAGTATTAGATTTAAATTTTCTCAGACATGTTTATACCATAGGTACTAGCTGCTAGGTACTCATTATCGATCATAGTTGCAAACAATATTTCAAACTGTGGTCTCCTGGTGATGGGCGTGGCCGGTGGGCGGGGCTGGGCGGTCCGCAGGGACCTCCCAGCGAGCCTTCAACTTGTTGAAACTCGTTTCTTGCGAACGTGGGCTATGATGGTCATTTTATTAAAATATATATAGGTATGTTATTTTGTGTAATTTGTATGTCAAGATTCATAAATTATGTAGATAGTTTTTTATGTTGTGCTTGTTTCTATGTAATATTTAAATTGGATTTTTTTAGATTTTTTTACTTTAAATTATATTTCTAGAATTTTTTTAGTTAGTCATTCAAATTTATAACGAATACCGTAGATCTGAAAAATAAGCTTTTAAATATAAAATTTTATAAATATTTAATATTAATATTTTATAAAATTCTTATATTACACTGACATGAAATTGTCTTAAACTAATCTCTCGATTCCGGTAGCTACCTACCTATATAATAGTGTACTTGTTATCAAGTTCTTTCTGTTAACCAGACTGTACGTGGAAAAATGGTTGGAAAATGGAAAAATAAACAATAAAAATGGGCAACATATATGATAATTTAATCTGATGATAATTACTTACATCAAGTTTATATGTAGATATCTCAGTCTATACTAAATGCACTTCTCCAGTGACACAGTATAACAGTTCTCGTGGGAGAGCGACGTCAAATTGGCAATTGTACTTTGAATTCGCTATTGATAATCATGAATATTCCCTTAAGAGTCCAGTACCCAGGTCGAGAATAGTATAATAATTGAGTATATATAGAGTCTATAGGTTAACATTACGAGAATATATAGATGTTTGTAATTGAATATTTGTCAAGTTAATTAAAAATATTTTTTTATTTTTTATATAATTAAATATTTTGTTGAAATAATATGTTATTACTATTTTATTTTTGGTTCAATGGTGATAATAGGTACATTATAAGTTGTGATATAAAGAGGTATTCTTACTAAGATATGTAAATGTAGAGTTTTTCATAATAGGTACAGTAGATACTCGTACCTACCTATTTAGATTCAATATTAAATTACAATGTTAAACTAATAAAAATAGAGTTATATTTCCAGAATTATTTTGCTCGAATATTATTTTTCGTATTATTTTTATGTATAACTATTTTTTATAACAGGGTATAAAGAGAAAGATATATCTATTATTATTATACTTTCTCATCATTCCATGTATACAGTAGGTTCTACTTCTACGTCTACGATTTATGTCTCTACTTAAAAATCATGCTGTATCCCGCACACAGCATCATCTCAGGCAGGAGGCAGAGTTCTCCTTTTTCCTCCGAATTCAGGAGGCATAGTGTTGAGTGGCAGAAATCAATGCCGCCTTTTGCCTCTACATCAAAGCGGAGAAATTAAAAAAATATATATATATTAAATATTTCATTTCCTCGAGTGGAAATTGAAACCACAATTTGTCGCGATTACAATAACACTTTGTACTTCTGTGTCCACGACTGGCCTCAACTAAGGTGCTAATCAATTTTCTTAAGTTTTTCGATTAAATATTTTAAAAAATAGGTTTAGCGTCATACACTTAAAATAAAAACCATAGAAATGTATGAAATGTTCGCATAAAATGATACGAGAAAAAAATAAGGAGAATTGAATTGAGAATGAAGAATTAGGAGAATGAATGAATAAAATTATTAAAATGAATGAATTATAAGAATAAATTCATCAAGTATGCTCTATGTTTTTGGTTTGCGTCACAGAGTCAAAGTTCGCGTATGTAATAATTAATGTAGCGAAAACCTCATCTCGCGAGTAGTTAAAGTCAATTCCCACTGAAATTTCATCATCGTCAATCTAACTTGGGTTAAATAAGTAATTTTGCGCCGTGGGCCGTCCCAAAGCAGAGGCTGGCTGGTCCAGAGAGATGCTGTACGTCTCATCTCCCTCCGTCCCTTACCCGCGTGCGCCACTAACGGTCTCTAAGGGAAACCGCGCTGCCGATCCTTCATTACAATACTCTACTCCCCACTAACTCTACATATAAAATAGGTTCCATGTTTAAAAATAAAAAAAAATATAAAAGAATAACATAAAACTTTTCAGCTATGATGAATAGTGTAAAACAAGAATAATGAAGGAATATGAAAGTGGCGCCACCTGTACCACATTCGTCGTCCCGCTCTGGAGGCGAGGGCGTGTCCCCAGGGCGCCTCCCAGCCCGCGGGGACGGACGGGGGACGCGGCGCACTCGGCGCGCTCCCGCGACGCTTGTTAGTGCTCCGCAAATCCACAGCGGGATCGCCCGCACTACCGGGACCGTACACGCTGAACCCTCACGATAATACAGAGTCACCTATCGGACATAGAGACGAGATTTGATACTTTGAAATTTTTTCAATTCGTTTTTTCTTGCTTTTAAAATAGACAACTTAAGCTTGCATATAGTGTTTTTATTCGAACTCTATTTAAATAAATTTCGTGTGTTTGTTTTGTGTTATTTCCTTCCGTATATAAAATATTATGGTTCGGACATTAGTTTGAGTGCGCGTTTACTTAGTATAGCCGCGGGCGTTGTTTGTTTCGCGTTGGTGTCGCCGTCGAGATTCGGTCGGACGAGCTGAACGCGGCGGCGGGCGGGTACACCGGCTCGCCGTGGCCGCCGCTGGAGCTGGACCCCGTGGGATGGGGCCGCAAGCTGTACCCCTCTGGGGCGCCGAGGTCGTCAGGTAACTGATACATGTAGTATTCAAAATGTAAAAAAATAATAATAATATGTTTTTGGGTCCAATTGTTTGTCTTGGATTTTTTTTCGATATTGACTTAAATATTCCTACCCCTGCTGTGCGGGATACAGCGTGAAGCTGATAAAAAAAAACTTAAATAAAACAAAATGAAAATGTATAATAAAAAAATTATTATAACTGAAACTGAAATTCTAAATTATTTGTTTCTCTACATTTACTAATATAATATTTTCATACTTTAAAATATTTTTCTACAAAAATAAATTATTTATGAAGTATCTACCTTGTTATTAATTATAAATGACAATAAAGCTGAACTCAAACAATATTTCAAATTATCTATTAATTTATTTAAAATATTATTTAGTTAAGTTAAGAACAATATGAAAAGAAACAAAAAATATCCTAACTCACATTCGAAAGTTCTGTATCCTACCTAGAACATTTAGAAAAAAAAAATATCTATCATATATTTTTTTAGATATTTTACAAATCTAAGCGAATACATTTTCTATAAAAAAAATAGAACATGTAAAAATAAAAAATGTATTCCAAGACCTTCGTTACACAACGAAAAATCGTAAAAATAATAGTAGTAGATGTTGTGTCTACCTAATTTCTTGGGAGCAATTATAGTGCCTTAGATGCGTACTGCTAGCAGGATGGCTGTAGGTTCAGTTTTCAGTCTTGCAATTTTTATACCTTCTACCAATTAAATTTAGAAATTTTAATGATTATATCTTGAAAATTTTGTTAGAAGTTTTCAACTTCTTTCAAAGAAAGTGGCTGTAGTGAATAAATGTCTCATGTAATCTTTCTTTATTACATTTTTAAAATATAGAAATTAACAATGTATAGTTATTTTTTTTGTTCTTTTAAGTTTGGTTAAGTTTTTTATTAGCAAAGAATATCGATAACCACCTATTATAATTTAGTAAAAGATTTATAATTGACGGATACTATGTCGAAAAAAAATTTTTAATAATATATAGGTATTACTGAAAAAATATAGATATATTAAGTTACACTTTTTTTTCAAAGGTGGTTTAATGTTCGGCCTGCACCATCAAGAGGCGGCGGGCGTGCACGCGCAGCCTCGGGGGCCCGTCACCTCTCTGAAGGAGGAACCGTTGACTCGAGCATGGATGACTCCGACTGCTTTAGTTGACAATACTAAGTAAGTGTGTCATTTTTAACCTCAATTTTTTGTTAAATTTAGTATGTAGGTTTAGAGTCCAATTACTTACTAAAAAAGAGAGTGTAGTTTTAATACACTTAACTCCCTTTTTTACTAAGTAATTTGATAAATATTTTATTTAATAATATTTGAAAAATCTTTGGTATATTTATAATTGTGAATATATACTCGTATATATATGAAATATTTATTGATGATTTTATTAAAAGTAGTGATATTTGAACTAGTTTAGTACATTTTTATATATCTCTTAGTAAGAACTCTTCCTAAGTTTGTTTAATTTTTAGTAAGAGTCATCGTAGAAAATATTCACAACATAATAAGTTCATCTAAGGATACAGTACATTACTACTAATAATTGTGATTTAAGTTTTAACTCTTATATGTTTTTTATTATATAAGTACATATAACTAAATTATATAATTTTAATATTCTATTCAAAGTATTTGATTATAATTTATTTTGCCAACTTACGTGGAGATATTTAATAAAAAAATATCTTACAATAAAATAGGTACCCACCTGGATAAATTCTGTATTTAAGAATTCCCAAAACTAGGGTTTTATTCATTAATTTTTAAATTATATTTATAATAGGTATATTAAAATATTTACCTTAAATTAGCAGCTTAAATATTTAGTTGTAATTCTAAAACAAAATTTATACTATGCTCTTGGCCTTCCCATATTCATTTATTTACTCTAGAAAAGACTTAGTAAACCCTTATTTACGGTTATAATAAGCCAGTTAGTGGAAAGAGCATCGCACTAAACATATTTGGAGCAAATTGTGTATTCCACAAACAGGCACAAATGTTCAGTTAAATAACCATAGGATTAACTCGCAGTGTGGGGGACCTGCGGTTATTTTCACAGTGCCCATACAATATTTATAATATTCTTGATTAAACTTCTATATAATATTTACCCAAAAATACGTACTATTTTAGTTTTGTTAACTATTATTTATTATTTATTTTGAAATATAATGTATCCATAAATAATATACTCTCTTACTCACTTCGTACTCAATTTTCATCTATTTTAGATGTGTTCCAAGTGGCCCAACATAACTCTACACTTTCTCTAAATTGACTATATCAAATTAAAGATACTTAAGTGTAAATATTTTCCTAAATAACCTTTGGAAATTCAAGCCGAGTGGAGAATATACATATATACAACCATCTTCTTCAATCGAACATTCTCCAACTATACCACAAAAGTCAGTCATACTCTACGACTGATATTTCAAATTTTTATTATTATTCAAATAAATGGACATCAACTTGTCGCCAACCTGTATAACTCATATCCGATACACAATAACGTTACCCCACATGGGGTCCAATCAGGGGCCAGCAAATATCGCATAGGCGATAATATAACGTGTACCAGCAGCAATAGCAAGTGTGTTCATAAACGCGAAGGGCGTGATAAATCATGGGCAGAGCGCGGGGCGTTTTACTGTTTCGCATGCGACTGTAGATAATGAACGGTCTATAAATTAAAATTTCAATAGCGATATATCATTATAGCGAGTAATACGAAAATAGTAGCTGGCCAGATAATGTTGGTGTAATCAGAGGAAATTTTGGGCTTTATTGGGAATATGGTTGGTTTGCTTCTGGATAATATAACGTTGCATATGTACATGCGAGTATATAATATATTTTCATAGATATCTCAGGATAATTTAAGATTTAAAATTATGTTTTTTATTTAACACTGTGGGGTTGATTTCCGCCATTCAACACATAGTGCTTCGAGGGTTCGGCGGAAAGTGAGAAACGGAAGTGTCTTAATGAGGATGGAGTGTCGTAACACTAGGTTCCTAGGTTCCCCCTGCCTGCCTACCTCTGAATTTCTTACTCTATTATGACTACTTGTATTCCTCGCAAAAATATTCTAACACCTAGGAATTGAACAAAGTGGATAGTCAACTGGAAACGCAATGTGTCATAAATTTTTCTGTCTTAATGTCTTCTTTACCTAATATAGAAGGGGGTTCCATATAAAAATAAACCATAGCTAAATAAATTAAATAACTTAAAAAAACATTTCCCAAAAATACACAAATATTAATTCAAGCACGAAAGAAAAAACATCTCCAGATAATTTTATTCACAAGCAAACACATCAGGGGCCCGACAAACTGTTTACTGCCAGTAATGAAGTTACACAATCGGCATTTGGTTCCGTATAATATGACGTATTGATACTTGAATTAGGGCGCATTGTTTGCGGAACGCTCCTACATCTGTCGTGGTTTAGTAAGCCGCTGCTTTGTGCACTTGTTATTTTTGTGGAATATAAATAATTATATGTTATTTGTATTTATATTAATGGCATGGATAGTAAAAATAATATTTAAATTTAATAATATTGAAAATGATGAGAGGCTGTGGTAGAGTACCGGCTAAGGATATCACTTTAAACGACGGCTGTGAGTTCGATCCCTACCAGAGGAAATAAATCAATATTTGGATCTTTGCGCTGTGGTAACAAGACAAAGCGCGGCGATAAGGTCCAGTACTCAATATATATGTCCCGAAAATCGGTAAGAATGTAGAGAACGGAATGCCTTGACACTGAAATCCCTCTGCCAACCCTGCTACAAGTGTGATACAGCGTGAACCTATAAAAAAATGATTACTGTAAGATAAATCTGTAATCTCTTATTACATTAATACACAATGAAGGATGTCCATAATTAATTTAATAGCCCAAAGTCATCAGCAGTGGGTTTGACAAATGTAGATAGATAGCTGCCTGACGGCGATGACAGCTTCATTTGTAAAGTCAATTCTAAATCATTACCATTAAATTACCCCACCGATTTGGGGCTTTTTGTTAATTAGAGACTAGTGGGCTAGCTTGGTGGTATATTTTTTTAATGTGAAAATGTATTTAGTAGATAAATATTGTATGAAAGAAATAGAAAAATGACAATTTTCGTTAATATACCATTTCCGTTACGATATACCGACAAGCATTATTTTCTCCTCTGTTCTCTTTGTCTGTTGTCAAACTAGAGAAACAACAGAAAATATTAAATAAAAGCAAAATTTTCAAACAACCCTAAAAAGTATATATGCAAATGTATAAAAAAAATATTATTTAGATTTATTTTTAATAAAAGAATTTTTATTATAAAAATACAAACAGTAAACGATATTTTTTCCACATATAACATGCACAAGCACATGTGTAACTCAGGCACTTAGACTGTAACAAACGTTGCTGCGAGAATATTACGTTAACTCGGACACATACAATCAATTTTGTTACTTTCACAATTTTTATTTTAAATCCTACATTCACAAATACATAGGTATATAGGTAAATAAAAATAAATAAATCAGCTTCACGCTATATCCCGCACACAGCAGTGTAGGCAGACCTAGTGTTAAGTCACTCCATTCCGCACTTTCCGCCCAATTCTGAAAGCATTGCGTGTGAAGTGACGGTAGAGTGTGAAAGAAGAGAAAGAAGAGTGAAGAGATGAAAATATAAATCTGAATAAATATTTCATTCCCTCGAGTGGGGGTCGAACCCACAACCAGTCGCATTTACAGTCACACACGCCCTACGCCACGACTGGCCTCAAATATATATATTTTTGTATGTACGCATTGCATATGGTGCAAAAAAAATGGCATCGCTCTAAAGATTGATAAATCCACGGTGATCTGTAAGCAAAAAAAGCGCTACAACCTAATCGCGGGCGCGCTGCCGAAACTCGCAGCGATAAATAAAACAATGGAGAGAGCGCGAGAGTATAAAATGGCAATCGCGAAACCAATTTGTTTACGCAAATTCTGCAACGGAGAGATGAATGGGCTACCATAGCGTGATACAGTTCTGGCGGTAATGCGACGCTAGTGCTGTGTAGGTTTTATTGATTATATCGATTATAATTTGTACTCTTTTACTCTTTATGTTATAAATAATAGAATTAATAAGTTTTAAAAATTGTTAGAAATGTAATTATAATTAAGATAAATTATAGAGCAATTAATAATACTTTTTTTGGTAAACTCTTGTCACTATGTTTTGAATTATGTAAGGAACCACATGTCGATATCGAAGTGTGTGGCGCTATTTATATGTCGTCACTTAATACTACGATAACCTTGATATATCTAAGATTTATGTAATAAGCTTTACTACTACTACTACTTTTTCTATTTTCCATATTTTATTGGAACGTATATTTAATTAGTATACATAGAAATGCGTTATATTATGAACAAAGAAAACCTAATTTAAAATTATCTTAAACTTATGCTAAATACATTAAAAATTACTTACAAAAAAATTACACAGTTATAAATCAATTTCAAAAGCATTATGAGCATTCTATTGTTTTTCAATACACGTTCCACCTTAACAGAACTTAGTGATTCTATGAACCGTCTGTCTAGCGTGTATTGACAAATAGTGAGATAAATAAAGACGACTCAGTAGGAATTTTAGATTTACGACCGTCTCGCCATCCCTATCTATATCCGTTGTCACTCAACAGAATATGCGGTCGTATTTAAACGCCGTAGATTTTACGCACATCATATTTTTTTGGAATTTGCTATTTATTGTATTTGTATAGAGAGACGGTAATGATAGAGTTATTGTTGTATGTGGGAAGGTAATTATGTTTTTATTTAAATGGTATGGTGGTATATGGATATTTGTATAATTACATTGAATTGTTAATTTTTGTTGACTGAATTATTAATATCAATAAGTTCCACAAAACGAACCTTTCAATTTTAAATAAAATACGAACAAAGTTGACGACTAATATACTTGAATAAAAAAGAAACAAAATTTATACTTAACTCATAGGCAATATTTAATGTGGACACGTGTCTAAGTAAGTACATCAAGACGAAACTCTATCTCTATTTGCCTATGGATATGTCAGGTTTTATCATTCTGCAAAATGTTATTGTGTATTTTAAGTTAAATTTTAGCCATCATTTAACGAAAAACTACATACATTTTAAATACAATAATATTAAATAACAAAGCATATTTACTCCTTGTATTTTTTCAAAAACATATTTGAATTGTTTTGTCCAGCACCGTGGGTGTAGGACGCGCGCACTTCGAGAAGCAGCCGCCCAGCAACCTGCGGAAGAGCAATTTCTTTCATTTCGTAGTGGCGCTGTACGATCGCGCCGGCCAGCCCGTGGAGATTGAGAGGACCGCTTTCATTGGTTTCATAGAAAAGGATCAAGTTAGTAACTTATTATTAAGTTAGCATGTTTCATTTTTAATACATTTTTATTTGTACAAGTAGATACAAATGTATGGTAATTATGAATTAATTTCTGATAGGCACTTCACATCTGGAAAATCTTTTATATTATAAACATTTAAAAATATTAATGTAACATCATTATTTATTAAATATTTTAATATAATAAAATTCAAGACATTACTCATATAGTATTATATTTATTATTATAATTTTAGCATCTATATCGTTGTCAAAAACAAAAACCCAACAAACGTATAATACTTTAACACGGCATTACGTCCATTCAGTGAAACATTCTTTGTGCCTCGCTTTAATGATGCGTTTATCAATTCGTGATAAGTATCGCTAGCAACCATCAATCAGGATCGCGGACGCCGGACGTGTACCCACTACCTCCTACCTACTGTACAATCCCCATTTACATAATTCAGGCGCGTTGGTGGCGCGTCAAGTTAATGTTGTTTTGTCGGTTGGTATGTCTGTGATCTTATTTTTGTGATATGGTATTGTTCCGAGAATGATTTAATTTCTGTTAGAAATAAAATAGGATTTTTAAAGTTATTTATCTATATTATATAACATTGAAAAATAATATATATGTAGTGAGGTTTGAGATTCACGAAAAACGAAAAAACGAATTTAGCAGGTTCACACTTTAAGCTGACGATATATTACTTTTACTTCACTACTAAATTTTCTCATCAATATTTTTTTATATACTGTTGTAAAAGACATAAAACAGTGTTTAACACATTTCAAGGCAATTCCACAGTTTACTCACATTAAAAAGAAAACAAAACGTGACACACTAAAACGACAAACGTATAAACGCCCAAAAACTTTTGAAATATGAAAGCGTGTAGACTGTAGACTGTAGACCAAGGGCGTCGAGCTCACACGTCTTGTGTACTACTTAATTATTCAGTGGCGTAACCATTTTTAGACTTTCCGGTGAAAACTTGGGCGGCACTTTAATTGTAATATTTTGAATTGAATTTCTTTTTATTTAGTAACTGTACTAGTATAATGTATGTTATATGTAGTAAAAAATGTTCCTTAAGACATTTTGAAAATTATACATTAAAAAAATATATAAAGGTTTTGTTTTTGTAATTTAGTATCATTGTATTTGTTGCAGGAAGCGGAAGGACAGAAAACAAATAATGGCATTCAATATAGACTGCAGTTACTCTACGCTAATGGTAAAAAAATATATATTTTACTTATATAATAAACTAGCGGACGCGCGCAGCTTCGCTTGCTTATTTAGGGGTGAATTCTAATAAACCACGAAACATGTGTTCAATGAAATATTTTTAAGAGTCTAAATTTAAAAGTTTATTAAAATTGGTGGCGGTTTAAAGATTTTTTCATACAAACTTTCAACCCGTTATTTGCACCCTTAGGGGGTGAATTCTAGAAAATGATAAAACACGTGTTCAATTAAATACTTTTAAAAATCTATATTTCAAATTTTATAAAAATCGGTGCCGATTTAATTTTTTTTCCATACAAACTTTCATCCCCTATTTCACCCTTTAAGGTAAAAATTTTTCAAAATCCCTTCTTAGTGGATGTCCAGATTACGAAAGTAAACATCTGTCCAAATTTAACGTTTCTACCATCAGCGGTCACGGCTGTGCGTGCGTCTTACCTCAGTCAGTGAGGACAAGTCCTTTTATATATATAGATAAGAGTTGTGTTTCTCTTATTGAATAAATATATTTATAAGAATTTTAAGATGCATCTACTTGCTTGTAACAATTCAAATTCATTATACAAATAAAACAAAGCTGGGCTTTGTCTATCAAGTTGCATCGGGTCTATACTTGGAGGTAAACATTCATCTTGAAATCTATTGTTATGTGCAAATGATGTTTTCGTATTTAATGATTTGTTTCCATATTTCATTTAAAATGTATAGAACAAAGTTAATATATTCTTTAAATGTTAGATGTATATTAAAATTAATAAATGTATATTTAAAAATTTAAATCCAATTTTAAAGAACAATAGTTAAATGAAAATAAAGTTTCAATTAATAACAATTAAGTATACAAGTCAAATGAAAATATAAATTTAAATAAATGAAACATATCTTAGACAACTAATAACGTAGTGATTGATCACTAATAAAATTTTCAATAACACTTGGAAATTCTAACCTAAACCAAGATGGCCTCTCACGTGGAACACAAATCAATTTAGTATACAATGTACAAGACAATGCATTGTACTGAGGCATTGTAAATATTTGCCGCCTCCGTCGTTACAGAGATAATGGAAAATTGGCACCGAATAGACTGCCTCTTACACTATGAATGATCATCGTCTCGAGCTCTCCTCTCTCTTAGCCTATCTTGGACCTAAGTGTTTCCTTATAAGCAATTGCTGAATATATTATTTATATGACTGATATTCGTAGGTGGTATATTAAATTTAACAGAAGTAATTCAGTAACTTTTTAATGTGCAAAGTTTCGTAATGTATCTTGATTTATATTTATTTGAAAATCTTTTTTATTGGCTTCTGTTATAAGTAAGTCAATATTTATTATTTTATTTAAATAATTCTAATATGTGAGTATTAAGTAAAAAATTGCACTAAGACTGAAAAAAATGTGGGCGAACGTAAATATATTGAAAAGTTACAAAAATGTTACAAGTAGGTATATTTCAGCCTCTTTGTCTGACTGACTATAGATTGTCAACTAATTTGTATGATAAAATTCTTCCAATACATTTAAGCCTGTCGGGAAAGTTTTACATTTTTTATATTTTTATTATTATTAAGATTTAGGTCGATACGCAAATGATTTTAGTAAAACGTCAAATCGTTCCAATTTAATATTTAATATTAACATATATTCAAATTTAATATAACCTTTTCATATTCTGCGCTATCTATGAAAGTGTCCCATATGCGTGATTTTAATTTTAAGCAAAATTTGCCCTTTCGCTATCTCATTTTCATTTCCACAGCAATTAATTACATATAGGATGTACATATGAAAATGAAAGTAATTTAATTACTTAATTCTCTTAATTTAATTTTACCCCTCATTACGTAACGTGAGCTTAGAATATGAACCTGCTAAGTCTGTTTTTTGTCTCCTGCTGACTATAAAAATTAGTTGGGTAAAAAGAAGTAAGGAAGTTTAAATAATGATTAAATTTTGTTATATAGTTCTGTCGATTAAGAAAAATAAAATTTGACATTTTACTCGCTCTAGTTTTTGTAAGAAAAATAATTTACTATCAGAAATATTAAATATTTTTTCTTGTTTTAGCGTAATTAAAATTTAATATTTATTAATTAATTATTAATGTTGTCTATGATGCAAGAGACTATTTATATTAATTATTATTAGCTATTACAGTATATAATCTTTTACAGGTATTCGGCAAGAACAGGACATATTCGTTCGGCTCATCGATTCAGTTACCAAACAAGTAAGGTTTAGCAATATATCGATATTACGATTTTTATAATTGAAATTAGTTTAATTATGTCTATTAATATTTTAAAAAGCTAACGTCTCTACGGCGCTTGAATAGGCCATATGTAAAAATGTTTTAATAAGAGAAGTTATTCAATTTACATTTTATTAAAATATATTTATTGTATTTATAACTTTATAACGTATATGTGATATTAAAAAATATTATGTAACCAAAATCAACTAGGTATTCCAAAATATTTTTATATTGCTCACTTAGTGCAACAATGACCTATTTGCACTTTTTTGATAATTTTAGGAGAATTTATTAACATGTACATTTATTTATTGATATTTAGCTTGTTTTTTTAAAGCAAATAATTAAAACATAAAAATCATTTTGTTCGAGTAAAGTAAGGGACATTAAAAAAAAAATTAAAATCCAAACTGTTCAAAGATAATTTAGTTTTCGAAACAAAACCAAGTGTAGACGGATTCATAATCCTCTACCTCAACGTGTGCTACGAGCACGTGGCGCGCACGCGGCAGATTGTCATCGCGCACGCCTACCCGCTTTCGTTAGATTTTGCACCCTTTATACAATATCTCATTTGAAAAACGACACTTCCATTTTAGATATTTATTTAATATTATATTTATATACATTTTTAAAAAGTCCTAAGTAATAATATCAGATAATTTCACACGACTATCAATTGTAGGTAGGTACGTCTTTCTATTTGTACGACAGGCGCTAGCCTCACGTTCTTTCTTGCATAGTAGGGTATATAGGAAGAATCTAGTAGCAAAACTCTTCTCTTTCCATTATTTTTTTTAATATAAAAATAAGTGATCAAAAATACCAAATTTTCTAATCGAATCTTCGGTTTAGCAGCCAATGGTCAACATACTCGTATAGATAATGTTTAATTTACATATAATATATTTAATAGATATTACATATTTCTTTTGAACTGTAATACTAATACTTTATATCATTATTGAAAGTGTCATTGTGAAATTAGAGATATGATTGACAAGATGGATTTACAAGGGTTAGATAATGCAATTGTTACATCCAAAGGTCTCACACTTGAATGAAATTTTGTTTGACTAAAAATAAAATTTATATTTCAAAATGTGATATCAAGATTCTATAATCACAGCTACTGAAAAAAATATCTTATTTGGCTTTATCCCAACGGGAAGGGGAATAAGGGGATTTCACATTTTCAGTAGAAGTTATATTTTTTATTTTTACATAATAAAATAAATTGATTTAGTGTCTATTTACATAAGAAACATAAAAACCTTAACAAGATTGATTCGGTGATAAACAAAGCCGTTTTAACAACACCATAGACAATTATCACGCGCGCCTTTATAACATAAATAATAATTCTACCGTAAAGCCATCATGAAACTTCAGTGTACCTCACATATATAATTTCAACACGTCCCGAGCTCTTAGTGTTGTGTAACAAGAGGCCAATTACGAAAGATTTATGCCAACAACATAATTAACTTAGGCCGAACGTTGTTCGCTAAGAAAGGTATTGTGCGTGCCTATGTAGGTACGAGTATCTGTACGTACGTTTATAGTTCAATGAAATGACTTTTGGTGTCGTTTTATTATTTTATAGAGATCCTTGATTGATAATATCTTTATTTAATTATTTATTTATTTTATATTGGGAAACAAACAGCTTTTACTATCTTTTAAGTATACTACATAATTATGTATATTACATATTACAATAAAATTTCCACTTTTACATATAACATGGAGTGAATATAAAAAACAAAATTTATTTACATACGTTGCTAATTAAAAATTTAATTGAATTTAATGGTCTTAAAAAAAAAGAAAAAAATAAGTTAAGATTTCCAATCAGGTGAATTTTGTCAATAATTTTACGTGAAAATTGTTTCGAAATTGCTTACGTTTCTTATTTAATGCCTTCTTATTTTACTATTATATTCAAATTCTATCTTTTAAAGCTAATTTAGTACCAAATTAGTGACCTAGAATAAAATTAGTACTAACAAAAATATAATTAATTAAATATAATAAAGATTGCAATCATATTAATATGATTAATCGTTAAAGAGATCCGTACGACACGCAAAACAGTCGTTGTGTAATGTCAAAGATGGCGACTAGATACTTGCTCATTTAATTGTATTAAATCGTTAGGCAGAAGGCACACTGCCAATCAACTAATGCAGCATGCGAACACGGCACGCAACTACGAAAAATTAGCTGGTCGCGATATTTTATTAAAACGTAGGTACCTAACCTACGTATGTGGGGTTATTGATCTAGTTCAAGAGTTAGAAATTTTATAAACGCGGTTGTGGGTTCGATTCTTAATCGAGGAAATGGGGAAAATGGGAAACGGAGTGTTTTAACACTAGATTCCCTCTGCCTTCCGTGATGTGTGTGTGATGCACGGAAAGAAATTAGGAGTCAATAATTATATGTATATATAAAAATAGTAATGACTTCTTATAGCCCTCATAGCAATATTTACGAGAGGATTATTTCGATTCACACAGTAAATCACTATCATATCAATATCTAAAATATCAATCTGGCTACCCTCTGTTTGAACATAGTCTTAAGATACTGACTCGTGGTATACAAAATGAGATTCCAGCAAATCCCATAGAACTCCCATAGAATATGGTACTGTTTGTAAAGGGAAGCGTGCGCGCGCACGTGGCCGAATGATTGTGTTTGCCTTACAATGTTCAAACAACATATTAATTTGGTACTTTTTGTTGGGAAAATGACTTTCGGAAGCCATTTTAGATGTAATATAGAGGTTTTATTTTGTGTTAATCACAAATGTTGTTATTTATTGATAGAATCTGGTCAATGGATATTAGAAACATCAACAAAAGGAAAATATTTAATTGGAAATGCAAAAATTTCTTCATGTACAAACTATTTTTATAAAACATAACTTCATGTCATTTAGTATGCAAATAAAATATTCTGTTACATATATCTTGCGAGGTGCAAGTACAATAATAATAAAAATATCTGCGCAACTCGAGTCGCGCTCGCTTTGTCGCGAATGTATAAATCACTGCATTTCTGTCTTCTTTATGTCCTCCACCTTATTTTATTTCTTAAAAGTTTATTGTTTTTTTTTCAGTAATATGATTTGAATGATTTTTTTGAAGAGGTGCGACGCCGACGTGTGGGGTTCGATTCCCACTCAAGAAATTAAATATTTAAAATTTTATTTCGTTCGCTCTGCTTAGTCAGGAAAGTGAAAAACGGAAGTATCGAAAAAACAGAAAATGATAGACTCTTTAGTCAAGTCCAAATAAAATCCAATGATCTGAAAATTTAAATTTAAATAAAAAAAATAGTTTAATAAACTTTAAATTATAGCTACTAATTACAATACGCGATAGACTAAAAATATATACAAATTTAGTATTTTTTTAACATTTTACTAATTCCCATGAGATTGAATCCCATGTGGCGGTGGTAGCCACAGAAGTCTCTCCTGAGGGACCCGCCCTAAACTGAACTTGAAAAATCCCACTGGAACCTTATCACTAAAAAGTAGTTTTATCTTGATTTGTTTACACTGTATTATTTCATTTATTCTCTTTTTTATGCAAAATTAAGATATTGGTTACTAAAATAATAATAGTTAAATGTAATAACTAATCATCTTTTCTATTATACGTAACACCTGATGCTTTATCCAAAAGCGACCCTCAGTAATTTAGTTCCTTAAATACGTTCCTATGACCCTTGAATAAGTATTACAAAACGGCCTGCACGAAATCCACCTAAATCCTTCGCACAAAAGATGATAATACCCCCTCTATTTCATATTCAATTAAATATTGTGTACGGGGTGAAAAATTCATCTTGGATTTTGGGGAATTGTGGAAGCTAATTCTGAAAACTAAGCGTGTGTAATACGATATTACTCATATAGAAATATCGTGTTTGTTATGTTAGGGTCAAGTTTTTTTGGGATCATTTAGTCAGCAATATTTAAACTTCACGCTGTATCCCGTCTATAGCATAATAGGCAGAGGGAACCTTGTGTTAAGACATGCTGTTCCCCTTTTCAACTGATTTTTTTAGAGAGAACGTTAAGTGGCGGAATTCAACGCCGCACTTTGTCTTGTTATTAGAGTAAAGGAATGAAAATATTAAATATTTCAGGAAATTGAAACCAAAGGAATTGAAACCACCGTCATTCCACTGGAGCACAACGGCCTCAGCAGCAAAAAAATATTGTTTAATTATATTTATATCTGCTATGTGAATTTTCTTAGTCATAAAATTCAAGTTTAGGACTTAATAAGAAAAAAATAAATAAAAATGTCCCATAAACTTGATTTGTTAAATAACAGAAGAACTAAATACAATGTACCAGGATTATCGCCCAGCCCAAGGGTGACCAGTAATTAGATATTAATAGATAAACGTACAGACACGTGTAGGGTACATCGAGTTATAGTAGGGGAGAAACTTTGAAAGTATCTTAAAAATTGTTTTACTATAGTCGATATCTAGCACGTAAATGTTTATGTATTTATGCGTTCAATATCTATCTACGAAATGGTAGCTTTGTTGTATTTTAGTATAAAGAACCTCCACACATTAGGGTCTACGACAATGAATATTTTTTTGAATAGTTAATTAACTCATGTGAACTATTATGTAAAATTAAAAAAAAATGTAAAAAAAACAATATCTTTTACATCCAAGAAAAACTATTTCTCTTTTGATCTAATCAGACTTAGGCCCTTTTCTTGCTTCGACCGGACGATAGATCGATAAATAAAAATTTTAATTTTTGTGCTTAGAAAATGAATATAACTAAATTTTGTTTACAAACCATAAAGCCATTTAATCCTTCATTTTAAAACTATGCAAATGCTTATCACAGATAATAAAATGCGATTATGTATTAAAAGGGTGCATAAATTAGCAAAAAAGCAATAACTTGATGAAGACGAAAAATTATCTTATCTACACGCGGATTTTTAATTAATTTAGTATGCGTAATTTCATTTAAGTTATCGCGCTACTACGATATACAAGTTACGGTACTATTAAAATAATTAAAAATATTTAAATAACCTTATCTAGTCATATACGAGTGGATCTCGTATAGTGGATGACTAACGTTTATTGCGATGTAGAATATAAAGTTTGACAATTAAAATTAGGTTGCTATAATACTTTCACCTGACATATGCTCTATCAAATAGGGCAAGTAAAAATATAAAAGTAAATGAAAGCGTAAATTGCAACATCTTTCGTTTACGTTTATACTTTTATTTTTCAAAAATATCGTAGTTTCGAGTTATTGTATTAATAACATTAGTAACTTTCGAGTTTAAGAAAACCATTGCCTATCAATTTTATTTTTATTAACAAAATCATTATATTTCAGCCCATCGTCTACGAAGGACAGGACAAGAACCCTGAAATGTGCAGAGTGTTGCTCACACACGAAGTTATGTGCAGGTAATAATACCCAACCAGGACGTTCCTCACATTTATCGAGAAATAAATATTGCTTGTCATCTTACAGTCGAAATTTCTAGGAACACTTCATAGAAAGGCAAGAATTAATGATAGATACAGATAGATACTTATGTACTTTTTAATACAGCTATCTATATTTATAAAAAAATGTCATATAAATTGATTAAAATTAAGAAGTAGGTAGCAATAAGTTTGTCACAATAACATAACACTAAAGGAAACGTTTCATTTGCGGTACAATATTTCAAACTCAATCCCAGAGGCTGCGTAATTACAAAACTCTAGGAACGTCGCGAAGTGAATGTCCTTATTAATTTAACCATTTGTTTGGGGTGGTTTTTCCGGTCGTAACTGTAAGGGCCCGTTCAGACTGTAATGCCGATCGCTAACTTGGCTTAGCTCCATATTGTATCCTGTATATAGCAGAGACATCATAGTATCAGTATAACAGCAACCTCTATAATATCAATTGAATAGATTAGTATTTTTTTTTAACAAAGTACCTAATTAAAGTGTTTTAACTTCGATCCAAAGTTCTTCATTCCGATTCTCCTTGTCCAAGATTTTAATAAGCCTAAGATTGTTTATTACCTAAAAGTTTATTATCTAAAAAGTAAATTTTTACATTTAGTCTGATATAGAGAAAAAATATCCAATTGATATCGGCATTATAGTATGAATAGGGCCTAACGCGTCTCGCCGCTCACGCATGTGTGTGACAACACACCGTATCTGTGTGAGCAATTAAAATTTTATTCTACCTTAGACGCTATATGTCGTTCTCTCTCTCCGCGATATGTGCGTCCCTCTCCGACGTCTTCAGGGGAGGAGTCTCGAGGGAGTCTGTCCTTTCAATGTCTTTGCCCTTTGCGTCGAGGAGCCGCGATAGGGTGCGTGCACCCTGCGCGTTAGCTTAACCTGGATACGGCTTCCTTGTTTTATTTCATTTATTGTACTAATTTTCAAGGCTTTGTAACGAAATTATGTTCGCATGTTATCTATCTATTAAGGCTTGTGTTGAAGTTTGTTGACAAATTTTTTGGTGAAGAGAAAGTTGTAATTAATAAACAAATTATAAGAATGACATCATTGCTATTATAGCAAAAAAAATACTTGCAAAATCATTTGATATTAAAAAAAATACAATTACAAATGTAAAATGTAATGAATATTGCATGAGACATAAAAGAAAAAAAAAACTTTAAATGGCGTAAGACTAAAACATAGTATTTTTACAGTCGTTGTTGTGACAAGAAAAGTTGCGGCAACAGGAACGAGACTCCATCAGATCCCGTAATAATAGATCGGTAAGTGTTATATTCTTTATATAAATAAAAAAAATACTTATTTTTTATAATATAATAGCCATAGTATTGTTATAATGTTTCAAACATTATATTTTTGTTTTCTTTTAAATAGCTCCCTTTATACGCTCTATTATTATCTTCAAACACATTTAACATTGACAAATGTATTTTTGTAGAACAAAACTTTACAAGTTTTCTAAGTTTCCCAACCATTTTTATTATGAAAACGCTACTTACATATATTTTAAAGTTAGACGAAACATGAATATTGTGATAGCGAAATTGTAGTACGACTATGACATTTTGTCCTTAACTTCGCAAAATAAAAAAACAAGAGTTTGTATATTCCTTCATACGTACATGTGGAAGGTAAATTAAAATGGTTGATAGGCAAAGTTCCACCATTTACAATGAACGTTTAAACAAACACGACAAAGCTATTGTTCGTCCATACAAACGTAGGCCGCAATTTGCTCTTATAGCGAGCGAGCTATACCAGTAATTGGCTGACGTCTCACGCTGAGTCATTCACTCATTCACTCATTCTCTCATTCATTCATTCACTCGGATCCGATGGAGGAAGCTAATCAGACTGACAAATATCGAAATTTCAATAGAGTGAGCACTATCCAAAGGTGAGGGTACGTACCTTGCTGCTTTTATTTCGCGTCCTTTTTCGGGAATTCAATTGAGATAGGCGTCTCTCGTTTCGAACATCGCTCGATATTTGCAATTTAGGGTTGGAGGATTTAGTTGGTGTGGATTTGTTATATTATTTATTAACATTAATTTGACTTAACTCGAGTCATTATTACGGATTTATTATGTAGAATTATTGGTTAAAAATAAGCAATTTTTTGTAAGCTAAATTTTATATAAAATGTTATATCAGACTTTACTAACACTTAAATAGCTTTATTGAATGAATATCTCTTACTAAATCGCTTAGTGTTTATTTATCAGGTGAAAATAATTATTTTGTTGTGGTTACATTTGGTGACAGCCCTACCAATTCGTTTGTCGGTTTTGTAATTCGCTCGATTCAAATTTTTTGTACCTTGGAAACAAAAAAATTCAATGACGGCCTTTGTATGCGAACTTTCCTTTGCTTTTCGACGGGGCATGAAGTTGATCCTGGAATTTCACAACCACGAATAAACTTGCGATATTGCGCCGTTTGATGTGTGGAAATTAAACTCTGCGCCGTGTCAGTTATTCATAATCAGAGAAAACCCGAAATAGGATTGACCGATGAATATTTATAGTCTATTATGTCTTTGACCGTCGATATTGAAAAATAACGACTTTATCATGAGGTAAAGCTAAACTCGGTACGTCACATATTAATCCATCAGCCATCCGCCTCGCCCACGTAATGTATACTCGCGTACTAATGCCATAATTGAAATTGTGCAATTGCGTGCGAAACGACGCCAACGAATTCATTATGTTGCTTTTGCATTCGTGAGTAGTGCCTCTTCGTACTGGACGCGCGGTCCGAAATAATACATTTTGTTGATGTTTTAATTATTTTATGTGTCATAAAGGGTAATTTTGGGGATGAAAACATATCTTTATTGCGTATGTTATTACATTAACAAATAATAATAATTTATAAATCGTGTGCATCAGATATATTGACATTTAAATATTTGATGATCTAGTCCTTGTACTGTAGTAACCGCGGAACGGTCGCGTTTGAGTATCGACAACCGAGCGAATAACTGACGTGATGGTAAAAGCAGCCAACAATCCTGAACCCTTCGAATCAGCAGCAATTTGTTAAGTGGATTTTTGCCCGAGACACGATCGCGGCTCGTTGCGCTTCTGTACACAATTTCATTATCTCTGCCCGCCGCCGCCCGCCGCCCGCCGCTACTCGCGCCCGGCTCTACTATTAACTTATGCGATGCTGTATTCAGCTATGGAAATTTTCACTGAGCATATTTTTTACAGTTTTTTTTAAACAAAAACATGCTTGCTTTTAATAAAACGATGTTCACTTAAATATATATTTTTTTAAGTAAAAAACCACAAAAAAGTTCGTGTTTTTTTTTCATAACACAAATTTATCTTTACTGACTTTAGGTTAGGTTAGGCTACATTAAATGCGAATGACATGCAAATAATCCTAAAGAAAATATATAAGTGGCGCTACAGCCCCTACGAAATTGTATCAATCCATAAAGGTGCAATTACAATCACAATATCGATAGGGGTGCAGGGTGCAGGTACTTTAAGAGATGGACTTTCCAAATCAATTCCGACCCACGCGATCTGTCCCATCCACGCAATCACTTAAGGATTTTATGAAGCGGAATGATTAAGATGTTTTGTCGTGCTTCAATTTAAAGCGATAGTCGAGGGGTATTAAGCCATACTCATGTTAAACATATTGTGACCGGAATAGCTATTAACGGATTAAATAGTAGGTACATTTTAATGTTGTTTCGATATTAAAAGCGAGGGACGGTAATTGATTATTATAGTTCTTTGTTTTAGAAAAAACTCAATTCAAGTTTATTTGTTTATGATATATCTGATTTTCAGGTCAAACAATATTAAATGTTTCACATTTTTCTATTTTCCCTCTTATATTTCTTATAATAGGTATGCGAAATTCTGAAATAATAAAAACTATAAAATACTTTTAATTTGTTATTTATACGATTTCCATTTCAGTCTAAATGGTAAAAAAGTCGAATGGATGTGACCTTATTCGACATATGGCTGGCATCTATATTACAATGGGATCTTTACACCCTATTTCGGGAGCGACAAAATCGATTACCAATTCGATATGTCCCTCTCATGGTTGTTACTAGAAAAGTGTATTTTATCCACATTAATAAGGCGACAATGCTGGTTAATATTAAAATTATTAACACTTATTATCAAGCATATTCTATAACCATAATCACTATTATATGCTAAAAGTCCTTATCTTCATTTAAAACTTCACAGATTTCATAAGATCGCAATGAAAAATCTATTTGGCAGGCAAAATTCTAATTTTACATTAGGGAAATGTAACGTTCTAAAACCGAGGTTTTCCCTTCCTGCAGTTTTCCGGTAATTTTCGGTCCTGTGAACAGTGGTAGGAGCGAATCACTGCTATTATATTATCTCATTAGATACGCCGCTCCGCCGTGCGCCTCTCTTTTCTTTTCGCCAAATAAATTTGTTTCTGAGCGGCTGATTTCTCTATTACGTTTTTGATACTTATTGCTTTAAAAGAACGTTTTGTGTTCATTAATATTTAGTTTTTTATTTTATTTTTAGTAAACGTTAATTGGAGAATTTTTATTTCAAATGTTTTTGATAAAATAAATAATGTTATATAAAATATATTGTTTGTTAAAATTTATTTATTAGCGTATTAAATATAAATAAATTTCACATTTTTTTACACAAAAAATATATATAATATCTTATACGTATAAGGATATATATGTAGAGAGTGAACTTAACCATAGGCAATAAATTTATATTACAAATATAGTTTGCAAACACAAGTTTGTTGGTGCGCGAACTGAACAGGTTTGCCGTTCCACAGCTAAAGTTTCGATAACTTCACAAGTCTTTAATAATAGGTTTGCACTTGCTTTTAGGAGAGCGAGACTAAATAACTTTAAAAATTTATAAGATCATAGTAATAAAGTATTATTGAAATATATATTTTTATAGAATTATAAACATTTATTCCAAAACATTAAGGCAAATCAGCATACAAAGTGAGACATAACGAAAAAATTCGACACACTTTCAGCGTAATGTAAACCAAAAAGAAAACTGGTCCCAAAAGCGTACCCTGGGGAGGGCCGCGCTCCGCAACGGCCCGATACAGACACGACGACTGGTGATTAGGCCCCTTATCCAAGAGATAGCGACAGAAACTGTACAAGACTTAGCAACTAGGACCGCTTTCTTATTTCCTCCAACCAAGCATTTTCTTACCGTGGTGGACTTTATCTAATACTTCTGTTTAACTTAAATTTTCTATGTAATTTTAGTGGTGGTTTTGATTTCTTAAAATTACGAGCACTATTGTCTTATTGTTTCAAGGAATATCATATTTGGATATATCATTTGTGTGTCAGATGAAGTGAATATATCAAGGCAGTGCAGTAATGAGACGTCTCACTTCTGATTTATGTCAGTATATGCGGTACCCTCTGATTTTTCTGCTCGATAAGTCCGGGTGACGATCGTAAATTGAAATATGATAGAGTCGAAGTAATAAGCTTCTATAATCGCATCGACCCTTCGACTTCTGTAGAAACTCTGTAGCATAAATATTAAGTTAATTTCGTCGTTTTCTTTAGTATTTTTTTTGTGATTTATTTTAATTTTATCACATATATGATTTTATAGTAAACAATTCCATATTATGAAATATTATACCCGGTAATAATAAATTTTAACAATATTAAGTTATGAAGTATTCTCCTTGAATCGTTTTTGCTTAAATTGCATTTGAATAGTTAATTATGTACATACATAATCTTAAAAATACTATATTCCATAGAATATTATGAAGTAAAAACATATTTCCCAGTAAAAAATATGATAGCGTTCAGAAAATTATTTTCTTCACAGTTTCAAAGCATAATAATATTTTTCGCTAAATACCAGTTAAGATTATAATTTTAGAATTTCCGTTTCCTTACATAGATCTTAAAATACTTTTATCCTAAACCATGTACAAGTCTTCTATCTCAATTTCGACCTCATTTCGGATTCCAATACGTGATTCGTCGGTTCGGAAATTATTCGGTGAAAATTCACCATCTCGTTAGAATGTGCGATCCGGTCGGGCGAGGCGAGCCAACCGCTTGATAAATTGTCTGGAATAATAATGATGAATTGCAACTAGTCGGATCCTCGTGTTGTTTCTAATCTATGGACTGGTTTTTACATTACCATCTTAAAAGGTGGCAAAATTGTTTTATTTTCAATTTTATTTTTGTTAGAATGTATAGAATAACACAAACTCCTTTGTTTATAATTCTTAATATTACTGCTTAATAGATATAGGGAACCTACTATACTCAATATGTTATATTACAGTATAAAATTTCTGGTATGTCTATCGATATACCTCCTTTACAGAGAACAACTACTTCACCATCTCTGAAAAACATTACTTTCTTGAAAAATAATTTAAATTTCAATCCAATTTTTTATATGATTCCAAATTAGCGACAAATCTATTAAGAGGACGACTCAGGCCCGTTTAATTAGTGACAGGGTTTTATCATCCTCTCTTTGCGTCTTTTCTTGAGGAAATTCGATTGTTATATTGGAGGTTTATAATATATAATAACTTTACTCTTCAAGTGAAATATGAACAAAAAAAGAATATATTGTTGACTATAAAAAAACAATTTATATTAGTATAATAGTGCCTATCGATTTGGGCCCAAAAGATCTTAGAAAAGATCTTAGAAGATTAGAAAAGAGTTATCCAATTGCTTTAAACATTTCGAAAATCGTACAATAATTTTATATTTTTATTAGTATATAAATTCAAGAAAACCGCGGTTGTCACTTTTATCATATCGCGTGTTCGTGGTTAAAGGGAGGTAAATACCGTATATGTGAAGTATAAAACATTCGTGTTTGTTTTACGCTTCAGAATTCAATGTAAATTTCTTGTATTCTATTTAGTTTTTTTTAGGAGTTTATGAAATTAAAAGAGTTGGGAAGGAAATTGTTAATTTTTCATATAAAAACTTAGAAAGCTTACTTTTTCACGCTTTGTCTTGTTACCAGAATGAGGAAATAAAAATATTAAATAATACAGTCCCCCAAGTGGGAATCGAACCCACAACAATCGCGTTTATAGTCTCACGTGAAAAGTAATAGTAATGCTGTCTTAAATATTTTTATTATTTATTTTATTTCCCCTTTTCATAGATTTTATCTTCCAAAAAATCCATTTGAAAGCAGAAGTCGTCATTCAAGTTCAATTATACCGAGTGCCATATTCAATTAGCCATCAAGATTCGAGGGTAATCATGACTTTTTATTTGATTAATGGCTCTTCAATTCCATGTTCTAATTGAAGTTTTCGAATACACTAATATCATCGTTTTAATGTCCATTAGTTAAATGTTGGTTTTGGTTTAATTTTTATGAAAGCAAGTTTTGATTTAACTGACAAAGAAATTGAATTTTTCATATAGAAGACAACAAAGTAAAAGTTCTAACAAACGAAAAGTAGATCTTAAATAATTTTGTATACGTAAAAAAAAATCTCACAATTACTTACTAACACTAAGTAACAAATAGCTAAGAGCTAACAAAATGTAATTTCCCAAACTCCTACAAAATCAATCACAATATGATGTGAATAGTTAGAGTCAAACAACTTCCACTTACGAGCATATGCATAGCTGTTAGCCCCCTTTGACTCGCAAGACGTCAGCGCGTTTAAGCATCAATTAATTATTAAGAAGCTTCCTTTGGGCTCTTTGACGGGGACTGCAACAATATGGTGGTCTTGATTGCCTGCTTTGTAAATTGCATTAGTTGCGCTTATGTTTTCACCGTTGTTTTAGTAAATATTATGCTAAACTTTGAAAAATTAGGCACTAATACTGTGTTGGTATACATTATTTTTTTGCTTCAGGGGGAACCTAGTGTTAAGACACTCTATTCCTCAATTTCCGCCGAATTTTCAAGACATTGCGTGTTGAAATGCAAGGCCAGAGTTTGATTTTTTAGCAAAGCTAAGAAATGAAAATGTTAATAAATAATAATTAATTTCCTCGAGTGGAAATCGAACTCACAACCATCGCGTTTACGGTCACACGCTTGAGCTACTGTGCCACGACGGTCTCGTGTATATCATTTTACATTTAATTACAATATGGTATACTTTTGGTACAATAGATAATATATATACATATGTGATGAATAGAATTACAATGGAAATCTTATTATTATCACATAATATTTTCATATAATACCAATGACATAAAAGGTGAAAATATCTTGACCAAGCAGTGTTATAAGAATGGAGGGTAGTTCCGACGTATTTGAGCAAACATATCGTGGGCTGCCTTTGACGGCGGCGCCTTCGATTGTCACTGTAAATCCAATTTTCGCTTTATATCGCACTCGGGGTGATGCAGTAATAGACTCGATATAATTCGTATAGAAAAGTACTCCATTTGAATTGATTTAAAGTTGTAATGGGGGACTAGTAAAATATAGGAGATTCTCTTTTGTCACTTTAATATTTATATGTTTTTTTTATGTTCTTAATAAGTATAAGCTTCGTAATGCATACTAAAAAATTTTTTTTTCTAAAATAAATTAGCAAGCATTACACATTTTATTTCTTAAATGTATTAGTACTTAACTTATTAATTACGTAGTTTTAAGATATATATGAATAATTTAGTATGTTCATATATTATAAAACAACATCAATTCAAAAGAAATTTAAACAAATAAGTCCATTGTAACTGAGTTGAATATATCGTTGATACAAAAAAGAAATTCGGTTATGTTCGGCCGGGGCCCGGGGGTGCTAAAATTGCATTGAGCTACCCATTAACGCCTTGTCAGATCGGATTGCGATTTACGTTTTGATAAATGAGATAAAATGCATTTGGAGTGCAGGCGCTGGTATCAGATGTGGCTAATCTTGGTGCACATCCAGTGCTGTTATAAGCTTCTAATGACTAATAATACATTTATATTAGCCATATCAGTTTAAACAAAAATACAAGGAGGAAATAGTAAATTTTACTAATTTTCGTCAGGATCTCAACATGACCGTAAAATATGTAATATATTCTTAAATATATAAGCTAAGTTTTAAATTGGAAAAAGATTAAGAATATACAGAAAAAAATCACTTAGACCTGCAATATGTTACACACATTCGAATACAGTTGCCAAGTAAATATAGGTTTGTAATTTGCACAAAAACTACAGAACATTTATTTTCGTTTGCTATACACTTTTCCTATTGTCACGCCGAGTTAATGAAAGAATTAGCCTTCATTACAAGTTATACGATTCGTTAAAGAGCTCCCCGAACCTTACCGTTACGTGATCTCGTGTAATCTGTGATTAGATACCATTGCCATATAAAATGCTCTTGGAACTATCGATTATATTGATTTTTGTATTGTTATACTAATGTAATGATACTTACATAAAAGTAATTGTTTTATTGTTTTTTTAGAAAGCTTAACTTACTTATTTTTATTATTATTTAGAAATAATATTTAAATTCACAACGGATTTCGTCAATATTGGAAACAAAATTCCATTTTTAATAATAGACACAGTAATAATAAAGTATAATACAATTATTCGTTAATAAACAAACTTAATAAGTTTATCGAAGTATAAGTTACGTGAGAATTCAGGCTTAGCATTGTGGTCTTAAATAAGTTGCTATTAATAAACGTACATGAGCGAGGCTCCTGACTTCTAACTTTAATGCATTAATTAAACCGTCCTGCCCGATCCCCGAAAATCGTCGGGGAACTCTCTGTTTAAATTAGTGGCAGAATTAATTTTATTTTTAATTCGTCTTGCCAATTCAAATAAGATTCCTTTTTTTATAACTCCACTCCACATAAAAGGGTAGCCCAGGTTAGGTCAACCATTCACTTTTAAACGCTAATTCCTTCTTCCTCCAAATACTGATTGGACAATATATTTAACAATGCTACCGACACGGTTCTCTGCGAAAAAATATATCTTACGAATTTACCTTTTTCCAGCGCTGGGATTTCTTATTTTCTATTTGGATGTTAACAAAGGTAGGAAGATTCATGGGTCAGTCACTCGTTAATGATTCTAATACAAATTAGTGGAAGGTCTTGTTTAGCTTGCACCGGTTTCTGTTTTTAGTTTACGTTTTTCCGGTTATACAAGCATATTATGGTAGACTGGCCGTGGAGCGCCTTAACGGAAGGTCGTTTGCTGCGCTGCCAGCCTCCCAAGATTAATGACGTTGCGTCAAGACAGTTTGTAAGAGACAACCTGAAAAAAGTCTACAGTAATTAAGTTACTAGATAAAATTTGGTGAGATTTTTATAAACTAAAACCAATCTTTGCGTATAAATGTCATACAATACAACTAGGTATAATATATGGTTTATATTTTCATAAGAAATAATATCTATTAATAGAAGATTTTATTATTAAAAACTGGACATCGTATAATATTTAGCACACTTCCCAAACTCAAATATTATTGAGTGGTCTATAAAATTGGTAGAACAAGACAGCACGTGACATAACACGTGTGCAAGAGGAGGATGTAGAAATTGTATGTTCTTTGAAAATTCGGTGGTATTTGCTTTCTTTCCATCGTTTTATCGGTCGTTATATTTTGATAGAGCCATTCTGGAGGATGCCGATATAACGTTTATGTTTTGGTTTTCGGTGCGGTTGGACTCTTACTCGCCACTCTGTTGCGTCTGATATAAGTTATTTTTTTAATTTTATACTACAAAAAGAAATTAGCAAAGGATTCGTAGAATTCTGATGCAATGAAATACTAAGAAAAAAATATAGAGCATTTAATTTGTAATATAAACAGTTATTTTTATTTAAAGTAACTGATTAAATATTTAGTATTAATGTTAAATTTATTTTCTTACCAACTTATAATATATATAACTTAATAATATACAATATAGTAAGAAACCAAATAGAAACGTGGACCTAAATGTACATACCTTAAAAGTTTTCGAGTGATAAATATCCTGGAGGGTTCCCGAATATAAAATTTGTACTGTCGCGTTCAAAATAACTAAATTTAATTATTTTTGTAATATTTTTTTTTGTTTTATATATAAAAAATAATTATTTGTGGTTGAGACTTTAAATACACATATAATTTTCATAATGAAACTGCATCTACCGAAGCTTTAAATAAAACAATGACATTTTTAACTAAAAACAAACATTAGGACCTTTTTCTATATAAATATTAAATTTCATTTAATTGTTTTTAAAAATAAAAAAAAACTCGATCAAATAAATAGCTTCAAAGAAAGAAGCTTCTAGAAAGGGAAGGTGTACGTAAGTGTAGTCCTGCTATAATAACTTGGCGAGACCCTCTCGCGAAGATGATACAGTGCGCATTGCAACTATATATTCCGATCGTCGTTCATGTTCGAATTGCGCTAACTGTAAAACATTTTAAATGCCATACTTATATATAAATACCTTTCTATTTTACGAAGAAAATCTATGTTTTCACTTTTTTATGTACTTATTAAATTTGTCCGAAGCTAAATGTGCGTTTAGCTGTTTATTTTAGTACTAGGTGACACTTTGAGAATAATACATACTTACTAAATTTGGTAAGCATTTGTTTTAAATAAAAAAAAAATGCTTAAAATAATTGGAAAAGTCTAGTATTATACAAATTAAGTCCAGTATATAACCTACAGCTTAGTACTTTATTACTACGCATTAAATATCATTATCGTCCGCAAATTTCGTTAAATAAACCCTTTATGCTCGGCCTCTATTGTGATATGATCAATAGAGTATATGAAAATGCGTCCAAAATTCCCAATAATAAATTATCCGCCTTGTCCGCTTACCTCGGGTTAACCGGCTTTTATAAACTACCCGGGTAATTTATAACTATTACGGTACCGGGTAGAAACGATCACGTGATATCACTTTATAGCATATTCGTTGGGTAAATATGAGCGAGCCGTAGGTACATATGTAAGTGCTGCGCGGTTTACATGAATTGAGTTAAGGTGGTTTTATATTTTTAAAAGCACTATTTAGATTCAATTAGGTTGATACCTAAGTAAGTTTTATTAAAGGAAAGTAGATCATTTATTGCTATGAATTCCTATCTACTTATTTGAGTTGCATACATATATGTTTTATCAGGCATTACTTGTGTGAACCTAATATATCTGTATTTTTGATTTGCTATCTTGTCTCATGCTTATATTTTGCGTTGATCTTCATTTATGAAGCTAAATATATTGAATTTTTAATTCTCATTAAATAAATATATTCCCCATATAGAAATAACACGTACACTAAATGACAAATACCATCGAAGCAAGCATTCCTATTACCTCCATACAAAGCTTAACAAGCAGACTATACAATTTTCGGTGAAACTAAAATATATTAATGAATACTTTAATTTGCTTATCTAAACATTAGCCGAGCAAGAAACAAACTATCCCACCCCGCTACAAGTACGTACTTAATGTAATCGCGTTCAATATCCTTTGTTCACTTTCAGACTCATTAAAAAGGCGATGCAATTTAATGAGTTGATAGTGTGCGTTAACCCTCGCTACGTTTGCGAATACCACTTACAACGACAACACAATCCGAACCTTAGCTTTATTGACGGAAAAACTAATTTTGTACGGCGTCATCAGTTCGTGTAATACTATGTGGGGGTCGAAGATTAGTCGCCCACGCCTACTATCGGGAGCGCTGAGCGGCTGATGGTACCCAGGAGTGTAGTTACAATTAGAGTGGTGCCCACAATGAAGTGACGCGTAATGCTGGCCCTTGTCTTTGTATGTTGATTGCGCTGGAAAGATGTCGGGCTGAATGCGCCGTTTTGGCATCCTCTTGCTCTGGCTAAATGCTTGCCTATTCAAATTTATTATGGCGTTCCTACGTTATATTATATTCGGCATGGAATATCGTGGATGGCTGAATTGGGTGGTTGTGGATTGTATTTGTAAGTATGTTTAATATAATAAGTCTACCCGACTTTACGTCTATCTGTTTTGCGTTTACGTTGTTATCAGAAGAAAGATATATTTTTTACGTAGCATTAAAATACTATGCTTGTTTTTTTATAATTTGTATTAAATAGCAATTGTATGTGTAATAAAAAATTTTCTCCTACTTTTGCTTACAATGTAAATATTAATAAAAATAATCAGAATTAGGACATTGACATTTTTGTTTGTCATCGCTATAAGTTTAACATTTTGATGATAGGTATATGTAATAGAAAACATGAAAGTAATAAACAGTACCTAACCAATTGCCTCATTGGCTTAAATAAATATTATATTTTGTAAATTTTTGTAAGGCAAGTTAAAAAACAACTTCATTTAAAAAATAATAAACCTAAATGCAAAAAATAAAAACTCTGCAAAAACTGCCTTCATCTATTCATACGTTGGCCTTAAGATTCGTATAACGGTTTGAATACAGCCATAACGCTATATAAAACAAGTAGGTAGGTATGTAGGTATGCTCGTTGAAAAAAGTGGACGAACGGAAAATATAACGTAGGTATTTTTAGACGGGCTCCGTAGCGGGGAAAAGCTTACAAGCCACTAGCGATTGGACGATGTCGACGGGCATTGTCAATTGGAAAAAAGCCGAGCGCTTTTAGATGCGGCTGTGCTGGTACAACTGGGTTAATTTAAGCTTTTTTTTTACTAGTTATTATGAATTAATTTAAATAATTAAAGTTTAAAATTGTTAATAAAATATTTAAGGTCTTATTTTTTTGGTTTATTTTTGTTGTTATGAGTAATACTCGAAAATGGTTGAAGTTCAATCAAGGTTAGTTAATCTTTTTTTTTATTTTTTTATACTCTAGAGGTATTTTTTAGTAGAGGTAGTTCAAAGTTAGATACTGCTTAAAAACGAACTAACTGCCCGTTACTCTGCAAAGTAAGCGTTTTTTAAAACATACACAATGATAATCATAGATTTGTAGAGACACATCTAGTAAAGCACATTCTGTGCAGTCTTAAGTATTAAATATTACTAAATTTCGTAGAAAAAATCTACCAATATTTATAAGAGTCTTATAAAAGATATCAATTAAACCATCAAATATACATAAGCCTAATAATAATTTTTAATTTAGCTAATTAGAGTTCAAAGAATAAATTGTTAAATAAACAATCAAAAAGTAAAGCTTAAAAAAACTATTAAAAAAAAAAACTTTTGATATTTATAGTGAAGTTATCTCGTGCAGCATTTACAGAGGGCTATGAAAGGCAAGGTTTTATCGCGTTGCCACGGCAACGACGCTGCGTCGTCGCGATACCCTTCACTCGGCACATTGGAAAAACTAGTTTAGCCTTTTATGTATGTTGCTAGTAGGTCTGAGTATATCAATTCTTTACGTATTTTCCAAAACTAATTTTGTAAGTAGGTTTTTAAATGTTTATGTACTACTTATGTATGTATTTTCTGTTATAGTTTACCAAATTATTAATATTTCGATGTATATTTTTAGAAGTATTTTTCATTATGTCTTTTTGAGGCTTTCGTAGCTCAGGGGCACGTGTGTGTGAGTATAAACGCGATAGTTATGGGTTCGATTGCTGCTCAGGACAGTGAAATATTTAATATTTTCTTTGTTTCGCTCTGGTAACGAAGCAAAACGGGTCGTTGAATTCCGCCACTCAACACGCAATGTGTAGAATACAGCGTGAAGCCAAAAATCGATGCTGATTAATATATATTTTTTGGGATATTGTGGTGTTAATATTATATTATGTAATTATTTTAATCCACCTGAAGTTTAAGTAACGGTTTTTTAACATACATTTTTAGAAAATCAATAAAATAGCACAAATATATAACTGACATCCATCACACCATGTTGATATTATAGTCTATTTACGCATCAGAGACGGGGACCAGTTAACCCTTGAATACGTACGTACTGAAATATTAACGCTCGCTGTAGGATAGGTACACGCGGAAAAACAAAGTCGAAAACTGGGCCCGCTCGCCTGTAGGCCCGTCGCACGGTCGCAAAGATTATGAAAACATTGAATTTAGTTAGAAAAATGTTATTTTGTTTAATCTATTTAATTATTAATGAATCATTAGCTGAGTTAACTTATATGAGGCGACTCTAAGTAGAGATATATTTGTCTGTATGTATAATTTGACAAATTGAAGAAATAGGAATAAGTTGTCATTTGATTGAGTTCGAATTGGCACTTTTTAATTATTTATGGAAAAAAATAATGATTGATGAAATTACCGAACAGTTAAAGTTTAACAAATTGTTTAAAAACACATTAATTTATTGCACACATTAACACATTTATTAAATGATACATAACGCGAGCAATGAAACATACCAACACACAGCGTTTACACATACTTTTAGTCAATCTTCTGGCTACTTAATCTTTGGCGTCCGCATGGCGTGTCGGTATTGAGTGGAGCGGGGCGGGGGTCGCGGGCCCTGGGGACCGCCTCCCGAGGGAGTAGGGGGCTAAAGGTTAAAAGGGAAAAGTTATAAGAGACCGCTTGTTGTCAGTGCGAGTTCTTCGCGAACATTCGATTGCCGAATGCGGTTTTTGCCTTTCAATGGTTTCTATTGCTTTTCTATTTCCGTATATTGTTATAGTCGGTGATATTGAGAGGATTACTGGACCCGAATTTAATTTAAATTTTAGGACTTAATTTTTTACGTTCATCTTATACTACGAACAAACATAAACAATTATTAATAAGCATTAATACTTTTAGAATATACAAAAAATATTTAAAATATTTTGTACCTATATAAAAATGTTTTATTTTTAAACTATTTCAAAGGAACATCCATGCAAATAAATATAGTATAGAAGGCGTGGAGTATGGGGCGGGTGGCATTCAAGTGTTCAGACTTGAAAGACCCCCCCGCCCCGCCCCCCTCACCGCGACTTAATGCCGTAGTAGATTTTTTCCGACGTATAGTGCGGAATATGCGAGTAAAATAAAACTATAAAAAGTAAGCGTTTTATACAAAATAATGAACCAATTTCATTGCAGCAAAGCCTTTTTTCAAATTAAATATCCTTTGTGATTTCTATATTGTGAAAGTATAACTTTTAAAACTTGGAGGTCATGTGCAAATTTCAAGAATTATTTGAGAAATCTTTTAGTTTATAGTTGCGCCTAAGCTTTCAGTAAGTTGTTACCTCAGCAACACGACTTTTAAAATTTTATGATTAGTTTATAGCACATATTAATCTACAAAAGTAGTCTTATATTACTATTATATTATCTAAACCTAACGTAAATTTTACTATGTTGAAAATCGCCAATGTCACTTACAACGTTTTGCTTGATATCAAAAGATAAGCTTTAACGGATAGGGCTATATAATATACGAGAAGGGATGAAAACCAGGGGTAGTTTTTACGACGAAAAATACAGTTACCTTTCTGTTCGTGATGCGATAGGTAAATATTTTCTATATAGGCGGGCGCTTTTATTGGAAATGGTTTGATTTTGTCGCAGTCTTTCTTACGCAACTACGAATGGAATTTTTTTGTTCGATTGCAGTGGCCTACTTCTATTCTTTCGGTGCTCGTAATAATTTTCTTAAAATATTCAGAAAATTTTAGTTAAAACAATATCTATGTGCACTTTGGGACCTAAATGTTTCTTATATTTAATTAATTATCATAGGTATATCATATAGTTGAACTTATAAATTATAGTTTGTAATATGAAAGTCCCATAGGTTTTTCTTAACTTCATCGATTCGATAATTAGAGTATAATGAAACTTCTTAAATTCATTAATACGAAAAAAACTAATAACGCCAGTACATTTTTTCTACTCTTTTCAATGCAGACTTTAAAAAAGCTTTATTAAGCTTATTACACGTATTAAAGAGTTACAAGGTTTCATTAGTAGTTATTTGTTCGCAGCACATAAGACAACGCAGTCGTAAATTACGACTCGCCTCGTATAAATTAGCACCTGTCGAGACTCCAGAAGTGTGAACGTACTCGCAGTGTATGGTATGGTACGGGAAACTTGGAATTCAGTTCCTGTTCCTGATGATGTTTTATTTAAATGTTACTGAAGATGCTGTTTAAATTCTTTGTTGGTTTGCTTGTAAGAAATTTTTACATAAATATAATTTATTATTATATAATGATTTGTTGAAATTATGTATTTTTTTAATCATTTTATGTTGTATTTTAAAAAGTTGCCATCTATTCAGTTTCAAATACATTGATATTTAACACTAATAATATTATAAAAGTAAAAAAAACATCTATTATAATTTAAAATATTTACTACAATTTTTCTTGATTCAACGAATATTTTCATCTTAAAAAAGAACATGATTTTATTGTACTGTGAACTATTCAGGAACCCAATAAGTATAGCAATGTCAATCTCATATATTTTACTTAAAGGTAGTAGCCATCATTCTAAGGCTTAGCTTGCCGCAAGAATGATCCGGAAGTATATCGATGGTGGCAAAGCGACCTTTATGTATGGGTAGATAAGTATAAAAAACAAAGTATTCCTATTTTGTTTATCTGTAATATTGGACAATTTAAGTGTATTTTGAATTTTTGTTAGTGCATTCATAAGAAATATATTTTATTAGTTTCATATAAAGTAGTAATAGTAGGTACTTATTTATCATAAGGAATTAAAAGATGAAAATTATGAAAATCTGTGTACATATAATAGGTATGTATGTACTCAACGATTGCATTACTCAAATTATTATTTTTAGTGAACTAAGATGCTTATGGGACTTATATAAAATCTAATACTATCTACAATATATCAGCAAAACTTTCCACGTCAACTTTTTCTACTGAAACATTTAGCCCATCTGTCTCCAATTCCAAATAAAATCTCCATGGATGCCTCGAGTCGGTCTCGGCTGACGTATCCGTGGTGTGTAAACTAACTCGCAATATTGTGACATAAGGTGTTTAACATAAATAATGCGGACAGATGTGCGACGCCGCGGGCTCTACAAATACGTTCGCGGCACACTGTTCATATCTGGCCTGTTCTGGTTCACATGGAGTGGTTGATACCCACCCACTCTTCTATTATGTGTACGTAAACTGCGTTTTAATAAGCAAACTGTCAGAAACAAGTTTGTTCAGATTTAGCCTGACTTTATAATGAGTTATTGAATTTGAAATAGACGAAAACAATCATTTTTACTTTTATATTATTTATGGTTCAGAAAGGAGTTGGGTCATTTCATTAATGGAAAATCGGAACTGTTCCTTGTAATATGTAATTATATGCGTAATTATTCGTTTACAATAAGAACTAACAGTTATATCATTTTCATGTAGTTTCGAATAGCTGTGCTCGTTGTATCAGCTCTCCCCACATACACATCTGTTGGCACAGCAATATTCAGCGCGGCGGCATTGCCGTTGCCGGAGGCTATGTAAAATATTTCTGCTAAAGCATTCATCGTGATCGCCCGCCTGATCGCGCGCCAGGCTACGCACAAACCAACATATCTAACCATTCAGCCTTTACTTTAATACTAGAGCATAGAAGCCATTCTCCAATAGCATATTGAAACTGGCAAAATTGCAAAGATCAACTATTGTATGTAATCCGATATCCCGATAGTCGCCTATAGACTTTCATTGAAAATTGTTTGATTTAGTATAAAGCTAACAGCTTTACGTAAAAGGTTTGTAATTTTTTACCGACACAAAAATGTATACAAAAAGTTGTGAACTTGGCACTAGAGCGCTTAATTGGTGTTTCACAAAAACGTGGAAGGTGGAGAAGCGGAAGATACAAATTTGTGAACACGAGAAACAAATTAATACTATAATAGGGAGTTTACGGTTTCTGTTCGAGTGGAAACAGCTGTTTGGTGCGCTCCTAAAACGTACTGACACTATAAATTGGAATCGTTAGTGAATAACTCAACGACCTATTATTTTTTTTGTAACTAAATAGTAAAGCTCGAGCTTTAGTGGAATGTAATGAAGTTGACTATAAATAGTTTATATTTTTACTTCTCTATTTATAATGTTAATAAGGGCTGTTAATTAAAATGATATATTAGTATTATTGTCATTAGTCGTCGCGGCGCAGAGGCCGTTCGAGTTCGATTCCCATATTATAAAATGAAATATTTAATATTTTGATTTTTTCGCTCTAGTGTCGAGGCAAAGAGCGGCGTTGAGTTCCACCACTTAACACGCAATATCCTCGGAAATCAGTAGAGAATAAGAAACGGAGTGTCTTAACACTGGGTTCCTTCTGCCTACCCTGCTGTTTGCGGGTAATAAAAATGGGGGCGTGAAGTTTAAAAAAAATATCATGAATTGTGTATATATTCACAATAAAACTTAAAAATAAAACTGAACTCTTAAATTCTTACTAGGTGGATACAAATATCACTGAAATAATAAGAGTTTTGTTTGCAGGTTTTTTCTCAAGTTCTTCCTTAAGTGTAACCAAAATTGTTTGAAGAATGCTGGTAATCCTCGAGATATGAGAAGATTTCAAGTAAGTATTAGTTTGGAGGTAAACTTCCAATAAATTGACTATATGTACCTACTTATATTTACCTACATTTTTATCTCATTATATTTCAGGCAGATATAATCTAGAGTCACTTAATTATCTACTAAAATAACTTTAAAAGTATGTATATTATATGTAAAATGCAGTAATATAATATTTTAATATATTATTGATTTTTAGATATATGACGACTTATTGCAATTTTATAGTCGACATAAATAAATTGAGTAAAATATAAGCTTCACGTAAAAAATATAAACCATATATATATGCATAATTGAAAAGGTTTCAATGGTTTCGTTCATCTAATCTAAATTGCAATGATTACAACTGTCGACACGAGAAGTCTACTAGTAGCCTGAAAAATGTTTCGTACCTACCAAGTACAAGTTCGTCCGTATTGCTTTAAGTGTGGTATAAGTTTCAAGATTTAGTATAAGCGTTTAATTTGTTTAAATATATATTTTGTTGTATTATTTGAATTGACAATTATTAAGTGTCACAGTTTCAAATTAGGATTACTTTCATTTTTCTGCTCCGTCAAGAGAATGCACGGCGTTGATTCCCGCTACCAATGCGATATTCGAATGAAAGAGCGGAAAGCATAGATAAATAAATAAATGTAACATATAAAATTATTTTTTAAAATATTTCAAAAATGTAATCAAAGTGTATTTACAGTTTTTTATTACTGTTTATTTTGATATTTAGAAATTATTTTTTTTTACTTTTCCTTACAAGTTTCTTGTAACGTGTACCACATCGCGGTCTCATATCGCCCTCGACTGAAGGAAGGGTTGCGTTCACAGCTGTTGAATATTTGAAGCACCTCCAATTTGGGGAAGGGATGAAATTAAATTTATTTATGCCAGTTTATCTATTTACTCTTACTCGATCTTTTCCTTTTGTTTTTTGTTGAAACTGTATGTTTAATTATAAATTTTAAATACATTAATATTTTAGATAGAAATTTGCTCAAATTGTAAAATTAATATTTTTTCATATTAATTTATTTCTTTGATTATGTATATTGTTTTCTTTGTTTTTTTAAGTAATCCTAATTGGTATTAAATATATTTTTGTATAGTACATATAGAGTGTAATAACTTCAGTGTCACCCCTACATCCATAAAGGTGCATTCACAGTCTACTTACGAGTACAAATTTACTTCCTCACTTGCCTTCGATATATTTGTCTTGCGTGTCCTCCAGCCAACTTTGAACAAATATAGAACTTAGTGGTGCTTACATATAGCGCTCAGTTTAATATGCATTAGCGATTATGGTACGCGTTCACTATGTCTATATTTGTCTTTCTGTGTGTCATTGAATAATTCAGTGGTCTTTCCCTAATGTTTCAAAGGTAACGATATATAGGTGCTGTGCATAACCTTATATTAATAGGTAATGAAATTTAAAGTAGGAGAATGTGGATATTATTGTCGGGTAGAATTAATTCTTTTAAAACTTCTATTATCTATCTATGGTTATATTCATCTTCAATAATTCTATATTGTCATTTCATCTAAGTTTTAAATTGTGAAGATTATATATTAATAGATGGCATATTAATTTTATTCGACACTTGTTCTTTTTGGATTGGATAATAGTTCCTTAACATTGTTTGTCTCAAAAGAATTAGGCTTCAATATTAACCATCTAAATCTTCCAAAGAAGTAATAATTATTATACCAATTATTCGATTAAATTCCGTACCAATACTTGCACAATGCACTTGCATACCTACTGCCGTCCTTTTCGAGACGGTGGCCCCTCCCTAGGGACTCTCCCTTTCGGCCGCGCGTCTGTGTGTCGTTCGTGTATAGGAATGTAAGTGTGTGCTGTAGATGCAGGTCGAACATTGGTGGATTTTATTTCCGTGGCCCTTCACCACGATCTTGAACTTCACGTCAGAAATACTTGATGAGGACTCATTTTGATCTATTTCGGTCTGTTGTACGTTTTATTTACTGTATTAGAAGTAAACATTGTTTAGTAAGGATTTGTTTACACTGACGGAGATTTTGATGAAATTACATATAGGTATGTGTTTAGAGACTTTAGAAACAAATTTACTTGAGCAGGATTTGAATTTAATTAGAATAATAATTATAATCATCACTACTATATATTTAAAAAAATAATTTTAAATAGTTGATACTCGCAGTAATTAATATTAGGTACAACAGAGTACGCCGCGCTTGGCCATGTTACCAGAGCGAAGAAATGGTAATACTTATCAATAATAATTCATTCCCCCAAGAACCTATAGAAACTTCTGAAATATGCTAATGAAGCCAATGTTTCCAGGTGGTCATATCAACCCAGGTGATGGTGGACGGTCCCCTGCTCGCGATATCGGACAACATGTTCGTGCACAACAACAGCAAGCACGGGCGGCGCGCGAAACGCCTAGACCCCACTGAAGGTATTGACGCCGCGGCCGACGCTAATTGTACGTTTTGGGTTTTTTGTTTCTTTATTTTTTTTTTAATTATTTGTTTTTTGTGTTTATTTGTTTATAATTTATAGTAATACTATGTTTAACAAGTATCATGGTATTTTTTATACTGTTGTTCTTGAACTGAAGCATATTTTATTATTCTTCAGTAATTTACTTAAAAACCATTATAGTTTATTTTAATAACTAATTTTCAAAACTGATGAATGCATCAAAAAATGCTCTATAGTAAGTTTTTTTTAGCCGATAATCCAAATGGAAGTTGACATAGAGTTTACTTTACATAATTTTTTTTTTAAATATTTTTTTCCAAAAAGAATTTTTTTAAGTATTCAAAACAAATGTGTAAAGTCATAACAAGAATTGAGAATGTCGTTTGTATGCAAGGAATCACGGTAGACATTTCGCAAGGAGGCGACGGGTGGCTAACGCGAGAGTTGACTCGGATCATTTATAAGAATTATGTCGTGAAAACTTCAGATATAAATCGAATTATTATTTGTGTAACTTTATTAAATTACATACGCGTTTTATACTGAAATAGAAACCTAAAATTAAAATCGAATCGAATGTTGCTATAAGACAAACATCAAATATAAAAGTTTAGGTATAAACATAATATGCCTATGTATATTATGTATAGATTTAAAGGAGAAAAATTAAGACAGTAACTACTAATAAAAAATTCAAATAACTTAATGCCATACTCCCCCATTACTTACCAATGAAACGGGACCAAATATATCAAATATTAATTACTCACTCGCAGGGGAAACGAAAAAATGCTTTTATTACTCAAATTAAAAAGTACCACGGGCTTAATCTTCTTTCGTCCCCTTAAATTCACTTTCTCTTCTCCTCTTTATTACTGAAATTCGTTCGCGAGATTTCAGATACTTCCCGTTGTCTTTCCACGCGTATCCCCCTTGGCCTTGCATCTGTAGCAATACGACAAAGTCATAACAGCCATTCGATATTTATATACTTAGAACTATATTACATTGCAATAAAATTCCTTTTTAATTGTCAATTTTATTATTTCATGAACTAGTAAACTTTAGCTATTGTTATTTTTATGGTGCCATCAAAGATGAATTCAGAAGTAACGAATAAATTTATAGTTTAGGTTTTATTCAACTTTAACTTGTTTAAATCATTTTAGTTGATAGTAATATTTTTACATTATATAACAAAAAAAAAATATGTTTTTAAGTCATTCTCACCAATTTGAATCGTAAATCAAAAGTGTTAGTGTCTATTTTCGTTTGTTCTGTACAGCGGGGTTATATCCGCCGTTGCCCGTAGCAACGCCATGCATCAAGGCGATCTCTCCCAGCGAAGGCTGGACATCAGGGGGTTCTACGGTAATAATAGTGGGTGACAACTTCTTCGACGGACTCCAAGTCGTGTTTGGAACTATGCTGGTGTGGAGTGAGGTGAGTTTTATTATATTTTAAAATATATCATATAGTTTGTATATCATTAACTAAATATTTATATTTTTTACACAACGCTATTTGATATTTTTTAAAACGATTAATTTAGTAAAATACTTATAGTATTAGTAAATTTTTATATGACGAAGCAAAGGTATGTCTTATGACTTAAAATATATCTTTATATTTGAACTAGTAAGTTCAATGAGTACATTGAGTTTAGAATGTTCTAGCTAACTAATATTGAAATTAATGATGACGTAAACATTATGTTTTTTAAAAGTAAAAACACATAAGTTTTAAATTATTCAAAATAGATTTATTATGATAAAAAATTAATATAATACTAAAAGTTAATATAAAATTAAATTACAATTAAAGCAAATTTTAATTTATAACACGCATGTCATAAAGACTTTGTTTCACCTGTTGACATACGTTGACCTCATAAAAAGGTCAAGCATGTGGCGTGTATAGCTCTAATTATGTCTAAACAGTTGTCAGTGCTAAGTGGACTAACTTACTATGTTATTTTATTATGTTGGAAAACTTTTTTCGTTTCTGGATAAAGATAGTGAAATAATTTTTAAAACATCAATATTATTCAAATTTAATTTAAGGTTTTTTTATGCCATATCCTGCATATTTTTTTGTAGTTTTACTCTGTATCCCGCTTATAACAGAGCAGGCACGGGAAACTTAGTGCTAAGACACTCCGTTCCCATTAATTTTCAAAACGTTGCGTCCAGGGCGAGGAAATAAAAAGAATTAATTCCCCCAAGTAGAAATCGAACCCACAACTATGTAAGACGTTATTATAGTTGCATAAATACATTTTTTCAAATACTTTTCACTCTGATCCAAACAGTTGATAACATCTCACGCAATTCGAGTGCAAACACCACCGCGGCACATACCGGGCGTCGTGGAGGTCACGCTGTCGTACAAAAGCAAGCAGTTCTGCAAGGGCGCTCCGGGCAGATTTGTTTATGTTTGTGAGTATATGTCTATATATATATAGAGAATCAATGAAAGTTTTAGTTAGACTTTTAGGGTATAACATAATAAATAGTGATTGTTTCCTTTACTCGCTCTGGTAACGAGGCAAAGGCGTGCTTAATTCTGCAATTTAACACCCAATGTCTCGAGCATTCGTTGCAAAGGGGCAGTATATTTATGTATACCATCTACCTATAACTAAAACCAAATTACCCACAAATAACAAATAGCCATATTAACAACAAACACGTGAAAGGCCGAAACAGGCCAAAAAGTAATCCGTGGTGCGCAATTTCTTTCGATAGCGATCCATCAATTAGGCTTTCATTCGTTAGTGGGGGCAGCTAATGATTGATTTTGTTTTTCTTGTTTCGCATAGCAGCTCTCAACGAGCCAACGATAGATTACGGCTTCCAGAGACTCCAGAAACTTATACCGAGGCATCCTGGCGACCCGGAGAAGTTGCCCAAGGTGAGCTTTTTTGCATGATAATTGATGAAGCAATAAAGAATCTATGGTAATATTAATTATTAGTTCTAGTATTTTATGAGCAAACTATGATAATGGTATTACGATTTCATATGTACTTTCTAAGTATTTTTAAATCAGCTCAATAATAAACGATGAAATAAAAAATATACGTCGTTACAGCAGTGTCTAATTAAAAATGCGATAGATATGAGCTTCTTCCAGTTTGGAAAAAATAATTAGCGACTTTTACATGCTTGAGACAAGGATCTGTGATAAGTTCCGTGACTCACAACGCAATGTCTTGAATTAAGACGTAAAGTGGAGAACGAAGTGTTTCTTTCTCGGGACCTATAGTCAATAGCATGGAACTCATAAGTTTATCATATCATATCTCCTTAGGAGATAATCCTGAAGCGCGCAGCGGACCTGGCGGAGGCGCTGTACTCCATGCCGCGCAACAACCAGCTCGGCTTGGGCGCGCCGCGCTCGCCGCCGCCCGCCGCGCCCTTCAACGCATACGGCGCGCAGCTCGACGGCGCCGCGCAGTGGACAGACGGTGAGTGTTCTTTTGTTTATTTTCTTCCTGGACTCTCCGATGCGCAAAAGTTCAGGACATCTAATTTCAAAGCAGCTACGACATACCGGTTCATGGAATATTAAGCCCACAATCATCACATATACAATCTGATATTATTCTATTATGTACCTATATGTGCATAATCTTCAATGAATATATATATATATATATATATATATATACTAGCGGCTTGCTCGCGGTTTCACCCGCGTGAACTATGTTATTATCAATTTCTGTCTCCATGACTACGTCCTAGTGACGTTATGCAAAATTTGACACTCCCAGCATTTGCAGTAACGAAGTTTCATACAATCTTTCGACCCCAAAAACAACCCCTTAGAAGTCGTATATTGCAAATTCCTTATGTCTTAGCGAGCACCTACGTCCTATAAGTAACTCCTATGCAAAATTAGAGATCCCTAGCACACGTAGTTTCTGAGATTTCGTGATGAGTGAGTGACCTTTCGATTTTATATATATAAAGATACATCATCATATGAAATCATTCAATTTCTCCCAATCCCATTCCTTAGAGGAGTACGCCCGCAGCGGAGGGTCCGTGTCACCGCGTTACTGCTCGGCCGCGTCGACGCCGCACGCGTCGTACCCGCAGCACTACCCGCCCACGTCGCTATTCAACACATCTACACGTGAGTCTTTATACTCTTTTATTTATTTGTTTATAGTTTCACGCCACATCCCGCTTATAGCAAGATAGGCACAGGGAACCTGGAAATCTGCAATTAAAACACGACGTAACCCACTGAAAGTGAGAAACGGAGAGTTTTAATAATTTAAGTTATTTTTTTTTAATTTAAAATGTAGCGTTTTGATTTGTATTATGCTCTCTTTTTCCTAATAGATATGTTGTTGCTTTTCTTGTCATATATTTTGTTATATTTTTATTCGCATTTGATAAACATTAAAATTTTACTGATATTCTCTAGCATAGAAAAAGCTTTTGTGAGTTACAATATAATGGAAGAAAACTGTAAAAAAGACGTCAACATTAACTGTTATCATTTCTACTAAGGTGACTTATACTATGTATGTCCTATAAATATATTTTTCTAATAATCCAATACGTGTTAATATCAAACATTAAGCTATATACACTAAAGAAAGTAACAAAGTTTTATTACACGAACTCTACATTCAAAATGTATAATTATGTAACTTTATATTAACCCGTCTTTCCTTCGTCCAGCGTCTCTTGGACCGTATCACCCCAACAATACAAACGACCATTACACGAACTACATACAAAACACATACAAAAACGAAATTTACGAAAGAAATGACTCTAAACACGAATATAAAGAAAGTTTTCATACAAAATGTGTGAAAGAAAAAGAGGCCAAGAGAAGTGCATTCGCGGTTGTAAGACACAGTCCGCCATTACAACAAAACTGGCAACTCACCGTTCAATGTTAGTGGATTTTTTTGTTTATTTGCTTTTGTTTTCGCTTTAATATTTTATTTTGTATGTACTCGTAGGTTCATTTTGTTGGTTTTTACTTAATAGCGACTATGGGTTTTTATACTTAGTAGTCTATGTAGTCATCTTGTATGTAGGCATTTATACGAACGGTTAATTATTTTCACACCTCTTACATATAGAAGTGGAGAATGGAGTGTTTTGACACTCGATTCACTCTGCCTAATCTTTAGGGGATAGGATCTGAAGCTAAAATAAAGTTTTTCACGACATAAATATTTTTTATTATTTAGAAAATATATTTAAACCACCAATGTCTCTATACCAATAACGAGCGAGCACACATTGTCCCCAGGAATGACAGGTCTGGTGTCGTCCCCGTTCAGCGTGAACCCGTTCTCGCTGCCGACGTGCAGCGCGCAGCAGTACGCGCAGACGGCGCCGCTCGCCTCCAAGTAAACTTGTGTTTATTTATTATTGCAGGATATACTCTTATAACGACATTCGACTTAAACATTTTAAGGCTTTACTACATTTTTCCATTTTCCATGGTGTGCTCTCTATAGAGAACATCGCAATTATTTTTCAATAACAACCAGAACAAACTTAACTTGTCTGCATCATAATATCTATTGAAAATGCTAAGAAATGAGCTTTCAATGCTATTTGTTTAAATCAATGAAAAATTTACGTAGTTATTAATTTACTTGATAATGTTTGGTATTGGTACAATTTTAACTTAATTGATAAAAATAACCTATTTTTGTCAAAAAAAAACATCTGTTATAAGTAATAGGTTATTTTTTGTATTCTATGTAACACTTTCTTTCAATATCATGAAATGCGTATTTCTTGCAGTGTCGTTATAAAATAAAGTATATACTGTACATGTATGTATTCAATATTGTTATTTTGTGTTTAGTTTAGTTTGAAGGACATTATTTAGTAAAGTTAAGTTTTTAGTGTAGAATGTTTTATATGAATGTACAGATTTTTTTTAGTTATTTGCAATAAATATTTCATTTAATAAATTTATAAATTTATTCGTATAAGATATAAATTTATTCGTACCAATTCGTGGATATTATGTTAACATACAAAAAAAATATCAATGAAATAATTCTCCACTAAAAACTTAATTCAACACCATTACGTATTCATTATTGTTATTAATTTCTATATATGTATATCTATAATAATTAAACAAATACCTACTCACTAAATATCATAATCAAATTGTTATTTTCACATAATTTATGTAAAAGCGACGTGAGCAAGTTACATGTTGTATATTGTTGTAAAACTACAAATGTAAATATTAGTATAAACATTATTAAAACATTCATAGGCTGGTTGCTAGATTCAAATTGTAATGTAAGTTTCCTCTTTATATGAGAATAGGATCTTTTATAATCGTTAAAAATAATAGAAATTATATGTATTTTGTTCTTTTCATATTATGGAAATTGTTCAAGAACTAACTCATTATGAAATAAAAATGTGTTATATTCACAATTGTATTTCTTATTTCATTTTTATACTAAATATACTAAAAAAACTCAAAAGAATAAAGTAATTTGCCTCTATAATACATATATTGTTTTTTTATTTTTTTTAGGTTCTATTATAGTTAACGATTGTAAAAGGTCAACTCGGCTAGAAGGCCGGCGATGTATAAAAATTGTTCTTTCGTATGTGTGTTTCATTTTTGTACAATCTGTGATATATTTATTGTAAGTATAACATTAAATTGTAAAAATAATAATCTTCAATTTGAATTGATTAGAATAATATAATTTCAAACAAAAAAATGTTCTCTGTACACAAGTGTATTGTATTTGAACGTAAATATTGAATAACATTCATATCATGGAACCATACATATCTTTTATTACCTAAGTACGAAAACAAATATCTAACAACGAAACGGGGAAAATTGAATATATCTTAGAGACGAAGTAAATGTATACGAAAAAAATGTTGAAAAAAATCAAAACCGGATAGTGAAATTGTATATGAATTGCCTCCTTGAATATGAAATACCGCTATACATATTATTTAACACAACTTGTATATCTTATAAGACTTGTACATTGTAATCGTTAAGGACAAAATATCACAAAACACGATATTAAAAAACTTACATAAACAAGTTTGGAAGTTTTATTTATTTATGTTGAAGCATTTTTAGTTATTGTTTATTTATATGTTTTATGAAAAAACATGACTTACTTATTTTTAATGGTTACTAAGACTTTACTAAAACAATACAAGGTATCTCCAAAATTTTAAAACTCAGATTTGAATTTTTAAATGATTAGATAATTATTAAATCATTTGAAGGAATAAAATTGATAACTATTATATATTTTTGCGAAAATTAATCTAATTACATTGAATATAATAATAAAGCTCTCTATTCTACTAAAGCCTAATCCAAAGTGACGACGATATAATAAGATAAGGCAAGATAAAATAAAATAAAGATAAGATAAAATCATTTAAAATTATGATTCTGAAAAAATAATATTGATAAGATAGAATTACCTATTAGGGTCATCTGAGAAAAGGGTGCGCGCACACTGGGCGCTAGTACCCATCCATCATACGCGTAATTCGAACAAAACATCAACTTAAATAGTCGAAGCTATTGTGATTTCACACATGCTACCGTTGCCACCCTAATTGTAATATTATACTTACCATTTTTGTCCTTATGGATAATATTTTCTATTGTTGCTCGCGACTAGATAATGCATGGGTTTATCGCTGCTCCTAACTGTAAAGAATGGATATTGAATGACCAAATTAACATAAAATGTATGATGTTTAAGAGTTCTTTTTGTAAACATAAATTAATTATGATAACAAAAGTTGTGGGTGCATTTGGAAGAGTATTTATTTTTACAATGTAGGTAATTCTAAATTTCGGAGGGCGTTGTGACGCAATGGCACGAGCCTATCCCAGGGTGGAAGTATTGTAGGCTTAATTTTACGGTGAGAAGTGGAGAATGGAGAGTTTTAACACTGGGTTACCTCTTCTTACCCTTCTACATGCCGGGAAAACCTCACGCTAAGGCTCACACAGGCTTTACGACTATTATAATAATAATCGTTATTATCTAAATTGTGATTACACAAAATACAACGTCATAACCTGCTCCTCAATGAAACATGTGAAACTTTCTACCAACTCTTCAAAACACGGGAATAACTCAGCATATAAAATATACTGAAGGTAAGTAACACATTACTATTATTAAAAATATTTTAAATTACCTTAATGTATTTATTCAGCAAACACAAATGTTTTAACAAAATTGTCTTCTAACTTCAAACAATACCAATTTGTTGTAACCCGATTACGCTACAATAATCCAAATGAGTCTTTAGTAGCGCTGGTTTGTCGACGTGTGCGGCGCACGCGACTGCGCACGCGCCCGTCCGGATGTCATACGATCAGCGAATAACTTTCCATATTTATATTATATAGGGAATTATAATTTCTAATATATACAATATTGCTAATAAAATATTAATTTGTTAATGTTTTTAATAACGTATATTAATAACGTAGTATTTTTTTAAAATAATGTCGATGTTTTAATATAAAGATAATTTTATAAACATCCTTTTTGAACGACGAAGAACAAGAGAAACAAACAATTTGTCATATGTTTCATTTTTATCTTATTTACTAAAAAGAAATACTTGAAATCTTGAAGAAACAATTGAATATGTGTATTATATTTATATTTCAAATAAGTACACAGTAAATTTTCTAAGCTTAAATTCAGAAAAGTAATATACTTAATACATTTATGTTCAACATTCTATAATTCCTTAACCGAAAATAATAAGATTATAGTTTTTATTTATCTAGTAGCTATTTGTCGTTACCAAACAAGTCAAGTGAACAAATCGCACAAACCAAGCGCCGCGTGGCGCCCGCGTGTCGCGGCATTACCAAATTAGCGTCCGGTGTGCATCTGCCCTTAAATGGCATTAAGTGTGGGCGTATCGAGTTTCTGATTAGATTTTTTTTTATATAAAAAAAGTCGGATGCGGATTATATTTTTCATAATTTCCATCGTTTATGTTAAAATGATAAAATGTATATTTTGTTGTTGAAATTTGAAATGTTCATTATTTAAAGTTAATTAACTAAATTTAATTTATATTTTATCTCATGTTTTTTACGAAATAGACAAAAAAATATAATTTACGGTGTTTGTTTGTTGTTGAACTTCCACTTTAGTGGAATTTAAGAGAAAATTAAATCTTCGTATAATCATTGCGTGCATTGCAACTGTGCTGCAACTTATTATTTTCCATTTATTATCGTGTGAATACTAATTATTAAAAATGAAACTATCGGGGGAAATACAGAAAAAAAACTCAAATAATATCTCAGCTATTAAATTTTTTAGAACAAGATTTAATAGCCCAACATACTTTATCAAAAACAATCGCAACTCGGCTATCATTTTAAACTTCGAACTAAAAACAAAACACAGAAATAGATCACTCCCAAAAAAAATACATATAGTGAACGCAGAAACAAAATAAAACGCGATCACGAGACGACAAATTGACGTCATCCATCCCTCTCTCGCTAACAGTCGCAACATATCACTCCGTATCCGTACACGTCCTCGGCATTTTTCCTTTATATATTATTAATATATAAGTATAAACACGCACCGTTTACACTACACTGCGACATATAAGTTTGTCCTTTTCTATATTGTAGGGTCTAGTTTTCCCAAGCGGGCGAGCCTCGAGGGTAAAACTCCCTAGGGTCGGTATTGACTCTATGGAAGGAAAGTTATCTGTACACCTATTGTCGACCACCACCCCCGCCCCGCCCCGCCCGCGACACCCCACACCCGCTGAAGGACTTCTTACGCGTTTTACGTTTTGTTTTATTTTTGCAAGCGTTCTTAGTTTAAATTAATGTTGTTAAATATCTTTTTTTTCTACTTGTTATATTTTGGTTAATATAATGAGGAATTAATTGGGTAATGTTTTTATACTAAAATAAAAAAGTTAGAAGTTTCATATGAAAATATTAAAAAAAATCAATAATGAATCTTAAAATATCATACGTAATTATTTTATACTTAATATATTGTGCTAAATAAACTGCTTAAAAACTTGGCAAGCTTAAGAATGTTAAGTGTTTTAAAAACTAAGATGACTAACGACTAAGTTTAAACAATTGTCCAAGCCTTATGTAAAACTTGAAAACCTCAAAACCTAGACTCTTAAAATATAATAATTAATTAAAAATCCACAAACAATATTAAAACTGTGAAAATCAACCAATTAAATAATAACAAGTACGAAGTTTACTCAGTTAACTTGTTTAGTTCCGGTCATAAAACAGTTACAAAGAGATATCTCGGGCGCGGGCGTCAACGCGCGGCGCTAAACGAAATTGAGTGAGATTCGAGTTAAAGTATTAAAAGTTTTCAGCGCGATCTTTGCTCAGCCGACGACGCCGCAAACCTGGATGGCAGGGGTGTCCTGGAAATATCGATATGTTTTTTTCTGATATTTTTGTATGTTGTGTTATGATTTATTGTGTTGATATAAAAAAAAACATAAAGACCTGTTAATTAGGCCTTCCTTTCAGAACAGAATTTTTTTATCTTCATTTAAGGGGCGGTATAGGTTTTTATTGGGTACTTGTCATTTAACAAAGACTTGCAAATTTAGGTTTACGTACGTTTATATTTTCTCGTTACTCCAACACGCAATGCCTCCAGCATTCGTCGTCAAGTGAAGAACGGAAGTGTTTTAATCGGAACGGAGTTTCTTATCACTAATCTCATAGGTGACCTATCCTGCTATGTGTGGGATACTGTGTTAAGCTCAAAAATTATATAAATGAACTTAGCGTCATGTTATAATAAGCTTGATTTATAAAATGTTATTACAATTTTCATTAATATTTTGAATCTCATATTCATATCGGAGGCATATCGGCTTTTCATATTTAGCATTTAAATAACCACCAAGAGCATTATCGATAACAACAGAAAAATAACGTGACAGCACTGTGTTCTTTAACACGGTGTAAGTTAATAATGTAATAGAATTACGAGGAAAAACTGTTGAACTCTGTCGGACGCGGGGCGGGGGGGGCTGGGAGCGGGACGCGCTTAATTGTAGCAGTTTGTTTTGTGCGTCCGTCCAACACGGAGCGACATACAGACCGGATTAAACTTAGCTATAAGCAAAGTTCACCTATTATATATGTATTAAAAATGTAGTTCTGCATTTGTTTAGGATTTGTATTCATTGATATATTTTATTCGTGGCCAGTCGTTAAAACTGACTGTAAAGGTTGTGGATTCGATTCCTACTCGAGGAAATGTAACATTACATATTTTTAACTTCCTCGTTCTGGTAACGAGACAAAGCATGGCGTAAAGTTCCACCACTCAACACGCAATGCCTCTAGAATTTGGTAGAAAGTGGGGAACGGAGTGTCTGAATACTAGGTTTCTCTGCCTACCCTGCTGTATGCGGGATACATCGTGAAGCTGATTTGATTGCTTTAGCCTTCAGGTTCTCACTATACCATAATGTTTGTCCTATAAATAAGCCATAATCAAATATAATTTGATTAAGCACCAAATGAATATACAATCACTATAATCAAATAACAAAATTTTAAACAGTACAAAAGTTTAAACTTTGATTCTAAATCTGTGACTGTTGTAGCGTGAGCCAATATAGCTCATCCGGGGAATGAGGATAAACTATTTGAATATGCATAGACGTTAATAAAACTGGCAAATTTACAGCGGCGGAAAATTTCTAAACCTACGCCTGTGGAAACGCAAATTGCAGACAAAAGTTTGTTTCAAAAATCAAGCGATGCACAGTTACAAAAATTTGAAATTCATCCTGTCTAAATGTTAACTAATACGGACGGGGAAAGTTTGTATTACTGATTATATAGTCATTTTTATAGGGGTGTTTTTGTATTAGTAATAATTGTAGTTTTGTATGTATGTATTTAACTACCTAGAAGCACTTAAGAGGCCTACAAGGAAGAATGATAGAAATATTACTGTAAATGCGATGCTTGTGGGATTGCCTCTATTGTTGGGGGTTTGATTCCCATTCGATAAAATGAAATATATGTTATTTTCATTTCCACACTGATAACGAAGCGAACCATGGCGTTGACTTCCACCACTCAACAAGCAATGTCTCCAAAATTCGAGGAACAGTGGGTAGCGAAGTGCCTCATCACAAGGCTCGTTTTGCCTACTAAAAAATAAAAATTTGAAGAAACCTTCGTCACAGACATACCTTTCTGAAACACAGTCGAGATGAAGACAAAGTAGACACCAGGCAGGTGGCTGTACACTCAGGAGATACGTTTGTTAGCAATTTTCGCGTCCCTTATCAAGATCGCATCGAGTTTTATGGGTCTAATCGCGGCCGCAAATAGGGCCCGCTTGGGTAATTCCTATCCTGACCGATTATGGGATTCGACTAATTAGCTATTACCGATATTGTGCTGGTAAGTATACCATTTTATATATAGGAAATAGGTACTTGTTGAATTTAGCAATTATATTTTTTAAGGGTTACAAGCTTGCGACTTTAAGCGCGACAAATTATGAGTTCTATACCCATTCAAGGAAATTAATTATATATTTTTTTTTCATTTCCTCGCTCTGGTAACGAGAAAAGAACGGCGGTTTCGCTTCTCGACACGCTATGCCTCTAAAATTCGGCAGAAAGTGGAGAACGGAAGTGTCCTAACTGTTAACTTTGGATTCTGAGTTTCCTTCTGTCTACCCTGCTATACGTGAGAATACCCTGTTTCACGAAAAAATTATTTCTAAATATTGTAGTTGCAAGGTCCTGGCCGGTGATATTTTTATTATCTACTTTGTTACATTTAGATAAAGAGAAATTGAATCTTTTTTTTAAATCCCTGCCTTGTCGGAATGTCTTCATTTTCTACTTTTTAAATATATGTAGTAAAGTGATTTAACACTTCTCAGCAGTCAGGGGCAGAGGTTGTAAGAGATGAGTAAAAAATGGTAATAAAATGTTCGAGTCTTTTAAAGTCTACAATTATAAAATTTTTATGAATAATTAATTCTGCTGAAACTATTTCTATACTTACCTATACAATAATACTTAATACATTTTTGTAACGAAACATTAAATAAACCTTAAAATTAATTTAACATCAGCACGACATCTAAGTGTATCAAAAGATAAACCCTAAGAAGGCTAAACCTCCTTATAAAATTGGTAAGCTACTTACGAAAGATCGATTTCATGCGGCAATATTTTAAAGACAGTCCTTTATATTGTCGAAGATTGGAGAATATCAATTTTGAGTATCTTTGTCTTAAATATGTTTTTTTTTTGGAATATATTTCTTTTTTAATAAAATTATTTTGAAATAAAGTGTGGAAAGAAGTGTATTAAACCTAGGTTTCCTCTGCCTATCCTGCTATACGGGGGATACAGCGTGAAAAAACTGTGTTGTACATGTAAGTGAAAATGTAAAAAAAACTATGTATCTAATAATAAATTTCCATTTTTAAATAAGGATGTCTTATTTATTCTTTATTATATAGAACATAAAAAAACAAATAGGTATACAAAAAAGGCGAACTGACCTATGTAAGAATTATTTGTGCATTATTTTTCCCTGAATAGTGAGAGTTTCTTTGAATCCATAATCGCATATATTCTTGTATAGGCAGAACAACGTTGATTTACTTATATTTTGAATTAAAATTGTTGAGGGGGAGGCGATTTAGTTACTGACTATGTAATTATTAAGTAACTTACTTACTGAATATTTTTTTTAATAGACTACAATTAAACAATGAATAAAACTTTCTATTTCAAGTTACTGGCGGCTTTCAGTTACATAAATATTTATGATAAATTAATTTACCAGTAAATTTATTCCAACTCACAAAAAGTGAAAAAATATATAAATGCTCTCAATTAAATAAAACAAATACCACCCACAGTTTAATTTCAATACTTTCGTCAGATTGTCGGAAGTTTTCAAAACTTTTCAGAAGTTATATAGAATCCTCAATAGAGACGACGACGCCATCTTGGCAAGATCTAACCGACATGGTTCCGCCGTCGACCAACAGATGGCGCTGTTCCATCTCCTGGGACCTCGACGCAAACCCGAATTCTGTGCGCACCGTCCTGTAACGCTGGCAGCTACTTGAGAAAGGGAAAGAGAAATTCTCAAGGCTCTACCTCTAGCGGCGTTTTGGGACTAACTCCGTGTATTGAATCATTCCTTTTTGTTACAACAGTGGGTGTGTTCTTGGCGGCCAATGGGTGGATTCTACACAAATTTGACCACTCCCACTCAGTTTTGGTTGCCTACAGGGACTTGGATGAAAAAAATGTTGGCAATAGGTAATTTTGAATGTCGTTTGTAGGTGACGTAATTGCCGCTTTATTTGGACTGTTCGTTTGTTAATAAAACCATCCCCGAGGTATTGTGACGCTGATTGAATAGAAAATTGGATATGAAGGTTACAGCTAGCAATCGTGTGCGAACTGCCTAAGTGTTGTATCTGATTGGAGGTGTGAATATAGCGTGCCTTATTAAAACATACTGGATACTGGAGTATTTTTGCGGTAAACACAAAATTGACTTGAACAAAGTGTCCTATAATGCATGAATTATCCTGCATTATGCTATTTTATGCTTAAAAACAAAAAAGTATTGGTATACATGTTACTTGAAAGAAATACTTGGCAGTGTTGTTAGTAGAACTAGGTCTGGAACATCATTTTTTGTCGTGAAGAAACCCTTTCACGAGTACATCGCCCAAATGAGGACACAAGTGCTTTATGTGGGATTCTTGGACTGGCAGATGCTAACCATCCAAAATATCCTTTAAAACATAACGGTGTGACTCCCCAGCCGCCATTGGTTGGGGGGAATATCAACGGATTCTTCCTTAGACCCTTGTCGCGGCGCCAACTAGAGACGTCGTGAAGTTGTGGTTGTTGAGTCATTCACGACAGCTTGCTCGGAGTAACACGAGGGAAGGACCTACACGCTATAACTTGTTTCTGTAAAAACTAGCGCTAAGAGTACTTATTGGCAGTAAAAGTATGTTACATTTACCAGAATAATATAGTAAAGTAAAAATACATGTAAAAAGGTTATTTTTACAAAATCGTGGCAGTCCTGGTAGAAGGATACATTTCTGAAGCGCACTTATTTTAATTTTGATAGATTTTTTACAAGCTTCACGCTGTATCCTGCAATCAGCAAGAAAAGCAGAGGAAACTTAGTATTAAGACACTCCGTTCCCCATTTTCCCCCAATTTCTGAAGGTATTTCGTGTTAGGTGGCGTAAATCAACGTCGCGCTTTTACCTCAATACCAGAGAAAAATATTTCATATCATCTAGTGTGATTCGAACCCACAACCTGTCGCATTTACGCTTGTGCCATGACGGGCTTAATTTTAATAGACACTAATAAGTATGAACTATAAAAGCTTTTCATTTTCCCTTATACATATAAATATGTAGGTATAAAATCTATAACAATACTTCGCTCGTATGCAAAAGATATTGATGGATAAGTCCGTTGCGGGAATAGACGGTCTCAACACGGCTTAGCACTTTTAAGTCGACGCCCAACTTTAAAGTAAACGATGCGGGTTTATACGACACCCTAGAATAGTGTTCTGTAGTTTTGACAAGGAAATCGCATTTGTTTTTCACTTAAATGCTATTTGGGAGATGAAAAATGGCAAAGTTTTCGTTAGGTACTTTAGACTTATTTTTGGAATAACATAAATAATAGGTGCTAACTCTCTATTTTTAAACAGCT
>JAEBDU010000004.1:1437888-1499401 GCA_016802625.1 Heliconius numata
GGTGTCCTAGTGTGAGCATACACGATACGATGAGCAATTCTGCAGCCGTGATTGGTCGAATTTCCCCGGAGGCCGCGCGACAGAACTCTTAATTTTTTGCTTCGGCTACGCGTTCCGTTGCCTTAGCGGGTTGTGGAAGCTTGTTAAACAGTTCCTTCTTCATATGAATATTGCTAATATATGTTTGTTTTTAATTTAATTATGATTATGAAAATATATTAGATATTTTGTCTGATGTATGTATATATTTTTGATATTCTTTGTTATATGTGGTACTATAATATGGTGATGGCCAATAATTTCTAACTCATCAAACGCTTAGTTGTATTTAGAAAAAAATCCCACTTGTTATTTGAAGTAAACGAACAACAAATTACTTATCGCGCCAAATTTGTTATGTTTAGTAAATTTTTAATGATCTTCCAATAATAAAATAGATTTTTCATATAGAAAAGAAAATATTTAAAAAAATATTAAAATCTCATAGGTAATAACGATAAAATCTTAATTTAGAAATTTAAATCTAAATCATGCAAAGTGATATGATACGAGTGTCTAAACAATACCGCACTCAAACCACACGCCAGCGAAGCGGAAGAGTGCGCACTCATTTCGAACGGAATTAATGAATATAAAGTGCACGCGCAGGAACATAACAAAACATCTTACGGATGGAGACACTTAATTCTCCTCCAGCCTCTGGGACTTGGATTTACATTGGATTTTGTGAATATTTCACAATGACGTTTACAGCGAAATGATTTTTCAACTAATGCATATGGAGTAATTTATAATTTGTAATCGCCTTAAAGCGATGTACTAATATTTTTTTATTTTATTTTCTTGCTTTTCACTTCATGCTATATTCGGGATACACTAGCATTGGTTCCCAGATTGCTACTGCCTACCAGCTTATGGTAGGCAGAGTGAATCTGGGGTTAAGACAGTCCATTTAGGCGCTTGCGATCCTCGCTTTCCGCTGAATTAAACATTTCATTTCTCGAGTGGGAATCGAACACACAACCTGTTGCGATTACAATCGCACCTTTGTGCCACTGAGCCACGGCTAGCCTTACAAAAAGTATAATGAATCAAATAAGAAAAAAAATGTTACTACATCTTTCAAATTGCAAAATCATGGAAAGAAGTCACGTTATTATCTATACATTTTAATGCGGTTTCGGTCCTTTTCTTTATTTGTTATTCTGTAAGGGCATTATTCCGGTAGCCGACGTGGACGATGATGGATTGTTAGCTTCTGGTCACATGAGATTTGAAACTCTTATGATACGGTTCAATATCTGTGTTTGCGAATATTTAAAAAAATATATTGTTTTCTACATTTTCTATACGTTTTAGGTATGATAACATTTGCTTCTATATATATATAAAAAAAAAACATTTTTCTTAATTTTATAATTCACAAATTCTAGAAAACGAACTTAGTAGGTAATTAAATTGTAGACACTTATATAATATTTTTAAAATTACAATAAGATATATAATATCTTATATTATAGTAAAGAAAACACTTTGAATTAGAATAATTAACCACTATTCATTTTAAAATTTAAATTCAATTCTATAATTTCCATTTAATTCAATAGTTTAATATAAATTTAAATTTCTGTACCACACTAACTAAATACATACATTTTCAGTTCGTTATCATCCGTAACGTCGGTTACCCGCGGTGTAAATATTTGACAACGGCGTGACGACTCACCGCCCGACGGCTTTGTGCTTAATTTATTTTGACAGATTATTCTTATCCTCCCCACTTACTTTGCCTTCAGGTAATAAAGGTACCTATATTTACTTTAGTATGTATAATAAACGATATGAAAAATTCTTGCAATACCTTGTCATGTAAGAAAAAACGAGAAGCTTTAATATAATATAAGTAACTTAATTAATTAATTATATCTTATATAAGAAATAAGTGATAATTTTAGTTAAGTTATCATAATTAAAACTTATAAGTTAGATCAGTTATGTTAGTTAAACGATTTAGAGTTTTTTTTAAACTAAATTAAGTAATTTAGTTTTTTTAAACTAAATTAAGTATTTACTAATTTAGTTAATTCGGCCAAAATTAGTTACATTGTGGCTTACTACTTAGTCATCTAGATATCTCTTTTTACTACTTCTTATATTCTGCATTTTCCAATTCAAACACTATTTCTTACTCAAATATCTGAAATTATTAAAGAAATTCATGCCGGTTTAAAACAAAAATCACAGTCCAATGTTGAAACATGATGTAGTTACCCTATAAGGACATGCAAATATTGGACCTAGATAGTTCACTATCTACTCACATCAAGTTAAATAAGTAACCGTGGGCAAACTCCCAGAGGTCGCGACGACGACATTTGGCGAGCCTTTATTTTACCTCTTCTAACCACCCTCTGTCAATAGGGTGTTTAGAAACTAATATGTTGTAAATTTAAAGGAATGTCTGAAAATTTAAATTTTGCACGTATTAGGTATGTAAAAAGTAATATACCTATGTTTTACTTTAGTTTTACTTAAATTATGAAACATGGAATTAGTTATTATACATGGAATGAAAATCCAGATCTGGTCCTCTAAATATTTGCTATTAAAAACTCAAGCTATAATTTTGATTATTGACTAAGTAGAATTTCAGTACTTATTATATACTTGTTTGTATAAACTGCAAACTAGTACATAATATATTTTGAAAAAAAAAAACAATGAATGTTAAAAAGAAAAAATATATATATATTTCTCCATTTCAAATTCCACTCATGAAACACGCTGTATAACTTTAGAGCGGGATACATTTGACATAACTTCATAATATATGAGACGAGTTAACAAGCATGTAGTTACTGGCTACCGGATGAATACGGCCGTCTCCAGAGATACTCTAATGTAGCAATATATGTATGCAAATGAATATATAAGATATCTTCTAAATCTCTACATACTCGTATTTTTCAAGTTTTTATTTTCATGTCTCCAGTAGGTTAAAGAGATTCTAGACTTGCTAGCATTGGGAAAAATTGTCTGCAGTCTATATTCTCTAAATAAACGTATATATTATAAACTAGTTTTTAACTCTGGCTTCACACGCGTGCTGAAATGAAAAAGAATTAAAAGTTATACGATTTATGACTCATTCTAAGCGCCTGACGTGTGGGTTGCATCGTAACAATTAAGGTCTTGTAAATATAGCCTGTAGACTTCCTCGATAAATGGACTAAACAAGACAAAAACATTTTTTCAGGTCGAACCAGTAATTCCGAAGATTAGCTTGCGTCTTTACCAGAACAAGAATATTTAATATTTTATTTCCTCTAGTGAGAATCGAACCCACAACCTCTCGCATTTACGTGAATTAAATTATTAAGGTTTATAATATTAGTACAAATATTCTCATTATTTAAATTTATATGTGTAATTATTATCCTATATATAAAATAATGATTTCTAATGCTATTTTTGATTCAATTACCAATACTAAAGTATATTCAAAACAAAGCTAAAGAAACAGTTAATAATAAACGAATTTTCATATCAATTACACAATTTGAAAGTAACATGAATATTTAAAATATAAAATGAATAATAAATACTAAATGAATAACCCCCAAAGTGGTCAGGTAAAGGCGGAGCTGACCGAAACTAATTCCTCCCACTAATTGTGTTAGTGACAACTTTGATGCTCATACCTTCCCCCAGGATATGATCCAACAAGAAATTAGATTGGTTATAGTTGTTGGCTTCACTAATAAAGGGAAACTTCCTTACGTGGTATTATTAATGTTCGATGGGCATTTGAAATATACGAGTGTGTTCATAAGAATATAAGTTTCAGATTAGATTATTTTTGCCATATAGGTATATTATTATTATGGAAAATATCTAGAGAATTTAAGGTTTTTTTGAAAGGTAGCATATATCTACACTGTGATACTGCGTGATAATCCCTTCCCCACTTTTCGCGGAATTTTTCGAAGCATTGCGTGTTAAGTGGCGAAACTCTACACCGGGTTTTTGCCTTGGTGAAAAACTTTTGAGAAGAAATTAAAAAATTAAGAAGTAATAATTCATTCCCTCGAGTGAAGATGGAACCCACAACCGCCACGTCATACCCTTGTGGTCCTACGCCACATTGGACTCATAAAATTTAACGTAAGCTATAATAAACACAATGTCTAAAAGAAAATATAAACACAATGTAAATATTACTATATATACTATACGTAACTCCCTCTTCATAAAATGTATGGACCATTACAAGAAGTGGTTTATTGTGATTTCCTGCTTAAACAATGAAATGGTTTTTCCGTGGCACAGTAATGAATTTCAGGCTGGCGAGACATCGGGACCCTTAAAAATTCAGGAGTAAGTTGTGGAATTTTGTTCGCCTCATTGACTAACATTGCCTCATGAATAATTTTCACTGTTAACATTTTGTTGCGTTGGTTTTTTTAAGTGATTATTTTTTGTTTTTATATAAGAACATACTATATATATGTGTGTAAGTTGGTTTATGGTTATTATGGCAGGAACAAGGTAAACTAAGGCTAAGAAAAGCAATGATTGTGTTTTTAAATTATACCATGAAAATTATGTACTTAATTAAGTAATCAATTTTTTCAATCTCCATGTTTTCATGTGTATCATTTTGTATATTATTAGTCTTTATACAAAATATTAAAGCGACTATAGACAAAGTAGATTTATTTACTGATGCAAATAACAGAAAGAGTTTTTATAATAAGTCCTTTGATTTTCTTGAAGGATTTAAATCCTAAGCAACTTTGTAGACATTTAGTTACTGGATTGCAAAACATTAATCTAATCTAGATGTCCAATATTGCGAAAGCCTCAGACTCGTAGCCTCAGACCAGGAGTCCCTGAAGGCATTCAGTTGAAAATTTTCATTTGAAACTGTCTCCGGAATTATATTTCGAATGTCTCTGAGAAATATCTCTCATGTAATAATATGTACATATGAGGAATTTTTATTATCGTATAATTATTCTAAGTACGTATATAGATTTTTTACTATCTTTTCAAAATGTTTTGATTTATATACAATTATAATTAATAATTAAATTTTAACCACAATTTCTCCACTCACGCTTTACAAAATCAGACTACTGATATCTGTATAATTTGCGTCTTATCTGTAAATTAAATCTTTCTATTTTATAGAAAAGCTTTGTGTGGGTGACTGATAATGGATGGCGGAAGACGAGCTTATAAATAAGTTAGTTTGTGAGTGATTCATATATTTTTCAGCAATGAGAAGATGTAACATGTGAATATTCACTTAGAGGAAAACTAGTGTCAAGACACTGTAATTCCCATTTTCCGCTGAATTCTCAAGGCATTGTGTGTTGAGTGGCGGAATTCAACGTCGTACTTTAGCTTGTTACCAGAGCGAGAATATGAAAATCCAAAAAAAAATCGTACACGTATTATGTATCTAATTAATATTATACGAAAACTAACCATGCATTAGCTAATTTCAAATAACTATTCGAACTATTGACGCGTATTAAATTGAATTATTTTAATTCCAAACCCATTGTATCCGGATTTAGGTAACTACATTTTAAAATTAGTAGTGGGACCTTTTTAATGAAGCGTGAAACATTTCAATTTAGCACATTTATTGTCAAATCGTCCATAGTCCAGGGATGGTCAATGAGGCGCTATTATTGGTAAAATTCGCATATTAACCAACTATCCATAGTTTTGGTGGTCCTGCGGGAGATATTACGTTTAATATTCGGTTATAATGATACAAAGCACCTGAATTTCCCTCGTTAAGTAGGTAATTTTGCGCAAATGAACCGCTTTCGCTTGTATTATTTTCATTTCAATAGTTTTCATTCCAAACTCTTCTAATAATTATGTTCGTATATGTATATATATGTGTATCGTTATGGAATGTTTATTGGTGTTTTTTTATGTTTTTATATGTATTTAATTTTATTTTTATAAAGGTTTTTACTTCATCTCCATTTTACATCCTTATCCATATCGTGAAATTGTGGATGTTTTTTTATAAATTATCCTCATATTATACAGGTGGAAGCGTCAGCGCTCCTTTTACGGGAGCAGCATATAGGGAAAAATATTTCAAACACATATCTAAGAAAAATAATTAAGATACGTCTACAGCTTAGTTTTCGTTCTTAACACATGGCGTTTAATTTTAAAACGATAATTTTATTAATTATTTTATTTAAAAAAATCACTTTTTCATTTTTGGCAAAATTTAAAAACATTATTTCAGCTACTACTTTGATCCTAGGTTCAAATTGGACCTACATCTTTCTAGTTATTTGTTTAATATTGTATACTCAATGATGATAATAACTCTCGTTCAATTATTATTTATTCGCGAATTCTGAAACAAATGGGATGCATATTGTCGCGATTGGCGGGAATTTGTCGCTGATATTTATGACCAGTAATGTCATGGAGCCACTAAATGGTAGGAGAATGTAGGTGACTATGGCCTAGTACTGGCTATAAAATTTATGATATCTAATAGAATGAATTCATTATACCAGTCGTGGCGCAGGAGCACAAGCGTGTGACTGCAAATGTGGTTGTGGGTTCGATTCGCATACGAAAAAATACAGTCGAATTGATAACCTCCTTCTTTTTGAAGTCGGTTAAAAAGAAAATATTTAATATTTTTATTTCTTCGCTCTCGTCTTGAGGACGCCGTCAGTCAACATGCAATGCCTCCAGAATTGCTAGATGCGGGAAACAAGGTGAAGCTGTAAAAGAAGCCACGAATATTTTACTGTAACTTAGTAAGGGAGAAGTGGCATGAAAGAGCCAGTTTACTAAATGAAGCAAAAAAATATACTTTTAATTAAAGAAATTAAGATTTTTTTTCCTCAAATTATTATTTATTTATTAAACTAGGTAATTTCGTAAGAAATAACCCTTAAATCCAATAATTAATCAATAAAATATTCATTTTAAAAAAATGTGTCATTTGGCTCTTTCATAACATTTCGGTATTGAAAGAGCCATTAAAAGTTATGAAAGAGCCAGTCTTATATTTTGAGGTATAACAGTGAAAATTATGCTAAACAATATTAAATAAAAACGATTTAATAATTCTTATTAAAAAGTAATGTTTTTTTTAATTCTATCAGTCATTTTAAGTAGATGATTCTAACATCTTTTTAATCTTATATTATTCAGACCAATCACATTATATTATTTTATTTATATTCTATTTTTCTTAACATTATATTATTCTTAACATTATACAACATAAAATCTTTGCAGTGCTTAATTTCTCAATTTTTTTTTTATTTTTCGGGTCTTTTTCGTTTTTTCTTACGGCTCTTTCAAGGCCCGTCCACCCGGCTCTTTCATAACCTATTCTATAAAAAAATGTAACCTCCAAAATGGCAACGATATCAAAACTTTTCAAATTCAATTTTAATGCAGCTACAAGGCCAAATATATACATAAACTCAATCTATATTCCAATTACCCGTATTTGTTTACAATGAAATACTAAAAAACAACTCAAAGGAGGTAAAATACTTACTTTGGAATGCCAAAAACTTCAACTCGACGTATCGGCGTCCGTTGGTTCCGATGAACTGTAAAATTTTTGTGGGTGGCGGGAAATCAATATTGCCATTTAAAAATAAAATATTCTAACGAATCCGTTCCTAAACTACTATAATATTGCAAGTGGCTCTTTCAAAACCTGGCTCCTTCATGCCACTTCTCCCTTACTATGTAAATATTTGTAGATATGTATTTTTTATATAAACTTCTTAAGAGCGAGTTTTATTATAATGATTTTTCCCATTTTTTAAATGATAATTTATGATTATTAAGTTTGTACAAATGTAATATGTGGAAACTTGATTGATTTGTTCTTTTTCATAATTTAATAATAATTTACTTCGCTTAAAAATACTATTATTGTAATTTATTTTAACTGTAGAACTTATAGACCAGTTTCGCGTATCTACGTTTCGTACAAAAACACTCAATACAACGTACAAATTTATGCGTGGGTAATTAAACGTATCATGTTAATTGCAGCCAATACTGATCTATATAAATAGTCTCGCGTCCATTTTGAAATTGTCGTATTTTATAAGTACTCACTACATGACGCATAAATTATGTTTAGTGATATGACAATTTTTTTCACAAATAGGGTGTTTTAACACTAAGTTTTTTCTGCCTACCCCTACTGTTTCTCCCATACAACTTTAAAATACACAAGGATTTTTATGATTAATTATTATTTGGCATTTTTTTATTTAATAGCCCAAATGTAAAGTAACATTTTATAAGTACTTATCGTATAATTATTTTCAAACATTTATTTATATACACCATCATTATTTGTGTAAAACCATATTATATTATAATGTTTTTATCTTGATAATGTTAGCAAGAAAGGAGAGATCCGAAAAGTTAGGACAGTGGTCGTAAATTGGCGAGCTTAAACGTTTTTTGGTTAAACAAATGTGCGCATAAATTAGCTGGAGATTGACAAGGGTTTGCTCTTTTTCACGTACGAGTACCAATGTGCCAAACAATGTGAAATGTACCTGCAACATTTCTTATTATGCTGAGATTTTGGGCTAAATATATTTATATATAGATTATATAGATTCATATAAAATATTCTATGAATTTATGGAAGGCATTTTAACAGATATATATATGAAGATATATTGATATTAGGTGATATGTGAAAAAGTAAATAAATTATTTTAATAATTTTATAATAAATTATGAGGACTCATCATGTGAGCTGTTCAAGAGGACTGTCTGTCTTCTAAGTCTATGTAGTCTAATTTAAATAAGTTTTAATGATATAATAATGAATTAACAACATTATAATGGCATAAACGATAAATGTAGCGACAATGCCTTAACCAATTTCCCAAAGGGACAGTTGAACACGTCTCAATAAATTAACACGCAATTCATATCTATTATTGTACTGGCCGGTATCGATTCAGTTACATATATTAGTCGGACGATAATTATTGTTCATGTTCTATACAAACGTTGTATATTATATTTATTTATAGTTAGAGGCTTCGAAGGTGCATCGTATTTTTCTCTTTAATAAATAATTTTATTTAAATTAAAAGATATAAATTGAAACCCTACTAATAATTTGTGTTTTTCTATATTACATTTTTTTTTGAGTCTGTGACGACAGAGACACGAGTTAACTAAAAATAATAAATAAATCAAGAAGTCCTTTAACAACGAATAATAATCGAAATAATCAGTTTTAAGTTTAAAAAAGAAAGTTTTCCAATTAAAAATAGAAATAACTATAATTTTATATATAAAATTTTATTTTAATTTAATGTTGGCTAAGAACTATTTCCAATAATTGAATTATAAGGTGACTGCCAGACACGTCGCGCCGATACTATATTCACCGCACTCCACATACTCGTAAATAGACACGAGTACAATCGCGACATTGACGTCCTGCCACCGGACAAACACTACCGAACATTTATTAACGAACTGCGGAAACTGTGGAGATTATTGTTCATTTAAGATTGGGAAATATATGTTAATGGCGGTTAATTTAGGTATGTGCTTAGTAATTATATTTATTTTCAGTGCATTTTAATTTTTTATGCGAAATATAGACGCCTCAAATTATGAGCAAAAAGGTTTTTTTTTCTACCAGAATATTTATCGTCATCCAGCAAATCAATATGTTAAGAAAGAATATACCAAAATTTCTCTTTTCTGAAACTTGGCCACAGTAAGAAGAAAGGAAATTTACTTATTTATACATTATCATGCTGTACATTATGATTTGCCCTTTGTTAAACAATTATTAAACAATAAAAATTAAATGCAGATACAAGATTAATATATTATTAAAGAACGAAATTTATATAATAAATTTCCATGTAAAATTTATCTCTACATTCAACAATTAACTCTATATTATGCCAATACACTCAATACTCATCTTCATAAAAAATTGAAAACTTTTGTAGCACAGGGAGAACAGAGAACGGAGAGAACAAAGAATACAATAAAACTTAACCCATCAACAGCTCCACAGGCTCTAGCCGAGCACGTCGTGCATACATCACGGTTGGACCATTATTCTAATTGGTCGCAAATTATGCCTCATCGGGTTAGCGTTAGCGTTTAGGTCTGGGGTGACCGCTGACCGCGCCCGCTAACTCGGTTTGCGTCTAATGCGCTCGATTGTTGTGATTGGAGATTGAAATTTACTTACTTATTAACGTTTTGTTGTTTTTGGTTGGACACTTTGTGTATTTTGTTGTTTTTTTTTAAATAATATTTTTGGTTCTGTATTTATTATTTATTATTATAAAGCTATAGTTTATTTCACGCGCTTATCGTAGGAACTACTAGTTGTTTTTTTTTTGGTGTAATATGTAAGAATATGAAATCGTCTATTGTCTTCACAATTATTACATTTATATTTTCAACAGACAGTAAAGCAATAATTTAACAAGAGAACAAAATTTACATTTTAAATTCTTTTATCTATATAGAAAATATTTTAATCTAGGTAATACCTCACGCCCCAACTTGCAAACTGTTGGTCCGCATTAACATAACACGAAAATCCCATAAACATATGACATTTGTTTTAACACCCTTTCGGGCATCCCTCTAGATTGACTAACTTCCCCCGCAAGGGCGAATTTTGTTCATAATGAGATAATTTTATGGACAGAACTGAAAGTTAGCTTTTATGACTGCTCTTAGAAATGGACGTTCTCGTTATATATGGAGTTAAATAATATTTTTATATATAAAACAGATTTTATGTTAATAAACATTAAATTATCTATATTAATATTAATATTAAATAGCTGGAAGGTTTGTTTGGTTGAACGTTTTAATCTCAAGAACTCTAGTCTATTTCACGAGATAGTTTGTAGACTATATAATATTACGTTCTTGGTTCGTTATAAGCAGTGGATTGCATAGAACGATAGAAGCCTGGATTTCGATTAGAGTTACTTCGGGCACTTAGAGTGTGGCATATGTCACACAACACCTTTTATTTGTGTTTAATTGGCTATCAGGGTTAAGCCGCATTTAAAAGTTAGAGTTTAACTAAAACATAAATACCAAAATCAGCATTTGTTTCTGTTTTCTCAAATCTATGCAAGTCATCTGAACTTGAATATTATCATTAAACTATATATTTTTTATTTTTTTTCATAATTTTTAAATTTTATAGAGTTCTTGGATAATATATTACTTTATACATAAATTAATTGAAATTTTCTTTTAGCTACAATATAAGATTTTAAAAAACGAATAATACTCGACCTAAGCAGCCTTATATATTATTAAAACATCTTTATATATAAAATCGAAAGGTCCCTCACTCATCACGAAATCTCAGAAACGACATGTTCTAAGAATCTCAAATTTTGCATAGGAGTTACTTATAGGACGTAGGTGCTCGCTAAGACGGGAATTTGCAATATTCGACTCCTAAGGGGATGAAATAGGGGTTGAAAGTTTGTATGGAAAAATTTTTAAATGGCCACCGATTTTTATAAGATTTGAAATTTAGACTCTTAAAAATATTTCATTGAACACTAAGGGTGCAAATAAGCGGGCGAAGCTGCGCGCGTCCGCTTGTGATATTATATTATAAATAAATACGAGTATATAAGAAGCAAAATAACCGAATATTATGTTAAAACAAAGAAAAACACGCGCCCCGCGCTCGCCGGCCATGTTTTATTCAAATTTACTTACATTTATACTAACGGGTACGACCTTTGCCATCCTGAATTGTATTCCCTCGCCACACCATATATCTTCTTCATGCGGCGCGCTTATTTATTTCTCTAGTGTGGGGGTTGTTTTTCACGGCTGCACTATAAATTGCGAGAAAGTTGGATGGAATTTTTGGATATTTGTATGAAAATATGTATATATATATATATATATATATATATATGTATATATGTATGTGTGTCTAAATTAATGTATGAATAAATAGATCAGTATTGCAAAATTGTGGTAACCTAGGTTGACTGGTACAAATATCGGTAGAGTCAAAATTCTAACTAATATATAAGTTTTGATTTTTTAACTATAATATGGTATTACTAAATACCTACACAAGTTTGTTATTTTTTTCAATGAAGAAACAAAGAGAGTAACTAATTATTTTATGATATAAAATCTACTCCATTATCCATTTTTATGGTTATCCGTGTTGATTGGCAAAAATCACCTCGAGCCTTGTTTTGAGAGAGCTGGGATATCAATTCATTATCCAAACTGAAAATCGAACCCACACTCGCAGCTCTTATTATATCATATAAATACGATAGCTTAAAATTAAACAACTGCAATATTATATAACATCCATTTTTTGCATTAAATAACTTTTTCCCACAAATTAAACAAACAAAAATCTGAACACCGCGTGCAAGTCTCGTAATAAATAACGTTTGTAGTCTTATAAATTATTATAGCGTTGCTCACTTCTCATTTGCTGACGAAGTTTGTTCCCCCCGGGATCGAACCAATCACGGCGAGATGTGGACTTATTATGGGAAAAGTATGAACTTCGCACCATCGGCATCGCCAGTCTCTATGAGATTGAAGGTATGGGTGTAATCTAATGATGTGGTAGTAAATGATCTGTTGCGAAAAATTAACTATGAACGTAAGTAGTTTGTGAATGGATATTGCTATTATATTTATTATTCGTACAAATATATGTATTTTATTCTGCTAAACGAAATGAACGTAAAAAAATATATTGTTATGCTAAATCAACCATCGTAGTGCAGTGGGGAAAAGTTTGTCTAATATTTCCCCGCTCTGGCAAAACAAGCTACGGCGTTGAGTTCCACTATTCAATACGCATCTCGAATGTCAGATTAGGAATTTAGTGGACTATAAGCACATGCTTATTATCATTCCAATAATTAAATTGAACAGACACATTAGGTTAAGCAAAAAAAGTAATACAATAAAAAAATAAGTGTATTAGAAAATATTTCCGCGCTGAAAGCCAAACGTAGATAATATAAGGTGATGCATCATCCAGTTATTACGGAGGAGACGGAGTTGCTGATAGCTACGATTTTTCAGCGAGCTGAAACAATTCTGATTAATCCGACGGCGGGAGTATTGAGAAATGAGGGTCGATACGCTGAACAATCTTGATATTTTGTGTCTTATTTGTATGTAATGATATTAAATTACCTTTTTTTTAGCTTCACAGCAATTGGCACAGGGAACCTAGTCTAAGATACTCGGTTCCCCATTTTCCGCTGAATTCTGGAGGCATTGCGTGTTGAGTGGTGGAAGTCAACGTTGCGCTTTGTCTCGACACCAGAAAAATTAAATCGAAAATATTAAATATTTTATTTCATTGAGTGCGAATCGAACTCACATTTTTTGCCGTTTTGCCAAGACTCCAGCCTCTTGGATTTTAAATATCATTGATAAAAAAATTGTTATTAATAATATTAATTACTTTATTATTATCAAAAATGTCATGCTAAATATTAATTTTATTTCATTTTTTATATAATTTTTTTAATTACTCCTACTCTGTCTTGTTCGATAAAGTGTAGATTCATAATCGGCTAATATTACGAACTACTTATTTCTTTTTTATTTTTTTCGACAATTGTGAAACTAGAATGAACAAAGTATTAAAACTATCCACATTTTTACAGACTACATTCCCCTCAATACTTTTCATAGCTGCATTAATATTTTGCTTGAGTTTTTCGCAATTCCCCGAAGCTGATCCCCGAGTGGAGGTGCTCTGTCTTAATAAATTATCGAAGATGAGCGAGAACATTAACTAATTACCGACACCGATACCTGGTCGCTCAGGTAAATTATTCATGATATTATATGTATAAGAATATTTTAAAAGGAATATTGTTTTTATATAAATAACATTTTTAAAAGTCTTATGTTTAATATTTTTATATTTTAACTTTTATTAATTTATGGTTGTTTGATAATTAAGAGAGTTTCCGCTTCGCGCTGTCTCTCGCATACAGCAGAGTAGGCAGAGAGAACTTAGCTTTAAGACACTTCGTTCTCCACTTTCCGCCGAATTTTGCGAGGAATTATGTTAAATGGTGGAACTCAACGCCAAGCGTTGCCTTTTGTCTTGGTGCTAGAGCGAACGAATGAAAGTTTTTGTCGTAAAATATGACAAAACATTATTGTATAATTTCCTGTTTAGAAAGGGTAATACATTTTCTACTTACGTACTTTACCTGTCGAAATACTCACATGAGTATTTATTAGAGAGTATGGACTTGTTTCGTCAAGGTATTACGAATATCCTGAACTAGAATGATATTTAATATAAATTTGCACTAAGTATCAGTATACTAAAAGAAAATATAACCAAAAACAACCTCAACAATTGTTATAAATCGTTCATTACAGGTCTCTAACTCAATCACGTCGGAAATTGACCGTGTTTTTTCTTTTTCAAAAAAATCCAGCTCAAACATAAAGATCCGAGTCCAATACCGCTTTGTTACAAACGAAATGCAAATCCAGACGTTTCACCCTTTGCCGGGCGCTATATTTAATTCAGGAGCACGGAATGCAGGTAACAATCGCGTAACAACCGTTCCTGTAAGTGTAAACGAAGGAAAGTACGAAAAATTTCCCCGTCGCTTGTTGGAAGTAAAAAAAAAAACAACAAAGTGAAACTCAGCCTTCCTTATTTCCCCTGACGATGCCCCGCCGACGTTCCCAGCTTCCCCGGAAATGGGAAATATTGCGATAAGGCACATTATAGATTAAACACGTTTCGCGAGCTTAATGCCTTGTTCAGTGATCTAGTGTAGCCGATAGCATGTGTGCTTTAAAACTTGTAATGATCTTTAAGAGTAAATAATAGCGACAGATAAGGTTCCTTTGCATAATACATGTGGATATATCGAGGTGTGATTTAATCTGTACTGTCTGTATGTTAATGTTGGATGAATTTCTTGTTTGGATACAAAAAAACAGAATAAATAGCTATATGAGTGTGTTCTTGATGAATAAAATTATTGTAATACATTATTCGATGGTTATTAATTTAATTTACTAGCTTTTAAGCTTTAATAACATATATTTTATATTTTTTTATATTTAATAGATTATAGAAATTTTCAAATATCAGTATTTTTTTCACAAAATACCTTCTAATAAGCAGTGAACGCTAATTTTCATGAATATTAAATTTGTTTATTAAATACTATATATACCCATAACTCAACACGTATTGTCCCATATTTTTGGGCGGAAAACAGGGCATCTTAACATTAGGTTGTGTCTCTACCTACCCAATTAGTTGAATGGGGCTTAAGTCAAATTAAAAAATATATATAACTTCATTATTATGATTCTTACAACTAAAACCACGAAACAAAATTTACCCAAAATTTTTCCAAATTTTTTAATGCGCTTAACCCGCGTCCCACATCTCGGCGAAGTGCGCATCGTGCGTGCTGGTAATCGCTATTAGATCAGACTTTAAAGCCACGCACATGCTCCATGCTCGGATTACGTCATGTTGTACCCTTATGTCTGTTTTGCTGGTAGGGGTGGTTTGGAAAAATTGTCTTTATGTCTTTTAGATATTATATAGAAAAATATTTTAAAAATATTTTTACAATATTACTCGTAATAATAAAATAGATTAAACTTTCGCAAGTTAATATTTTAAACACTATAGACGTTTATACAATACATTGCAATATAATAGAAATAATCATGGCACAGTAGGACAATTAGACTATAGGTATTATTTTTATTTATCTGCTGTAGTAAAATACCAAGTTGAGACCCGCCACTCAATACATAATTTCTAGCAGTCAAGTAGTAAGTCTAGAGTGGACTGCCCTGACGCTTCACGGGTCTCTCTGACTACCCTCATATGCAGAATAAAGTATCGACATCGACAGTCTTGCCCTTGCCTTTCAAACGCACATACCAAAAATGAACAGTCGAGGCCAAAGTGTAACACAAGTAGGCGCGCATATGGTAAGACTAATTCCACTGCCCCCTACATGGGGTTGAAATAAAATAAAAACCAAATTAGGGGATGATGTAATGACACACCCCTTCGATTTTTGACAAATTCCATTATACACTTGCATCAGCTACTTTTGGTTTTACAATCCAAAATAAGTGGTTGCTTTCACGTGGTAGCTAGATAGATTCACATTTTTACATTAGCAATTTTCTCAAATTTAAATCGTATTTAGTCTTTGTCAATAGACCAAGCCAATATCTGTTATTATTTAAATGTAGCATTAACTATATTTTTGAATTTTACTTAATATAAAATAAAATCAACTACCTTCAAAAAATAAAAATTTCTTGTATATAAAATAAAAAAAATCATAAAATACCTATCGATTCTACGGTAGCTGGTACGGGCCACATGTTACGCAATTTGTAAGAATATCCCGCTGCGAATAAATTATTCTGCTCTAGGACGCCCCTCCGCTATCACAATCATTACGTATGTAACAAAAGAGGCTGATTGTATAAGTTATTATAACTGATATGGTGCTCGTAATAATTGGGCACAAGTGGCTATATTTGCTAACTAATAAATCATATGTACACTTTGTTAGGTAAATACATAAAATAATGCATTGTTTAGAGGCTGTGGTGGCGCAGTAGCATATGCGTGTGATTGTAAACGCGAAGGTTGTTGGTTCGATCCTCACTCGGTGCAATGAATTATTGCTTATTATAATTTCGGTTACAAGGTAAAGCGCAGCTTTGAGATCCGCCACTTAAAACGCAACGTCTCAAAATTCGGCGAAAGTGGGGAAATGTTACACTAAGTTTCCTCTGCCTACTCTAGTATCCTGGTATTTGCGGTGTACAGCATAAAGCTAAAAAGTGTATCTATATAAGATCAATATGACACTCCGTTATTATTAAGACATTTCCGTTCCCCTGTTTTCACCGAATTCACGAGACATTGCGTGTTGAGTGGCGAAACTCAACGCCGTGCTTTGCATCGACACTAGACATCAGTTAAGCCCCTGCACCACATTCTTTTTCATATTATGTATTGATTCTATATTTCTTTTTGATTGGAACTAACACGAAGTAATCAGCTTTTTGTAAAAAACCTGAAAGAAATTGAGTAATGTTTAAAATTGATAAAAGAAAAAAGAAAATATTTTTGTGCATTTTCCATAATATAATTCAAGGTAGGCAGAGACTTTTGGTTATCATTCCTTTCAACTTTCCACGCACTATTTCCAATTTTTGGACCTTTAATATTACATGTAGTTTAAAATAAATCTTCTCTATATTTACATCGTCCGTCCGTCGTCGTCCGCATCGCGGCAATCAGTCCAGCGGCAGCGTGCCGGTTAATGAATCCCACAGGAACGGTTCTGGAGGCTGCAACAATCGTGACTTAACTCACAATCAATTCCCAAATCGTCGTCAAACTAAACACTAATATATTGTATTTAGATAGTCTAGCCATTTTCACTGTTTTATCGATATACGAGTGTAAGTAGGTAAAAAATTTTCTGGTTTTCTACTTCGATTTTAAAAGCTCTCTTTGTTTGTCTGTGCGTTTGTTCATGCTAATCTCAGAAACGGCATAACCGAAATTAACAATAGCCTCCCTCTGTTTACCCTAATTTCATATGAAACAACGTGAAAGTAAAAACAACTGAAATATAATGGTGTAATATTAATTTAACAAAAACGAATGCAACTGCTTAGTTAATCTATTATATATTTATTCTTAGGTACCTATGTCCAAATTAAAATCTGAATAACTTTGAATTAATTTGAAATTTTACATACAGCTTTTTTACAAGACATTGATTCAGCAAGACCAAATAATTAATAAAAACTGCTCCATTAACGATATCGATCCTATAACAATTTGATCCAACAACCCCCTAGCGTATTAAGCCAATAACGCAAAAAAGAGGGGCAAGTCTAAATGAGCCGTCTCCGGTAGCTGGTGAATATTTATGAGGTATCTACTTCTAGATGGTGCTTATTTAATGTGTTTTCTTTAACTACTGTGTCAGTGTCGAACATTTTTTAAAAAGTTATAAATCAAAATTTTGGTGTTTTGGTAGTCTTTTGTATGGTGATTAGATCTTCTTTCGTAATATTTGATTGTCATGTCATTTTCATTTTTTAATGGTTTGTAGTTTTTCTTGTGATTTTTCTTGATTTTGATTGAATACGTGAAAATACGTAATAGTAGCTCGTGAATGTCGTCACTTAACACGCAATTTCTCTTAAATAAAATCCTAGTAAAGTTAAGATCTGATTGTCTTAATAAAAGATTCGTTTCAAAAACCTTTCTACATGCAGCAGAAGTATAAAGCCAAGAAAAACATAACAAAGAAGAACTATATTAGCCGCGTTTCATGTGATAAATAGAAGAGTGTTATAGTCACTGTATGGAAAGATGAAGAAGAAATTGTAGTGGGATTCTAACCTACGCTTCTCTGAATTCGTTCCAGCGCTCTAGCTAATTAAACCATTATTTCTTACCAAGTTATATTCATTCTTAAGAAATTATTCTTGTGTTGTAGTAGCGGAAATACGTAATGCGCTACATAGTTGCTAATTATATTTGATTTCCAGAAAGCACATGCAAATCCCACTACGTGCAAAATTTTATGTATTTTCTGAAAAATGTTATATTTTCAAAAGCATGACATACCATAAAAATAAGCAGTAAAAAGCATATATAAGAATTTCGATGTCGCTCCATAAGAGCATATGCCTTAATTGTTTACAGGTTTCCAATGACAGGAGGTTCGAGTCCCGTTTTGTTAAAATTTTTATTTGTTTTACAATATCCCTATTACAAATCAGAATAAACAATTCCACGAGTAGAATTTGAATCCTAAATTAGGTGATGGTGTTATTAATCATAGACATTGTAATTATAATAATAATTCTATTTTATATAGACTCGACTAGAAATTTTACTGAAATGTGCAAAGTAAAATTAGCATACGCGATATGAATTTACCGTATGAACAACTTCCACCAACTAAACCGACCTCAGTTTATTTCTGCGCTATATTCGTCAAAATTACCATATGGCTGCGAAGAGACAATCGCTAAATGTAGGGCTACCATATATTCTGATATTTATTTTAATTAATTTTACAAAGATATTTTTAAATATGTTTAATAAATATGATTGTTGACACAATTGTATTTTTTTTTGTTTACCATAAATAATCATTTTCAACAGTTTTTATAGTTCCGTATCTCAAAAGGTATAAACGGAATCCTTGTAGGATAACTTTGTTGTCCGTCTGCCAAGATCATTAATCTGAAGAATGTATGGAGAAGCAAGCTGACATTAATATCAATATTCAGGTCGGAATGCACGGAAAAGAATCAAACCTCTACGACATCACAACCAAAAGATACGAGCACTACTGCATTTTGTATGAAATGAAATTACCGCGTGATCAAAACCCGTACAAGTAAAAGTAGAAAGGGTACTTCCCGTGAACCTACAGGTATGAAATTTCGCACGACGAAGACGAGAACTTACAACACAAATAAAGAAAAAAACACAAAATGTGAAAATAAAAATCAATTCAAGTGACCATAGATCTTTCCAGATAAGTGGTCTTGACGGCGTTCCTATAAGGGTTTCGTTTATAACTTTTGAAGTAAGGAACCCAAAAATAATAACAAAAATCTCTATAATTTAGTACAATTTTGTTCGAAGTTTTTTAAATTCTAAACACGTGAATAAAATGAGATGGTGTCCCTATCTAGGCGTACCAAGTACAATAAAGCAATTATAACTGTCATATTTCACCTCCTCTCTATTTACATTTATATTGAAGGGCGCGGCAATCGTCCAATGCGAACTCAATCTCACTTTGAATTTTGGACCTCTCGTTATCAGTTTGTATAAAATGTTCACAAGCAAAATGAATTTAATATTTGAATTATACTTGTGTAGTGTGTATGTTACCTCAAAATAACATCTTAAAACCTTTTTATATGAATAAATAAATTAATATTTCAGCATCTTATAATACTTTTTATATATTTTTAATACTTAAAACAGAAAAACTTATTTGCTTTTAAAGTGGATCTCATAAAAAGTATTATTGGACTTACTGAAATTGTTAGCTTAATATATGCTACAATTCAGTCAAAACCTACGAGGCCTCCTCCGAAATGACCTCGTATGGCCGTCGTAGCGTAATAGGACAGCAGCGTCCGAATGAAAACGCGATGATTGTGGGTTCAATTTCCATTTAGGGAAATGATTGCGCTTAAAATTATTTTCATTTCCCCTTAGGGTAGTCCTGGTAGGACAAATAGTTGAGTTTCGTCAAAAAATAAGCAATTTAAAAAAAATGGAGAAACAGTGGTCAACGGAGTATTATATAGAGTTTCCTAAATTAGAGTATACTAGAGTATAAATTAATTTTTATTAACTATTGCCGTTTTTTATATGGTTTCAATTTACTTTCTTTACTGCAAACTATTTTGTTGATCAGCTCTTGGTACGTACCTCTTTTTTATTATGCGATATTGTCATTATTCATTTCATTAAAAAAAGTACAAAACGTCTAATACACTACGAATATTCATGTTTTAGTTCTCAGGAAGATTACTTTCTCATTCATATGTCGATACCGTCATTTCCGAGCCCAAGGCACATCTGCGGGTTGAATAAAATCACTAACATATGCGTATTTGCGATTCGGTCCACGTCAGGCTGCACTCTTCGTGATTCCATTTGGGAATTACTGTCGCCACAAACTCACAAATCATTACTTTCATTATAATACTATGCTTGCACTTATAAACTTCATGCATCGATCTATTCTTGATTACAATTATTATGTACAATTAGTATGTAATTCTTTATTATTTAATTAATAATCAATATATATTTTAAACATAATAATTGATTTGGTATTTCTTTTCGATTTGGTATTTTTGCGTATCAATATCGTATTTCTCTAAAGAAATATGACATCATTTTCGCATTAAGCATTCATCAGATGTTTCCAAAAGTCATGCCCGACTCCAATAAAAGTTGAAATCCCATGATAAAATAAAAATTCTTAACATGCGGCGTCCAAATAAATAACATTGACAGCATCCGTAATAGCTTTTTCACATTTTCACCGGTCTAAAGAGCGAGGGCACGAATTCTATCCTATTATTGTTTCTGAGAAATTGTTACAGTTTTGAGGAGTGACCAGGCCGTTTTTCTTCCGCGGCTAGTAGGCCAGAATGAAAATTTTTCAAGTTGCCTCCCCCAAAATCCCTCGGGTGCCGTAAAACTCAGCCGGTCGGGACAGTCCGCAGCCGGACAGCCGGTGGACAATTTGTCATATTCATATGTTAACGTTACCGCCGTCTTTTCTTGCAAAAAGTGGATAACTTAATTCCGGGGCTCGGTCGGTTATTCGATTTGTGGACATTCAAATTTCATGTCTTGTTATGGTAATACAGGTGTTGTGTCGCCTCCGGCCTTCTGATCAGGATTTTCGAATAAGACTTTTATTATTTCATTTTTTCTGAACATATTTTTGGTTATTTGCTTACTAGAATAATATAACTTATAGTCTTTCTGATTTGTTTAGATAATTCAGTCACTTTTTTTTACTTAAATAATAACTTATATAAATGCAATGTGTTTATAAAATAAAACTCTATTTATTATTTACATATACCGATGTCATTTTTGACAACTTTGCCACATACATTGCCCATTAAGGACATTTCCATTATCTATTTCTTAGGATCGATACAGTGCGGTACTATGAACGATATAAGGGAAACATGGAAAGAGTGACTTTTAAGTCATTTTTTATTCCGAGCCTGTAAAATAAACTAATATCCATCTTGTATGACGAAAACTCGGGAAATGCGAGTGCGCCTCGCCTACTGAGGCTTCCGTATCAATATTAGGATTGTAGGTCAACGGGAAGTACGATTTATAAAAATTCACAAACTTAAATTTGCAGGCGTATGCACTAATTTTGTATGAATAGAAAGATAAAATACATGTTTGTAATGATTTTCTAAATCATTACAATCATATCGATCCCCACACGAGAAAATGACAAATTGATTTAAATTTATATTTCTATTTCTTCGTTGTGATGTTTCGCAAGCGCGGCGTTGAGTTCCGCTACTCAACACGCAATGACTCCAGAATTCGGCGGAAAGTATGGAACGGAGTGTCTTAACACTTCCGGTTCCCCTGTGCTTACCCTGCTGTGTGCAAGATACAGCGTGACGCTGATTTAATATATTTTTTATAGTAAAACGAAAAATCATCTCCACCACCACTACCATCTAATACAATATACAAAAGTGACCACATCAGTAAGCAAGCCCCGTGTAATATCAATAACAGCGGCAATTGATGACTTGTCCGATTTGTACGGACCACTCGTTTCTCATTCACTTTACGGCGCACGTCTCTCCTCGTGGCGTTGGGCTGGTGGTGGGTATATTTTATATGCGTTTGGGTTTTCCTTTATTTACATTTTTTGGGATAAAATTTAATATTAGTATTAATTTTAGATTTTTTCTTTGTACATTAATTCATGTTAATGATATTAAGTTAGAAAAAAAATACTTTATATTAAATTTAAATGAATATTACTAGATTTATCGAGTAATTTATATATTTTAATAACAATTTTTCATTTTTTTTAGAAGTAGGTGTATTTTTGAAATTTAATTAATGACACTTTAAGCTTGAAGCATTTAATTTCTTTGAATACGCCAACGAGGCGTAGTCGCATCTCTGATTAAACACGACAGACGTGTTCATACCCCGACGGGTGATTAATAACTATTTAAATTAAAATATACTAAACGAATAGACAAAACATAGCGCTAACAATATTAAATAATATTTTAATAATTTATTCTAGCTTTTATAAAAATAACCATCTAAATACTAATCATTACTTAAATATGTAAAGCTGAGGTCAGCGGGGAGCACTCTAAACAACATTATCATTAAATGACATAATTAAATTCGTCTCATTACCATACTTATCAGTACTATAACGTAAATTAGTTCCTGCGGCGTCATTTTAACGCCCTGGTAAAAGTAAACAGACATTTTTGTCACTATATCCAATGAAATTAACTATGGACTAGATGACTTCTAACTTATGACAAACCGACACGCGATCGTGTCACGGTAATGACAGAATAATAAATTATAGTGTAATAAGTTATTATAATGTAAACTTTAGCTTATATTTTAATAGAGTGAAGCCATCATGGGTGCGGGTAAGTGGGCCTAATATGGCGAATTTACTAAATTAAATGCTAACGGCTTTTAGTAAAAAGGGTTTAATAATTTAGTACTGTTTTGATCTTATCGAATTTGAGGCGCAGCACGGTATGGGTTGTCTTATAATGTAAAACGAAAAGATTTTTAGTTATTCGTATGTTTATCTTAATGTTTATCTAGGAGTGGTTCACTTTTCTAATAATTTTTTGATACTGCTAGGTATATGAGAATAGAATCTAGTTATTATAAATTCAGAAAAAAATAGATCGTTATTTAATATGCTCATAAAACGATTTTTAAAGAGTTTACATAAAATATACCTAGATGTATTTTTATTTTTCTTTTCTTTACTCATATTTAAAAATTAGCGAGCAAGTAGAGAGATAGACTGGTGAAATTTACTTGGATTTTCTACTCCCTACTCATTCCGATTATTGTGTATAGATATAGAAATAGTTTTTTTTTAAATATTACCAGCGAAAAGCGATGATTCGAATAGAGTTGATTCGAACCCGCATCCATCTGATGCAACTTGACGCGTTCCAACCGTGCATCAACAACGAGTAAATATTAAAAGCAAAATTACTATTACTTTTTCGTTTTAAAGGGCACTTAACTCAATAAGCCCCTGTCTTACAGCGTTATAAATTCTAATAGTTTATTTTAGTTTAGTAAACAAATGTGCTTTGTATCCGACTACTTAGTATGCACCCTCGAGACAAGTATACTTTCGAATAGTTAATTTTTAATTACAGTTTTATTACTGACGCATCCCATCCAATTATCAAAATAATATATTAGCTGGATTTTTTAAATCATGTTTCAAAATTTATTAAACTCATTTAAAATAATATATGAATATTATTTATAGATTCTAGTATGTTATATTTTGCCAAGTTTATTCGTATTGAAATTAAATTAGCATGTGTATACAACAAGCTGCTTTCTATAGTATTAGGTGTTGAATGAAGAAATCCAAAATCTCTTTAACTATTACTTGAATTGAAAACTACCGCTGTTCAAAGTATGAATAATGCTATCATTACAAGCTATATCAAAATCCATGAAGTAACACCAAATCTAATTCAATCATTACCTATTAACCTCTTACAGTAGCAAATGCACTTTCATTATTTTTCTCATTATTATACAATATATGCTAGTATAATATCTTAGAAGAAGCTGAAGAAGATTGATCTAAATTTTGACACATATTTACAGAAAACCATCACGATCCACAAAAAAAACCCTTTGAAATTCGAGTCGCGATGTTGCCATCTGATGGAAATCTGAATTCCCCACGCTTTCACCCGATACGCATACGATATGCTACGAGTATATACTAATGCCACTTGGGATACCGTGAGTAGTGCTTTGTACTCAAAGGCACCTGTTTTTTGTATAAACAGAATCTATTTTCTTTGGTTACACTGATGTATTGATATGGGGCTTTCAACGCGGTATTTTTCTAAGCTATTTTATTGAAAAAAATAAGGGTTATTCGACGTAATATGGTTATGTAAGTTAAAATATAATATTTGTAGGAATAAGTAATTGCTGTACTTTAATAGTTTGTTTATTACATTTTTACGTAAAATATTGTCAAGCCAAAATCTGGACTGGATTGTCATATTTGAACTGTGCCCTCTAGATGTCTATGACATAAATAAATGATATAATATAAAAAAATAACAAAAATATTTCGGATGTTATGTTCTATTTTAAAATATACCTTAGCTAATCCTAAAAATAAAAAGTCACTGCTTTTCTCGTTCAATCGCAATGCAACAACAATTGTAGCTCCTCAATAATAACTTTTATTCTATTAGTTATTGCCAATATCTATTACATTATACTTATAGCAATATATTTTTCAAATCATACTTTAGAATTAAAAAAGAAAACCTTTTATTATTTACTGCGATGTCTACGAAAGTATAACAGAGAGTCATTAAAAAAATCCAACCCTACATAGAAAAGCAGAGCGCATTTTTTTTATATTTCAATATAATTCTAATATAGAGCGTAATTCCTTTTTAAATAAAACAATCGAATTAGAAACAACATATAAACGCACTTGGCGATACGTACCCATTTATCAGTCAATAAATATGATAAAAAGTATTATCGGGGCGAAAACGCGCCCTTCGGGACCCAACGCGGGATTATTGTTTTATTTTTACCTTGGCCCAAACGCCATGGTAAATAATATTTAATTTAAAAAACGGTCTACATTAAGATTTATAACCATTGCTAAAAATTGCCAAAGGATGTTGTATGCCATGGTATTTTTTTTATTTATACATTTATTTTTCACTATGGCACAATGCATAGAAAATAGAGCTCTTGTGCCCCCATTGATTAGACCTGAACCTACAACCATTCGCGTTTACAGTCGCATTCTGTCCCTTTGAGCCATGATGACCTCAAATTAAATTTATGTTCATTAATATAGGAAATAGGAAAGCAATCTTGTTATTTAAGATCAATCATAGGCTACTTCATAATCCCCTCGACAGACAGGACTTCGCCAGTTAATTAAGTTGACAAGGGTCCTTTCCATAATCTTAGTCCGGTGTATAGCAAGAGCACGTCCAGCTTATTTAATAAACAACTTTATACGGAGGTAAGATTTACGAATTATTAATACACCTACCTACCTTAGGTATTGAGAAATGTGTAATTTATTGATATTGTGTCTTATTTATTTGTGAAAATCTATGATTGTTATAAATATCGTATCGTAGGTAGGTATATGATTTATCTAATGTACATTTAAAGTTTTTATAACAACGTAACTATCGAAGAAATTTTTACAAAATTAATTTAGTTAAAACTCATGCTTGTGCTTAATTTTTAGTATAAAACGCCATATTTACTATATTCCAGGTTAAAAATCTATATAAAGACATGCCTAGCCTGCTACGTGCGAGATACAACGTGAAGCTCAAAAAACATGATTACTTAGACAGAAATAGGTTTATTTTTTCCAAAAAACAGATAACTATACACAGAAAGCTAATCTAAAAATCCCATACCTACATCCAAATATTGACACAATTCCCTTGCAATCCCTTGCAATTCCACAATAATGATTAACCAACGCTAATAAAGGGAAGTACTAATTTTTAGTTCAAACAAAGCGGCCCCATTGTCGCCAATAGTGGCAATAACGTAATATTTACTTATTGTAAACTCACATGACAGGTGCCCTAATGGGCGGTATAACATGGCGGGCGCGGCAACGGCACTGTTCACATAGATTATGGTTTTGCAGAGGATATATCACTTTTAAGATGCAAATATATTTTTAAAGATATATAATGCAGTTGAGACCAGAATGCGGCGGAAAGTGGGTAGTGGAGTGCGCTGGAGTTTAACACTAGGTTTCTTCTGCATACTGTGCTACACGCGGGATACAGCGTGAAGCTGTAAAAAAAGGGACAAAAAAGATATGATGTCGTTTGTAAAATATCATAGTGCAGTAGGACAACGTCTGAACTGTAAACGCGGTGGGTTCGACCTCTAATCGAGGGTGTAAATTATTTTCATTTCCTAGCTCTGATAAAGAAAGCTCGATGTTGGTGGTAAACTGATAGACAAAGCTGCACTTTGTCAAGGTTTCTTTTATTCTTATTATTAACAACACACACTAATAATACCATGCCAACGCAATAATAAATTGAGGGAAAAGTGAACTACGAATCGATTTATCACCATATTTTCTTTGCCTCCTTAATTATATCTTTCCGTTAACTTATCTATGACCCACCGCTGAGCGAGCTCCTCTAGGGAAATCCACTGTTGCGCGCTAGTTACATGTAGGTGCCACGAGCCACGACGCAGCCCGGGCGCGGCTACCTATACCTGTAATTAATTAATTATTATTGATCTATACTGCATTATTATATTATTTGATGTATTAAACAGCGAGAAATACGAGTATATGCTTTTCATTTAGAAACTGAAATGGAAACAACAAAACATTTTCTCAGATAAATTTTAATTAGAGTTCATTACTTTAAATCAAATCAATTATTTTTTTTAATTATGCAGATTAATAATAAAATTAATGGCTATATACGTAGAAACAAAATATACCTTTTGCTTAAACCTCATTAAAAGAGTAACAACTAAACTAATAAACTCTACTTGATTGAAAATTGTTATATCTGATATAACGTCACTAAAACAAACAACATAATAATAGCAAAATAAAACATAAAATATTCAAATATTATCATCTAATACAAAATACAGATATATTTCTATATATTTGTATTTGTATGGTTTAAGTGCGACAATAGTGACAGTTACCCTATCTCGGGCCGATAATGGAGCGTGAACTCTCAAGGCGCTGCGGCTGTCTGACTGCGGGTGTCGTCTGAGTAGCACTGTAATACAAAACTACAGCCTTAACTGCATTTACTATTCGCTAGTTCTAGCTTAGCAAGTGTTGTGTTAAATATTATGTTTTCTAAGGAGATAATCTTATTTTTATTTTTAAAATAAAATGTATTTTATGAAAATATAAATTTTGAACTGTGTCAAACAGATTTGAGATTCTTGGGAACCCAGTGTTGAGATAGTCCCCATTGAGACACATTGTTGAGTGACAAAACTCAACGCTGTGCTTTGCCTTGTTACCAGAGCGAAGAAATGAAAATATAAAATATTTCATTTCGTCGAGTGAAAATCGAACCCCAAACCTGTGTTTACAGTCACACGTTCGTGCATGTGTGCCACGACTGGACTACTGGCTTCTCTACACGTTTTTGCTTAAATCTTGATAGTATTTGATACTAAGATCGTAGTATTGATTTAATCTTTAAAATTATAGAAAAAAACTTACTATAGGTATAACTAAATAATATTCAAACTTAAAATACACCCAAATTTTTAAAGCTAAAACTTTAAAAAATATATACAAAGTTAATAACCATTAAAAACAAAACAAACCGGAAGTAAAGATTACAAATTCCAACATTAACCGCAATAAGACGTGTATTGGAGCAATAAAAAGGTAACGCAGTGGCAAGCGCCAATATAAACATAGGCGAGATAACGACGGGCCGAATGTGCCCTGACGGACGCAGGGGATGCCCCCAATTGTAAATACTCGTAGTGCTGGCCTACGTTTAGTTTGCAATATTTGTGTTTCCGTGCAAATGGAAAAAGCGGGATTGTGTAGAGTAGTTGCGGGTTAGATGTTGTATTTTTTTTTTTTTTTAGTGCAAGTTATTTTTCACATAGCAGGATAGGCAGACAGATAATTGGTGTTGCAAAACATTTGTTACCATAATACATTTTTTCTGTGTGCCCCACTTTAAATGAAACCACAGTTTTAACTACTCTATAAAAGCCTAATATAATTCGGAAAAAAAATAATTCCCAAAAATGAAAAAGTTATTTTTTCAAACAAAATAAATAATAAAATTATCGTTTTAAAATAAAACACCATTTGTATAGTATAACATAGGCACGCACACACTTACCTGTCAAATCGGAAACGTCGCATACGTATGTGTGCGTCACACGAAATACAGGTATGGATAAAAATCGTGAAATGAAAAAAAAATCCTATGTCCAAACTGTTGAGGTACCTTGATTAATTTCTTAGGTGTGGGTTTGAAATATATTACCCTATATGCAGTTTCAATAAAAGAAGCGCTGCCTCTTCCACCCTGTATATCTATAACGGGAAATAACGTGAATCCCGAAAAAAAGCATTAGGGTTTTTGTCTATTTTCTAGACTTTTCTCTTTGTGTGGCGGAACCCAACCCCCGTATTGTCTTACAATACCAGGAAAAAAGAATATTTTACAATATCTAATCGCTTTATGCTCGTCTTTCGTGTATAGCGGCGTAGACAGAAACAATATGGCGTCAATTCTGTGTTTGTTGAGTGGTGAAAACTAATGTAGGGTACTTATAATTTTTATATTTTTTTAAAATGTTGCACTTAAGTAGGCTTGGTTATTATTTTTAATTATTCGAGATTAATTACAATTAATTACAGTTTTTAATTTAATTTTACTAATAGGCAGAATATTAAAGAAATTATTCGTCACTTCGTTCTTCAGTCCTAAACTTAAAAAATATTATAAAAAATTATTTATATTAAGTTTCTCTATTACTAGGTAGTCTATAAGTTAAGGGGGTACAACGCGATATCGAAAACGCTGATGTGTGTAAGTCGACGAGAATTAGACGTTACGACGGCGGGGAATTGCTCCAGACTCAAACACTATTGTGGATATTCTGAATATCTTATTATTGCTATAGTTTCTTATAGTTAATATATGTATTAATTATGTTTATATTTTTATATATTACATTTTTTAGAAATTAATGCTTAGTCAAATTTAAATAAATAGATATGTTAATTATTGGAGCAATTGTAGTTGATTTATATAAGAAAATATCAGCTATATGATAATTCTTATCTTATCTTGTATATAGCAGGGTCGACATTCTCCACTTTCTGCATAATTCCGATATATAACATGTTGGCCGGGAGAAGCCTGTCCCATGTTCTTGTTTAGCGGCTTATTTTACTACAGAGCAGAAAGAAATTTTTTAGCTGCACAGTATATATAGGATATAGGATAAGCTCAAATGTCATCCTCATCATCTAGATATGTGGCACTCCACTACTGTGCCACATAACCGAAGAATGGCCTGCCTGCGGCAACGCACCTGTAGCTCCTCCTCCAGATGTAGCCGCCTTGTCCTTTTCCACAAAAAAATATACATGTAAAATCTAGATTAAAAAAAACTAACAAAACAAGCCTTTATTTATTTATTCATGATATAACCACATATACGTACTCATATAGATGTAATCGCTGGTTAGTCACCGTCGTCACGTATCGCCTAATCGTGTCACGCGCCACTGATTCACGTTTGACGTGTTTAATTGGACATATGCTAGTGTCATGCGCTAACTTGATCATTGTGGCCGTGATTAGTTCTGTTAAATGGTAGTGTTAAATTATTAGGTGTTTTCACTATTTCTATTTTTGGCGTTTAAGATTTTCCTAAGATTAACGGTAGGCAAATCATTCTCCGGCTTAAAACGGATTTCGGGCTAAGTGAATAATTTATATTATATCTTTAAAGTCCTTATTATAAAAAAAGTAAAAAACATACTTTAAATATAAAAGCTTCTTCAACTTTGATCTTGCTTATGTGAATAAAACTACATATTATAACGTATAAATGTAATAAAAACATTTCAAGAACTATAGTTTTCTAGTTTTTCATATTTTATTTTTCAAAAGTAATGTAAAAAGCAAAATAATTGTTTATTTTTGCTATAGATACGGATCTTCTAATTAACTTTGCTAACTTTCATCGGAAAATATATGTCGTATTTCTTTAATAAGTCCAAATAATATTTATAAAATATATTTGTCCCTAAAAATAAGTAACTTGTTTCCTGTACCTTAGTACGGACAACAAATTAGTTGTTACCATTAACTAAGCCTGTCACGTATCTCTTATCACGCTTTTACACGTAGCTGTTTCATTTACACCTACGTTTTGGCTCCCTGATTTCAAATAAAACATTAGTTTATATAGAATACGAGTACAATGTGGTTTACAATTAAAATAACTTGTAGTGAGAATAATTTATCTGTAAATAGATTTCTAAATACAATAATTTTATTGTTATTTTATTATTAGTAATTCTAATTTTTCATTCAGTATCGAGCGTATCAGATATTCAAAGCTTATGATCTATGATAATTCGATTTTAATTAAAATTTGATTACAATTAACTATTTTATTATATTAACTATTTTTTGCTGCAATAGGAATTATTATGGAAAATTTGAACTTGAAATATCAATCATTATATAAAATATTTCATTTTCCAGTTATTTTGACATTTGACATGACAATTGCCTCATTTGGCTTAGAGGCTTCACTCAGAGCCAACGGTGCACCATGAAAATTATCCATTAGAAGCATAATGCAAAATACATGGGCTCTCTAATCTGCATGTCCATGCAACATTTCAGCCGCCTTCACCCTGCAGCCGACACCACATAAATTCTATATCGGTCGACGTCAATCTGTCTGTCCGTCCGTGTGAGGTCAGAGCTGCCAAGAGAGAGTTACATATATTTAACCCATTAGTAGACACTATTGGTATATTGACTTTAGAGCATCATAAATCTACTCCATATGATAGGGTAGCCAGAAAGAACTTCGTTTCATCGCTCCACTCAGGGTAACTTCATGACTCCACTCAGGGTAAGTTTTGACTTAAATTTTGATTTCTTCGCTCTGGTAACGAGGCAAAGCAAGGCGTTGAATTCCACCACTCAACACACAATGCCTCAGAAATTCGGCGGAAAGTGGGGAATGGAAGTATCTTAACACTGGGTTCTCAAATTCCCAATGCCTGAGTGAGGCATACAGCGTAAATTAAAAAAAATATAAACATAATTGTCTAAACAATATAGGCATGACAAGTTTCTAAATTCATCTCCGTTGTATAATTTCATATCGAAAAACATACTAGGGACCTTAATACGGCTTCACCCGCTTAATTTTAGTATATTATAGTCAAAACATATATATACAAAACATTTACATAGATTATATGGAAAAATAATAATGACGTCTCGTCATTAAGTTAATGAAATTATAATCACTGCGATGATTACAGTCGTTTCATAATACACACGTTAGGTCTAACCCTACGTTTACTGTAACTGAGGGAGTCTAGACATTTATCATTTTGTTAAATGCACCTAGTTGATGCATGTGCATTGCACTTATTTGTTTCATTTATTTTCATTTTAAATTATATACTTACTATCATATCTATTTACTTGTTATATATTGTTCCCAGCTTCACACTGCATTCGTCATATTGCAGAATAGGAGAATGAATCTAGTATCAAAATACTTCTTTCTCCATTTTTCTCCTGAATCAACGAATTACTTAGACTTACCAGAAAAATGAAAATAATTCTGCCAAATTCAATATCCATATAAAAAATTAAATTTATTACTGTCGCATACTTAGCCAGTGTAAAAATGGTTAGGTACGTACTATACCTCGAGCTATTCTTTTGAGATAAAAAAAGCTTTAGGCATAATATTAAAATTCAGAATTTTAGATGTATAAAATATTTATAGATAAACTAATCTCAAAATAAAATCAAAACAATTCTTTCTAAACCTTCAGCACAGCAGGCAGTCGTAATTAACGCGCGAAGGAATAATGGATGGCAACAAAACGAGGATTTTAATACGCAAATGAAATAATTCTGGGATTGATGACGCGATACCTCGCGCCTTCTTTTTTCCCGTTCGGGTTTTTAATTATGTTTTATGGACTCGCGATTCGCAATTTACCAGATTAACTTCGTTTAGATGGAATCGAGCATTTTAATTACTTTATCCACGACGAATTGCCTTTTTTTTGCGTTACCTTTATTGCGTTTTGGACTAAATTTTTAAATTTCTATTTTTTCATTGCAATTCGTATTAAGTATTATAGGAAACAGATATATACTTCAAAATTCAAGCAGCTTACACATGTACAAAAATATATTAAAAAATATATAAAAAAAGGGACCAAAAATTTAAACTTAAACTTTCATACCTCACCATTACAAAGGGTCACATTGTATCGTATTTTAAAATATGATATGCATTTCATTTATAAGCAGAGACGAGGACAACATCCCCTAGGAGTCAAACTTTCCGTCCACCTCGCGACAATATTTGAAAGTTATTTCAACATTCACAACCCTCATAGGCGCCGTTAAAATTTTCCCTACCACCTTATTCATAATATACACATCATCTCTCCTTATCACACTTGGAAAAAACGTTATTGCGGAAAAGAGAGAGAAATATTTACAAACTGACATCTCTGAATTAACGGTGGTCGGCTCATGATAATTTACATATTTAGGTGAAATTAACCTCGCTACGTTAAATTGTATTATGAATATTAATAGCTACGTGTGAGAGTAATGCGTTATATTATATGGTTTGGTGGAGCCCTGTACTTAGCTCTACGGCTCAGATTTTGTAACAAATTATAATGGTGGTATGTATATATTTTTTAAAATACATAGATGCAAGGCCTAATATAAAAACCTAACCTAAACGTAACCTAACTAAACCTAAACCTAATATAAAAATATCCACTATATGTTTTTTTTTGTTTTCATATCTATAACGAATTTATTTTCGTACACAAACATACAAATAATATTTTATATACAATTCTAAGAAAAAATCTATGAGATATAAAGATAACTCATAAATATGTACGAGTATGTATATAGGTACATATAAGTTTGTATAAGAATAATCTTAAATGCACAATTCACAAAAATCAAAAGAAAAGTCAAAACACAAAAGAATAATCTTTCAAAACAAAATCTTTTAATAAAATTCAGAAAACGACAGAAATTTTCGAAACAGGTAAGGTTTATTTGGTTATCCAATAAAATATTACGAGCTTGACAAGTGGCGGCGCGCCCTGGTAGGCTTCTAGCCTTCAGTTGCCCCCTCAAGCAACTTTGCAAGGGAATGCTTGAATAAAGAATATTGAAGATGTACTTTGTTCTAATTTAATAAAATTTCTCAAATACAATATATTATTATTACCATTTAATAAATTTGTTGAAAACTAACTTTAACCTAACTGTTACCTAAGATAATGGAGTAGGTAATATACATTCAAGCCATACCTATACTAAAAACGGTAGCATTTGTTATTGGTAAGCTCAAATAGGTTTTTTGTCTATTTGATATTTTGATATTTTAAAATTCACCAAAAAAAATAACGTAGACTTAAAAAGGTATAGGATTTTGTTCACATAATATCAATAAGACATTATACTCGATATAAAAGAGGGGCACTCTAACAAGCAGAACGTCCTCAAGGAATCTGACCTCGGCAAATTAAATAACACAGCACACCGTCAAAAAAGAAACTTATTGCGTCAAATAATTTGGAGGGCGGTAAAAATGTGGGGGGATTTAAATTTAATTTTCGTACTGAAACGAGGCAAAATATCCCTAGTGGCGGTATTTCAAGTAAAAGTTCAAATGTCGTATAACAACATCGCTTAAAAATACAAGGTGGAATGAAAAAATTAAATTACTTCTCTAAATAGTAATAATTTTAACTTTGCAAGGCCCTTATTGTCTTGAGTTCTGATATTTTTTTATTTCTTGAGTGAGAATAAAAAATTATACCAATATTACCCTCCGCACGCGGCTTTCCCCGCTTGAACTATATATTTACTAATCTTTATTACTTTCGTGTACTAATAACATTACCATTTTAAAAGTAACTATAATTCTAGCCAATTCAATGAAAATTATTTTAAAGTATTATTATTCAACAAAAGTATTTCAAATCGATTATAATTTTATGAATGATACAAACTATGTTAAGAGTGCCAAAATACAATCGCGGAAACTGCACCTTTTGTTAAGCCGTTTCTGAGATTAGCGTGAACAAACACAAAGACAAACTTTAAAAAATCTTTTTTTTATATTTAAATAACTAATGTTGGGGGAATTAATAAAAAATGTTTTTCTTATAATTATATCTTCCATGTACAGACAGCGATCGGTTATATTTTTGCGATCAGTTTTTTATGTGTAGATATTACATTGGTAGCAGTGCAGTGCGATGATGCAGCAGTTACACAATTAAATAACAAAAAATAATTACTGCTATTATAATGACGAGTAAGAAGAATTAATCTACCTAATAGAAATTGTACTCGCGCTCATTGCTCATTCGTAACTAAAAAATAATCACTAAAACAATAATTTATTTTATAAAATCTAAAAAATGACCTACTAATGAAATTGCAAACTACTACGAACTCTACAGTACCAATACGAAAATAATACTAACGAGATAAACAAAATATTAAAAGGTTTCCCTCTCCGGGCCGCGACTTGTACTTGTAATTAACAGGGTCTCCTCAGGGATGGGCCGGCTCCTGTAATATATTATATTTCAGATGACACACTGAGGGTCGCTGTTTTGAAGGATCGTTATCACAACTCCGAATGTTTAAAGGAATTGCAGAAATGGTCCGTGGATGCTTTCATTATATTTATTGTATTATAATAAGAATTCGTGGTCACCATATGAAATACATAAAACAGCTTATTTCGAAGAAGAATGAAATAGAATTCCAGAGACTAAAAAGAATTGGAAATAATGCCAATCGGTAAACAATTACTTTAGTATTTTTTTAACTAAAATTAAATACATAGGTTTTATCAAACGATACAATAAGTATAATTTGAAAGAAATTTAAATCAGAAGCAGAACAGAAAATATATATGTTTGTGTATAAATTGAAAAGTGTCATTATCCATTAACAAAAATTATATTAGGTACAAATGTCTTAATGTCTCAAAATCAAATATGTACCACGCTCACCCATAACAACTTATTATCAGCAAACCCAGCTTATAGCACAATACTTAAACACTTTTACATTCATCTTGATTGCCATGAAAATGTATACAGCCCCTACAATCTGCTCCTTATTTAATTTTCATAGTTTACGGCGTACAAAGTTTTTACGATGAGCGATACTTCTTTAAGTCCTGCGTCGTAGCAAGTAACGGCCGTCGTACAATTCCGCTATTTTCCCTTAAAAACCACCCTTATACCGTATATAATAAAGGCACTGGATAAAGTGTCGGCAAGTGATAAAGTAGACTGCGATTAATTCTTAAATGTTGTATGAGGCGTAAAGTCTTTTGTAACGTCGTAGCCGGTGAGGTGGGGATGCGATGGCCTGGAGCTATTTGCCCGTGTTATGGCATTAACTTGGCAAGTGTAATAATAAGGTGCTCATTGTATTTTTAATTAGTTGCAAGGATCTTTTCTTAAATCTTACTGGTTTTTTAAAGCAAACTTTAGTCAAGAAGATAAGGGTGTAAACTAGTTTTTTTTTCTATGTATTAGGTATTTGCAACAAATTATGTCATGTGAAAGAAATGACGTGCTTATTCGTTTATTTATTTCTTAAGTAACATGCCTTTTTTTGTGTCTTTTTTAGCGTCGTGCTGTTTATATTATTCTAGATACCTGGTACAGTTATCAACAAAACAGACCACCATAACTAGATTAGGCCAAAGACTCCACCAAGGAAAAACAGCCAACCAAACAAAGAAGGAACATAAAATCTACTGTTATTACAAACTCGTCTACTATGAACAAAACAGCTGTTTGTCGCTAATGCAAAGAAGAAAAGAAAAAACATACTCAAAAGCCCATAAGATTAAACAAAAGAAGAAAAGGGATGATGACGTTGAAGAGGCAAAAGAAGAGGTTATATTAGTTTATTGATAAATCTTTCAATTTTTTATTGTTTTGAAATAGAAACAAACATACTACTTTAGTTCATACAATTAATAATTCTCCAATAAATTAAGCGATAAATATGTCCATTTAAGAAAGAAGTAGTCACAGTCCTAGGTATCTGTAGGTACATAGGAGAGACCTAATATATATATTTCCTTGTAAAAATAAAATAATATAAAACAATGTTTTTGTAATAACAGTAAAGTTTATTACAATATAACTTGTACAGTGGACGGCTACTATATTTTATTCGGACATTTTTATAAGCGCTACTTCACCCCTATTGCTTAGCCTGAATTACGAATTACAGTGTACTGATAGGAAAAAAATAAAAACTTTTCCATTATGTTAAGTCTTTTTAATATAAAAATTATCAATTTGAATATATTACTGTATATCAATTTGAATATGTATACGTTTGTTATATTTTACTTTTCTTCGTCTGGTAAAACTACGCACAACATTGGATTCTACCATCCATTAAGTTAATTCTGGTGGACTTTCTTTCACTTCATGGACCTATAATAATAATTTTATGTTTTGTAGGATACTAGAATAATAGTATCAAAGTAAACCATTTCCTTAGGAATCACATACATAATGTAAGCATTTTTTTAATTAGCTTTGGTTTGTTTTTGCAAATTATTGTACAAACAAATTATTATACACAAATATATCTATTTATATTATTAATAAATCAAATAATCAAAATTTCCTTGCTAACCGTACACCATCTCAGCTAGTAAGCTGTAACTAGTGTTTTTCACACAAGTTTTATGTGCTATTATTTGGTGGGAGATATAAAAGTAATCCGAGTGGACTCCGGACGCGTCGGACGCCTCATCCGGACCACATAAACCGCCGCAACCACCCCTTTATTCGGTGTTCGACAGTAAAATCTCTGTAACGTAGTGTTTGTTTATGTTGTACCTGTTTTTATATTATGTAGTGTATTTTAATTTGGATTTCTTTGTAGATAGAAATACATATCGAAATAAAAGACAGTTTTTGGGATAAGCTTAAATACAGCAGTAGGGTAAACAGTGTTAAGACATTCGGTTCTCCACTTTTCGCCCAATCCTCGAGACAGCGTGTTGAGCGACGGAACTTAACGCTGAGCTTTGTGTACCAGAGCAGGAATTACCCTATATTTTAAAATATTGTCATTAGACAATAATTAAAAAAAATATCAAAATCGGTTCACCCAGTCAAAAGTTATGAGGTAACAAACATAAAAAAAATACAGTCGAATCGATAACCTCCTTTTCTTACAGAAGTCGGTTAAAAATATAATCATTCCCCATGTGAAGAAGAGAAGAAATATCAAATGTATATTTCACTAATATTGTTTTATATTTATTAATTGAAGTTTTATATTCTGGACGAAGCTATATCGAGGCCAGTCGTGCCTCCAGAATTCGGAGAAAAGTGGAGAGCCTCGTGTCTTAACACTGAGCCTCCTCTACCCTACCTTGCTACATGCATGCATACAGCTTGATGAAAAAAAAAGACTTTTTAAATCGATTATCGAATACAAAAAAAATCGTCTCAACACAAAATTGTAAAAGCAACACATTCAATTCACTATGTCATACAAGCTACCACGCTACTACTCATAGCAATCCAAAACCCATTTTCTATCATAAATAAAACCGGTCTCGAGCGCCCCATACCTTTCAATTTCTACATAGTACAAACAATATTCCCGGGCCAATACTAAACAACTGTCATTTTATTTTATCACCAGGCTTTCGCGTAAACTCTCTGTGTAGTGATAAATTTTAATGTTACGTACGAAATATTGTCGCGTGGCACGGGTAAGGTGCTTGGAATACTTTATTTGCAAGTTTAAGTATGAATTGAAAGTAAATGTAGACTGTTTCTTGGATTAAAGGATATTCTTTTATAGTATTAGCTTTTGTTATGTAAATATTTTTTTCTATAACATAGTTTTTTAAAAGACGTATAAAAAAATCAATAGAGGAGTTGGAAGCGCAGGGGCACAAGTGTGTAGCTGTGAACGCGACAGTGTGTGTGTTCGATTCCCACTCGAAGAAAGGAGGAGAGGAGAGAGCGGAGTGTATTGACTTTAAGTTCCTACTTTCCGCCGAATCTGCTACAGCGTAAAGCTAAAAGAAACGAAAAAATATATAAAATATTTTGGTTTTTCGTTTTATTGGCTAGGCATTGGGTGTTTTTTGTATTTGCCCACAGCAAGCCTGATTATGCAGTGTACGATGTTACACACTGACCTAGAAGATACAATCGACCTATTTTTAAAAATTTTGCGCTCACCGCTCCCCCACTAGAATTTAATCTTCTATAATCGTATATTACAAAAAATATACCGAAAATGCGGAGCGGAAGTGTCTTCCTGGGAATGTCTTGTCTTAACACTAAGTTCCCTCAGTCTACCACGCTATGGGATAGAGCGTGAAGTTAGAAGTAAGTAACTAAAATATTATAAAAGAAATTCACATGTAAATGTTGACAAGTGATTAAAAGTTCAAAGTCAAATTTATACTGTGCCATACAAAAGTACCTACTGAAGTTTTTTTTAAAAGAGATCTATAAAATTATGCATGGCGCGCTTCGTTGTGTAAGCTTAACCCATTGTAAAAGTGTCTTTTAACAAACTCTTACAACTTTTAAACTTCGCCCTGTCTCAAATCCCGAATCGGTCTCAGGGGGTTCCCCCGTAAAAAATTAACATACAAAAAGTCAAAAAATAAAGTTAAAATTCCCCCTTCGCGAGTAAACATTTTAGCCGCTTCGATACGAAATTCAGTTAAATTAAAAAAGTTGCAGAAGTGACCGACCCTGCGCGGAGAGTTGTAACGGGAGTGATTTGAAGTGTGCCTATCGTAAAAAAAAATATATTTATTTTAGTTAGTTGTAACTTGTAAATAAATTAATTATTAATTAACAGAATATATGTAATATAATAAATATAAATAACAATATTTAATGATTCGAATTCAGACGGACAAAGGAGAACAGAATGTGTTGAAACTTGGTTCTCTGCCTAACCTGTTTTTATGATATCACACAACGCACACACAAAAAAAAATCAGTCTAAAAAATATTCTGTAAACGTCTTATTATGAACCAACTGGTTTACTTAAGGTAAAGGAACCACGATTAATTCATTAACTTTGTAAAGGTGCCGTAACTAGGTGTCTTGATAATTTAATCCTTACAGGATTGCCCAATTAAAATGTTCCCAACGACTTTTTAAATATTCACCAGCGAAGGGTTAAAACAAGCCTAAAAACGACACAAAATTTACAACTCCTGAGAGATTTTATTCGTTTATAATGACGTTTTAGACATCGATTAGTAAAGTTTGAGGGCTCTGCTAACGCGTGAAAGGATTTAACTTGTTGAAGTAGGTTGTATTAATATAAAAATAATTTGAAATTGATGTAAAACATTCAAATGTTTGTATAACTAAATGTATTCATTATACTGGAAGTCATGCAAATAACATAAGGAAACCTTGAAGGGCTGAAGAAATATGATAATGGACGAGGCGAAAGAGGTACACACTCGTATGAAGAGACCGTAGTGTTTGGCGCTCCGTTATTTCTGTAGTAGATAACAGAATATGTTAGGGACAAAGCATGAAGCAGTAAAATAAGTAATAGGTAAATTTAGCATAGTAATGAGTGAATTTGGGCTCAAGTCTATGCGCATAGGTTTGAGTCCAAATTAGTAATAAGTATTTTTTATATTATGCATGTTTAGTTCATATCCCTTAAATCTGGACAATAAGTATACACGTAAGATAAAAAAATTGTTAAAAAGTTAATTCTTCAATTATTTTGATTTAAAAATCCTAATGTAATAATATAGGTATGCAAATAATTATATATAAATTTCATTTTTGTTTAAGTACAATTTCAAAAAAATATACTGGAATTAAAATAAATAATTAGATGGTGATGATAGCAAAAAATATAATATTTATTTATATATTACATAACACTATTCTATTACATATTATATTTTTGCTTCTATTACGCAAGCCTCGGTAGCGCAGTAGGCAGCGCGTAAGTCTCATAATCTTAAGGTCGTGAGTTCGATCCTCACCCGGGGCATATGTTTTTGTTTCTTCACTATTCATAATACATATATTAATATTTTTGTTAGTAATAAAATGTTTTAAAAAGTAAAAGCAAAGTTTTAAAAGTTTATTTTGTTAGTATTAGCACTACACATTTTGTGATTTGCTTATCCATAGGAATTAAGTTTAATCATTATAAAATTATTATTTTTTTCTTATCGCAATTTTTTTTATTTTATTTACTGAAAAATAAAGATATTTTATTAATCAAATAGTTATTATCATTTTGCATGTTTAATTAAACCGTGGTCTTAGACAGCGCATAGCGCCATCTAGTGTCGATAAATTAAAACAATACAATACAGCACCATCTATTGGAACCACAAGGTAGCGTTAAGATTCTAATTCAAGGTAGCCGTATGATTCTAGTTGATTCGACATTAATATATCCATGTAGTTTGAATAGTACCCGCTAGACGTCGCTCAAAATTAAAGTAAATTGTTTTCAACGTTATAAAAAAACACTACGAAGATACTAAAAATAATAAAGTAATAACTAATAAGTAATAACTTTTTCTTTTTTATGCAGGTATATAACATCTATGATAAAGTACTCACGTTCATACCACGGAAGGTAATATCTTTTCCTATGCTGCAAAATATACATATAATTTTCTTTCAGCTTTTCGCTAAGCATATCCACATAGTGTTAGGATACTCCATTCCGCCGAATTCTGGAGACATTGCGTGTTAAGAGGCGGAACTCAACTGAATGTAATAGAATCCAAAACAATGATTTTTACAATTTTTGCCTATGTTTGTTATTGGCTTGTCCTAGATTAGCGTGAATAATCTAAAAAATGGCTTAATCAATTTAAATGCAGTTTTGATATTTGACAACAAATATATCAATATAAAATTAAAGGCGGGTAAAAGCGGCTAATTTAATAAAAACTGGCGAGTTTTTATTAAATTAGGTGAAACGACACAAATTTAATAATATTTTTATCTGTTACTTTCGTTTATTTTACATTTATCTCATAAGCTGTTAAAACTGGTAATAAATAACAATACATATCTTTAGGCAATTCATAACAAACTCAGCGGTATTAATGTGGGTAAATAAATATATATTCGAAGGTGTGTGTATGTATGTAACTATGTGTATACTTTGATGATAAGATAACAGGTAAAAATAAATATTTTTAATAAATGAAATATTTATTTAATTTTATATTTCGACTTTCATCGCTAGAGTGTAGCGGCGTTGAGCTTCGTCACTCTACACGCAATGCCTTCAGAATTCAGAAGAAAGTGAAGAACAGAGTGTCTTTACACTAGATTCTCTCTGCCTATCCTGCTATGTACGGAACACATCGTGAAGCTGATTTTAATTTTAAGTAAATAAAATAAGCGTTCTAAGTGCAAGTAAGTAACGAGTCAGTCAGTAAAGCTTGACAGTTACTATAAGAAAACGACTAACTTGAAGGAGTATTGTTTCGAATTCCGTCACGCGTCGACCTGCCAGGGTTAAGCCGGTTAAGGCCACCGTTCAGATTCAGAGGCTTATTGGCGTTGTGAACTTATATTTGCTATGGCTAGTTTTGTTACACTTATTGCAAAATACAATTCTTTATTGAATATACATTTTATTAATTAAAATTTATCTTAAGGAATAAAAGTTTTCAAAATATCCTGACATAGTTGTCATTAAAAATGATAGTTACAGGTTCAGGCTTAGTTCTGGGGAAATATTTATTAAATAAATAACTCAATAACCCTTAAAGCAACGATGCATTATATTATGATGAAATAATATCTATATCAATAATTGTTGCTGATCAGACCATTAATAAGTAGCACAATCGTTTTGTAGCAAAAAAATAGTATACGATTAAATAAATTTAAAATAAAACATTCATGCTCATATAATAAGTATTTATAACCGTTTATTTAATCTTCAAACGTCATTATGATTATAAAAATGCTACCTTTTGTTAAATGCTCCTTCAGAATTCGGTGTATTCATCACACAACCCCTTATTGGACAAGGGGTTGTGTATAAATAAATCAAAAACTAAATCGTTCTTGGACACAGTTTCTTAAAGGGAAGACTTATTGTATAATTCAAATTATTTTTAGTTTGGAAAACAAATGAGCGAATGAATGCAGAGTTATACAGCATATCTTTTGAACGCACGGCATGATAGACGCAGAAGAATATTAAAAATTCTGATATTTCTTTATATTACAGTACTTCATGTATGAAATAAGTTAATAAGCCTCTGCCATTACATCTTTGGGAAAAAATATATTAGGAAAAAAATACCAAGAAGTTACTCAGTAGGTATACAAATATTAAAAAAAGTTTCGAATATACTGTAATTTTCGTACAAAGGTGAACACAAAATAGATGTTTCTATTTTTAATTTACCATACAAATTTTATCTTGTCAATGATTTTAATTTGTCTATAAACATATACTGTTGAATTACTTTATATATTTTTAAATAAAAACACCAAGAAATTGTCTGCCAAAAGCAAAACATAATTTCACTAAAAGCTCTCCCTTAACATCTTATTATGACGTTGCACCCTTAAAACGGTCCAATTATACCCTTTAAGGGCGCCGCCCTAAAACGTTATTAAGCGGAGATTTATATCTGGTCATTAAGAGCATTGATTAGTTACGGATGCCATTCCGAGATATTCAACACGTGGCTATTAGAAAAACGCTGCCTACTGAGCTTTTATATGAATAGTTTATAAACATTTTAATTGTCTATGTCTGGCCTAGTTTTAGATAAAGGCGGCGTTCAGCACCGCCACTCAGAACGCAACAGTTGTAAATAAAGAAATGTTAAGAACTGTGAATATTAATAAAGTGAAAATATATGCGACTGTAAACGAAACGGTTGTGGGTTTGATTCCCACTCGGGGAATGAAATATTTAATATTTTCATTTCTTAGTTTTGTTAACGACAGAAAGCGCGGCGTTGAGTTACGCTACTAAACACGCAATACCTCAAGAATTGTTGCACAAGCACTGTTACATTTGAGTTACAGCGGGAAGCTAATAAAACAAATAAAATATTAATAATAGGTACAACAAAACAAAACAAAACCAAATAATAGTACGCACTGCATGAGCGTCTAAGTGCAAATATGAAGGTTATTCATTCCAATAAACTATTTTCATCCTCACACTCTATAAGATATAGATTTTCGTCACCAAACACACACTGTCTTGAATTCATATGGAAGCGGAAAACAGAGTGTCTTAACCCTACTTTCCGTCTTCCCACGATGCTATTATACGCGGGACAAAGAGCCAAAAAAAAAAATAAAAAAAAAAATACAGTCGAATTGATAACCTCCTTCTTTTTGAAGTCGGTTAATAAAAACAAAACTACTCCCTCACCTCGTCACGTCCATTTAAACGTAATTCTAAGTAAATTATGTAAAATAATAATTATTATTATACAAATATATTGTATTACATAATCTACTGTGTCTAGTATAGTTTAAAAAGTAATGTGATCTGGGACGTAAGGTCTTTTGTGTGAAGAACATGCTCGTATTTCAAGGCGATAAGCACATAGACACATAGTATCTCAGAGCATTTTATATTTTAAAGACATTGATGTCTTACTATGATCAGGTCAAAATGTTCTAATTTCCTTTTGTTATATTAAATTAACGAACCTTAAATAATATGAAACAGATTAGATATTAATTAGATGTACAATATTTGTAAATCAATTTATAATAACACGCGGTGTTGAGTTACGCCATTTTACGACGTCCTTATAAGTACACATATAATACATATTATTAATTTATTACATTATCCACTTTCAAATTTCAACTCTAACTAGTCTGGAACAACGATTTTGACAGCAGTACAACAAAACTTACATTTTATGAAATTACTTAAAAGGCCGTAAGCTATGTAAAGTGGCTAAAATACTTGAATAATATTTTAAAAGACAAATTAAAATGTCACTGTCACATTTTAATATAAATTCCTATAATTTATACTTTAGCGGTTAAATAAATTAATTTTGGCACATAAATCGCTTATCTGGAATCAACCGTGTAGGTAGACTGTAGAGTGATCCATAACGTTAATGCACCACCACCTATTATTATTCTTCGTCTTCCTCACAAACGACGCCGCCAATGATGAACTGTTTTTGGAACACAGCCTGCATGGAGTCGCAAAAAAAATAAACATATACTGTAATATTATATTTATTAAATAGGTTTATATAATTGCGGAAATAATGCTAACTAAAGCTTTAGCGATACTGTAAATTGGAGAAAATAAATTAAGATATTTTCAAAATTTAACGTATATATATATAAAATGATACTCGAAATATGTATAGCAAAGTTAACGACTCCACTGTAACTTATGTTAAGCGATTGCAACCAAATTGAGTTATCAAGTTTAAAGAATTTCATTGTCTTTAGCATAAGGCATAAAAATGCCTTTTTGTGACGATACGTTAATAGTCAATTAATGAAGCTACCTGCGGTCTCGCCCCACATGGTGGCTTCACTAGTCATTGGGCTTTGGGCAAAAATTTCATAGGTGTATCTAGATGTATGTTGAGACTACTTCTTTTCTTGCAGTTTAATGCTTCTTTTCTTTTTCCCAGTGGGGTACGGAATGTCTCGACTGTTTGGGGCGAAGTGTTACATTCAATTATCGAGACATGCCTCTTTGTGTCTACCAAAATGGGAAGATGAACATAATCTAGAGGGAGGGGATCGGCAATGAACCCACAACTATCGTATTTACAGTAGATTTTTACACTACGCTACACTACACTTTACTTGGGACGCTCAGCTAAACTGATTCCGCATATCCTTCGTATAGATCGTATCTCCACATTATTAATATTTCTATCATTCTTCTTTTTTTATGGAAAAGAGGAAGCAAATGAGCGTACGCGTTACTCCATGGTAAGAGATGACCACGATCCCATGTAACACCAAATGAGCTACAGGTGCGTTACCGACCTTTTCGTTCGTTCCTCTGTAATACCCACTTTTCGCTGCCGTATGACATCACTAGCATTGCACGTCCAAACGTTCAGCTACGACGACAGTTAGCCGTCTCATCAATGCAGCTAAGGCAGAGTTAACCCAGTTACCAGTGTCTTCCGTCTCTTAACACTACGTTTTTTTGTATTAAATAAATGATGTCGTATAATGCTATATGAAATAATGCTACATATACGAAATGACGCTATATGATCTTCACTATTTTCCCGCCAATTAGACTAGTGTTAAGACATAATGTTTTTCACTTTCCTTTCAATTTTCTATACATTGCGATATAACATTATTTAATTAGATACAATTTGTTCCTTTACTCCACGACGCCGCGACCTCGACCAATATAAAATTAATAATTTCACTCAAATAAGACAAGCCGAAATAGCTCAGTTGGGAGAGCGTTAGACTGAAGATCTAAAGGTCCCTGGTTCAATCCCGGGTTTCGGCATCCATTAGTTTTAAATAATTTGTTTAAAATTTATAACAAAATTTTTTATTTATTAAAATGATTTAATTTACACTTTTATTTTCCTTTAATATTATTCCTTTTTCTTACACATTTACAGTATATAGTGTGAATTAAAGGATTACATTTAACACTAATTTGGGGTTAAACGAAGATTTAAAAAAGCATTTATATCAGTCCATAAATCGAGGGTATTTTTAAATCGCACACGTTCATTCAACTCATTCATTACACCGTACGATGAATCAAGAGCTAAATAGGCGATCTGTAATTACAGCATCCCGATCGTTTATTGTAACCGATATCAATTTAGGACTTCGCGAGATATACCATTACTTTCGTTTTATATCGTTATTTATTTCATTATTTCTTTATAGTAGTTTTTTTTTGTTTTGTCTGTTTGTTTGTTTTTAAATTTTGTTAGTTCAGATTAGTAGGACGGTATCATTTTTCCATGTTTTTCCAAATTTGATCGACAAATACAGTTTAGTATAGTAGTTTTTTTATTTTTAAGTTTTTAAATGGGTAATAATGAATATTTAAATATAGTTTAATTAATTTAACATTTTAATAAAATAACAATAAAACTAAACATTATTTATGTACCTAATTGTTAACACATAGTCTAAAATGGATAAAAAGATGTTACAAAATATAACTGCAGCTTTAAGCGGGCGAAGCCGCGTTTGACTCACTAGTTGGTTATAAGTTAAGATTCGATAAACGCAGAGGTGCAACAGATCATGGATAGATTAGGGCTAATAGCAGGAACTGATCGTCTCCAGCGATTTATAAGGGAAAATAAGGTGTTTAAGGCCCATCTGGGATGGTGTGAATAAAATACAATGTTACCATATAAAATATATTAAGCTTAGTAAATAACATTTTTTAATTGATGGTTTTTCCATCAACCAATCGTTCAACCAATATTAAACTGAAATGTATTTTTATTATTTTTTCGCAGGTTAGTAGTGTTAAGACACTCGGAGCCTAGTAGTGTTAAGACACTCCACTCCCCACTTTCCGCCTAATTCTGCAGGCGTTCCGTGTTGAGTGACGAAACTCAACACCGCGCTTTGAGAACACCAGAGCGAAGGAATGAAAATATAAAATATTTAATTGCCTTGTGTCGGGATCGAACCTACAACCTGTTACGTTTACAGTCACATTTTGTGAACCTACGCTACGACTGGCCTATTTGTGTGTATTATTTAGTGCATTGTTTGACGAAAATCACACAACAATCGGTGTTATGGAAATGTTGTATTACTGCAACGGTACCTCCATGGACCACTTACTACCATAACATATGCCAACCGGTATAAAATAAAAGATATTAATATTAGGCATAACCATAAACTCGTCTGTATGGCAGCCGCTTTTAAATTATTTTCTATATTAATTATTATTCGAAATCGTGTGAAATTAGCATACAATATAGCCTCTATGTTGCAGTGGCGCCGACACACCCACGCGGCCACATCTACCAATTTGAGGGATCTTGTCAAACTTATTTAGACGTAATAAATATTCGTTTGATCGAACTATTGAAAGGGCTAGTGAATGTGATAAGGTTCTAATTGATGATGAAAAGTATTCGGTTATTAATGGCATTTAAAAACTGGTCGCAAGCAAGTAAACGCTGTGTTTGCGTGTTATCATTAGTTAATGACAAGTTTAATGTAGCCTTATTATAATAATTAAATCATTAGTTATAATACAAATGAGCTATAGATTTAGCGGTTAATGATATTGGAGTAACCGTAAAAAAATGTACTAACGTTAATATGAACATTATTATAAAGAAAATATAAAGAGAAACCTTTCACTACATTGAGTGCTGAAAAAATAGCAATTTATAATTTTATTATAATTATACAACAGGAACTGACGTTTCCCCTACAATAGACCCTATCTTAAATTATATCGATGAATGGATACAATCATAATTTCGTAAAAGATAATACTATCAATAATAATATGTTTACTAAAATTTAACTGAGCGCGGCATTGTAAATTGCGCTTAAATAAAAATACTCTAGATACCATATGGCACAGTTGAGATTTAACCTCTTTCAAATGATGCTTATGGATTCATTTTCCTCCTCTATATTTCACTATAAAAAAAGTGATTTTTTTTTTCTATTGATCAGAATATTAGTGTTGTATTTTAGTTTTTCTTATTGGTTTTCAACACTAAAAATCTGAATTACACGAATTTCTTATTTTTGTATCATCATGAAACATGCCAATAGAATATTATGGTACCATCTATTTAGCCTGATGATGGAATTGATAGATGGCTGATGGAATCTTCACCGCCTTCCAATAAACATATTTAGTTTGTGCCCACCATATTCTTCTTATTGTGTTGTAATAAAAATGTGCGTTAAATAAAAATGAAAGATATTTGTATAACTGCAATCAATTATTATTTTTTAATTGAATATTTAATTTATTTAAATGAAAGACTACATTTTCTTTCGACTTTGCTTAGTATGTATTAGCCGTCAAAACGAATAATTTGAGTAATAATTTAAGCAATTTAATAAATAATAATACAACAATTCACTATTACAAAGAAACAATAAAATATCTTATCGTATATCAGAATCATATATTTTTAGCGAACTGATAAATCTAGATAGAACATCGATAAGGCAACAAATATGAATGAATTATTCATAATGTTATTTATATGAAGAAATATTTTGTGTACGATAAATTTAAATGATGGATTTTACTACGTAGATGTTTACAATGTTGTTTCTGTTATCAATTTTTTTTTTTGTTGTTTTTATTTTTCTGTTGTGGGAAAAATATTTTAGTAAGTATAATAAATTATTTATTCGGTTCAAGTTTAGTTGCATAATTTGAACAGTACAGTGGACCGTTAGTGAAAATTTAAAAGGGGGCTTCCCCTTTAACGGACACTCGTATTGCAAGTTCCAAGAAGAGACGCCGAAGTATATTCTTTTAACTAGCAGCGATGATCACCGAATTTCTTGCTATTTATTTGTTTATTCTCAGGATTTCACGCATTTTCATGCACTTAAATGTCTTTCTTTAATAATTATTAATTCAAACTTATTATTATTAAGAAGTGAAACCTAGTAAGATGTTAATTATTCCCCATTAAAATAAAAAAATATATAAGGAAGACTGTCACATGAATATGTAATTTTTTATTCAATTATACTTATATACTATCATAAAATCAATATTTTAATATATTTTCTCGTAATTACTATGCACTTAGCCCAAATTTCATCCACATTACATACTGTCGTTGTTTCAGGTAAGACAAGCAATATTTTAATGTAATTTTGATTGATGTTTATTGGTAATTTAAAGTGGCACACGTCAGACACCGCAGTTTAAAGGATGGTCGATAATTCCTCGTAAAATCATAACTGTAGTGTCATACATACATAAAGGTGTGTATAATTCTTTATCAAAATAGTTACAGCCAACAAAGTAATTCTATAAAGGTGCTGTTTTTCCTATTGATGTACGGAACTCTAAATAGCAAGTGTTTAAAGAGCTTCTAACACAAGTTTATTAAACAAAGCCGTTTTTTTAAATATTGTGACCATTTTATTTATTAAATTTTATTTGTATATATATTATTTCCTTTTAATACTTACGTCACAAGAGACTCGCCTCATATAAATCAATAATAAATAATTTAGATAGGTACATTAATACGCTCATTACACGGCGGAACGCCTACCGAAACTGTCAATGAATATTTTATTAGCATTATTAAACTCTGTTACTTACAAAGTGTATTTACGATAACATTTATAGCAACATTATGTTTTAAACGCCGTCGTGATTCAGTTCCCTAATGTCTTGTCAGCGTCAGCGTATGGTTCTGGTTCGATTTCCAATTTGGGGAATGAGTTCATTTTATTGCTCTGGTAACAAGTTAGGGAAATGTGTTAAACACGTAATATGGAAAGGGGAAACAAAAGGTTTAATTGCTAAAATAGATGAATCTTTAATAGAGTACCTAATATGTTCGATATCTACGAGGAAATACGTTTAGAAACTGATGAAGAAAAAGACGATTTGTCGTACAAATGTATAGTAGGCAAAATATATTTCATAAAACATTTCATATATATTTTTCCCATTTAATTAGTGATTCAACCAAGATATTTAAAATTCATATTGCACTGATGTTACCTTCAAGTAGTTTACGAGTGACTCGAAGCCCTATTTACCATAATGTAGGCGTAGAAAAGAAAAACAGGATACAACCGTGGTACATCTTATTTCTGAACGTTACACGTTATCTATGCTAATACATTGCGGTCTCGCTACAAAATATTCAGAAAAATTGTATCTTACCGGTATTAGCGACTCATATCATATGTAAATTGCAGACTTGAAAACCTACAATTACGTTAAACCGCCGGTAGTTTCTGTTCTTTTGTTTTAAATCTCATTTTCTTCATTTGTTTCTTGCCCAAATAGCTTACGATCGATATATGTTTAAGTCTCAAAGGAGAACGGAGAGTTTTGTCACTAAACTGTATTCCCGCTTAAGTAACCTGCTATAAGCGGGATAATGCGTGAAGGTGTATAATATATGCTACAATAGGTGATGATTTTGGGTGGTCCAACTTAAAAGTAATGATGTTATTATTTATATGGAATTATTAATGGTGTTGCTCCTCTTCAACTGGCTCATCAAGATAAGTTTGTTTTCAACGAACACTCATTAGTACTTTTATCGGAATAACGATTTAGTTTTAGCGTTTATCTACGTTTCGAGATATTGATACGATATTTAGAGAGCTACCAGTGAAATTCGACCTTGTAACCATTAATTTTATCTTTTTTGAATACTGATTCATACAACTATTTGTTGTTGCATTATAAAAGGAATAAAATTTAACAAATTGTGTAATATAGTACGTACTACCGGTAAGCTTATTTGAAATAAAAACTAAACTTTTATAGAAATTATTATTTATTAATTACAGTTTTTATTAATACATACCTACGAATAATAAACACAAAAACTCGAACCTGACACGGTCAAAGCATTCCATCAAAGACAAATTATCGATAGAATATCATTAAATTCTCGATACTTTAAAATATTCATCGACAATCAAAACCCATACAAGCATCTTCCTTACTCTCGAATGATTGATAATTACATCTTCTTTATTTGTTAGGTACACGGTCGCGGTAGGCCCTACGGAATGTAGAATAGATAAATAATTCATTTAACTAATTAGAATAGTATTATGGGATACAGGGTTATCTGTAGGAAACATTTTTTTTACTATCAATAAAAATTTTATTCCTGGATAAGACATGTAAGAAAATGTAGGTATGTTAAATTTGTAGCTTTACTAATTTGTTTTGTGTTGTTTTAATTGGGTGAGGCTTTTACATAAAATGAAACATAGCTTGAAATTGATGGAAATATTATAGACTAGCGACCCACATGCGGCTTCGTCTGCTTAAATGTATCTATTGTTATATTACACCCAATTAATACAAAATCTTTAAACAAATTGTAGCCTATGTGCTGTTCTGCTGTATAATCTGTATTATTATCAAGTTTTGTTTAAATCTGTTCAGTAGTTATTACGTGAAAGTAGAACAAACAGTCTTTCTCACAATATTTTACAAAGAAAATTATTGAAGTTAATGAATTTAATCTTCAATTTTCTAATTCTACCAGTCGAAACCCATTCGTATTATTCATTTAAAACTATACAGAAGGGACATCGGTCACCACCAAACGGGTTGTACCGTGGGAAAGCGGAGTGTTTGCCCGCCATCGCCATCACTAAACACTCGACGCCTTTTGTCTGAAAATGTAATGGGGATAGATAAATAAAAATAGAAGAGACACGGCGCTACAAAGATGTTTGATATTGACATATCTAAATACTTCTCTTAAGCTAATTTGCTTTGGAAAAAAATTTATAGTAACCAACTTTTCGTTTCCGAACTGATTTATAACAGTTTATATGGCACTTTACCTATTATTTGCAAATAAAAAGTTTTGAAGAAACATTTTTATGGCGATTTTCTGTTTTTAAGATATTCGATTTACCTTTTCCTTGCTACCTGATAGGATTTCACTATTAAGAAAGTAGGAGGTTCTTCTAAACTCTCCTTAACGCCTCATATAGTTATACCATATCCGCAACTAAAGCTAATGGACTTGTAATATCCGAACACATCAAATATACTAGTGGCGTTAAAAGGACGAAGAGCCAACATAATAAGTACATTTTAGTTAATGGACGTAGAAAGCAAGAGAGAGCGACTTTTTTTTTTAATATTGTTAAAAAAAGCGTAAATAATGATATGTTTAATTATAATGATGAATGTAAATGAACAATAACATAACTAACGATCGAACAAAATTAATTTCATATATGTTACATTGTTCATTATTAAGAGTTCATTGTTAATGTTAACAAGGCATGTAATGATAATCAGATTTTTATATTTTTCTCTATAAGGCCAATCGTGGCTCAGGGGCACAGAGTGTAACTGTAAACGCAACTGGTTGTGGGTTCGATCCCCACCCGAGGAAATGAAAAAAATATTTACATTTATATTTCCATTGCCGAGGCAGAGCGTGGCATTGTATCCGCTACTCAGCAACCAATGCCTCCAGAATTCGGCGGAAAGTGGAGAACGGAGTGTCTTAACACTAGGTTCCCTACACTTATTTTTATTTCTACAAATAACAGTAGTATACCAAAATCGCGTCATGTTATATCTTATACCACACAGCGTACCAATATTTACCCAGAGTGGAGTATTTTTTGTCAGGCTCGAGTGCAAGGGTTGAATGGCTGAGGGTGTTTGAAGACGTCAACCTTCACCGTGGAATTTGGAAATTGTGCCTCAACACGTCACAGCCTCCTTTGTTTTAAGAGAACGGTTCAATTTTAACGCTGGTTATGCTCTTACGCATCTAATTTGTTGCGAAGGTTACGATTTGTGATAAGATTATGTTGGGAAATCTTTACAATTTAACAAAATTGAGTTATTATTTAATGAGTTATTAGCTTACATAGTTAATTAATTATATTCCTATATAGATATAATTCTTTTTCATATGGCACCGAGAGCAAAGGCAGTGTGCCTAAATTATAATATATCTTCACCGAATTTTAAGTAGGTAGATGTAAATTATAAAAATTTTAGAATTACATAATAAATTCATCACACTTTAAGGCCAATTGCAACTATACCTACATATTATTATTATTAATGTGTCAAAATATAATTCGCTAAAACCATTCCTATCTGTACATTTCGATTTCCATTCAAGAGGCTTACTCGCGTATGATGTTTGCTGAACTCTTCATTTCGATTGTAAATGCGACTGCCCCTCACTGGGGCGCGTTATTATTTAACTTTCTCCTTAAACGTTCGCTGGAGGAAGATTTTAAGATTCCGTTGGAAATTCGAAGAAATATGAAAAAGTGAAAATTCTTTTAAATCTGAGAAAATAAGAGAATGGTACTCCCTTTCCATCCTTTGCATCGTGAATTTGAATTCAATTCAATTCAATTCAAAATATTCTTTATTCAAATAAACTTTATAAGCACTTTTGAATCGTCGAATGTACATGTCAACAAAAAGCTACCACCGATCCGACCACATGATCCTTACTTGTAGAAATTTCATTTTATTTTTCCGCTGTAATAAGGCGGAGTCCGGTGACTTATGCTACTTAAGACGTAATGTCTCGAACTTAGGTGGAACAACGCACTGATATGACTAGGTTATCTCTAACCCACTATGAATATTAAAAAAAAACAATAAAATAATCTTCAATAACTATAATATACATTTATAATGTTTACATTAAATACCGAGGATTTTGTTTAAATATGTTCAAGACAGGTAAAGTCTTAACAGAAGTTTTACCTTTTGCCTATATTCTTCATACTAACGCATATGGAAAATTCCAAAACCTAAGTTCCGTAATATCCACTTTTGAATATAAAAAAAATCACTTCATCAATATTTCATAATTATGTACAGTATCAACTATCAGTTAAAATAACAGGTAGTAGAGGACCGGCTGTCTGTTTGCACTGGCCGTTAGCAGTTACCTCAACTAGTTACGATCACGAGCTTCGATTAACATTCAGTTAAAATATTTGAATGTCGTAGTCAAATACCATGAGTTCTTAACTCTTTAAATCTTTCATTACATTTACTAAGAGCTTTTATTACGTTATTTTCTATGTTTGACTTTCTCATTTATTTTGGATGCCCCCTGAAGAGTTCGTGGTTTTAAAATGGTATGTGTAGTTAGTTATAAGTTATAATTATTAATATTATGTTTTAAGTAAAATTATGATATTAGAATCGGATTTGATTCGATAATTATTTATTTAATTATAAAAATGATGATAATACCCGATTTCACATTACAATTTGGAGTTTTTCTCTATATGGGAAAATATATACCTTAATATCATAAATATTTTCATTTTTCTTGTCTGTAGTGTAGGTAGAAATTGTTGATTTTCCTTCACATTTAAAAAACATTAATTGTAAGTTTTCCTGATTTCTGCATATTATTTTAAATTAATCTAATTAGTCAATGTATCAATCAAACATAAGTATTTTATCCCTTTTAAAACAATCATAAATTATTAATTGATCCGCTCTCATTAAAGAATTTCCAGTCTACTTGTATTTACTTATCTGGCCTGTATTATCAATTATGCGTAACAAACATACATACATACAATTACTAAAGTATTCAGTAACATTTCACCCTCAGCCTCTATTACAAACACAGCTGTACTAGCTGGTTAGCGCCTACGAGGTGTATCCACACATAATCATGGTTGTTTAGCGTGGTCCATCTGAGCTGCAGACGAATGTTCTTGCTGGGACACAGTGTAATGAAAAACAGAAGATTTGTTTGAAAAAAAAATATTAAAGGTGTATCCTACAAGTATTTACTGTTTGTTTTGTTGGCTTGGATAATTTAAAGTTAAGGGAAACTGGTCTTTTTATGTTTTCGCCCATTTTAGAGATTTTACAAATTGAGTGACAGTAGCATAGCAAGTTGGGCATGTCACGCCAATCCATTTCTTGTCTTCCGTCCAACTTTCCGGCAGAACTTAACGTCGCACTTTGCCTCGTTACTAGAGCGGGGAAACGATACCTAATAATAAATATTTCAATTCCTCGAGTGGGTATCGAACCCATGACTTGCTGCTTTTACGCGACGCTTATACCGTTATGCCATGTACTATACAAATTTGGTCGTGAACGGTTTTATAGAGATTTTTGAACATATCTTTAAAAAAGCAGCTTCAGGCTGTATCCTGCATACAACAGGGTAGGCAGAAGGAATCTAGAGTTAAGACACACCGTTTCCCAATTTCTACCGAATTCTGGAGGCATTGCGTGTTGAGATTGACATTGCATTACCTTAGATAGTATTGAAGGGAAAGCTTTATTATGTTCAAAGAAATTATACCTATTATTTTCTCAGAAATTAAAAAAAAACCGTAATAAAAAGTTAAAATTATATTTTGATTCAACAAGGAAAGTAACATGAGCGTTAATTCCTAGCAACATTAAAAACACGAATCGAGACAATATAATGTATGAGGTAATAAATAAAAAATGTAAGCTGCAGATTGTCTTGCATCGTATTTGGTATTAGTAATAACTAAAACACAACTTTCATACATAAGAATAAGTTGATTTAAATAAGAAACAACTTGTGTTATTAATGAAAACAAAGCATTTTTTTACTTTAACATGTTTTTAAATTGGATTTGAACAATAATGTTTTATTTTTTTTAACCTGTTTTTAAACGTATTTTTGCATTTTGTTGCTTAAAGTTTAAAGTTGTTTAATTTAATTGAGGTCAGTCGTGGCGTATGGGGACAGAGTGTGACTGTAAACACATGTTGTGGGTTCAACTTCCACTCGCGGTAATGATATATTTAATGTTTTATTTTATTCAGTAACAAGACAAAAACACTCAACCCTTAATATCTCCAAAATGGGGCGGTGAATAGAGAATAGAGTGTCTTAACTCTATGTTCTCTCTACTTATCGTGAAACCAAAAAAGTATATAATTTTCCGCCTATAGGTACACATACTCGTATATGAACAGCTCAAATTATGAATATCAGTTCATAGACATATTATACAGCCGTACTAATTTATTTATTAGTAGGTACTATATTTAAAGCAAGTCATTCTATTATAAGTAAATTTAACATCAATTAAAAAACTAAATATTTTTAATATAATGACCTAATATTTATAAACGCGTAACATTACTTAACCGAGCGTAAACATATGATAAATACAGATTGCGTCAAACATTTAAAGAAAACAAAGGAATTGTTGAAAAAAAATGTATTATTTATATTTGTAAGACGTGTTGTTTCTAATTCTAATTGTCTGTGTTGAATTCCTATTGTAAGACGGAAATCTGTTGTGAAAATTAGTCAACGGTTAAAAATATTCCAATACCTAAGCAGTCATGTTGTAAAAATATTGCTAGAAGATGTCACTACATTCTTTTTTTCCAGCTTCATCCTGTGTCCCGCATATAGCAGGGTTGGCAGAGGAAACCAAGTGCTAAATCACTCCGTTCTTCCCGTTCTGCCGAATTCTGGAGGCATTGCGTGTGCAGTGGTGGACCTTAACGTCGCGCTTTCACTCAACACGAGAATATTTCACTTCCTTGAGTGAGAATCGAACCCACACCCTGTCGCGTTTGCAGTCATACGTATGAGGCACGACTGCCCTTAATCTGGTCATTATATTCGTTATTTACTTTTTACTCCTTTTAGGAACGTCAGAAGTGATTCACCGAAAAGTTGCTTTTTGTAAATAGACTGGCAAATCTACTGTACAAATATAAATATTTCTCTAAATATTCTTACGGTGATTTTAATTACTTATAGTAATAAATAATAATTTAATATATTTCTTTAACTAACAAGAAATTCATTTATATGTCTTTATTTCTTAAGACGAAAAATTCTTTTTTCTTATGTTTTTTTTAAATAAAACTCAAAATAATTATACTCTACTTTTTCTGTAAATAACAAAATACTATACTTTAACCTTGAACCTGAGAACTTCAAGTAAACATTCTCTAGTACCTCTGGCCCTACACTACTCTATAGGGCCGCCTAGGTGCTAATCGTAGAACGCACGCATATGCGGCTATGGTGCCTCAACCCTATTTGTTCTTTAACTTATATTTCACCCGTAAACGGCTTCTTCCGGCCAGATTATTGGAATCACCTTTTTACCGACCGACTACTTTAACTTTATAAAACATTCTACCTTTTGTCAAATTATATTAAAACGAATGCTTACTGAATTGTTGTTGGCAATATTAATGATCTTCAATTTATATTTTGGGTCTTGTATATTATGTAAAAATAATATCTATATACATTTTCTATTAAAAATAGAATAGTTTTCCTTTTTTGCATTTTTTAAGGACATATATTGGTAATACTCTCGCTTTTCACTTTATCAAACTAGATAGCGAAGCCTTAAAAGTATAATATAATTGTGACACCTAATATAGTTAGTTATAGGTTTAGTTTTTAAAAGTGGGATTTGAACCTATAACACCAATTTTCAGTCTGTCGCACACGGCCAAGAGAAGGAAAAAAATGCCTCTTAATAAAATAAATGACATTCGGCGTCAACAATTTTGATTTTATACAAACAGGCGTCGATTTCCACAGCAATGGACTTAATCCGACAATAAAAGACCAAGCATTTGCCTAATCTTTACAAACATCTTTGGCATAAAGTATCGACAGCTGACCCCGTCAAATACATTGAAATATAAAATTTTGTAAGAAAAAAAATCATTAAATATCACCAATAAAATGAGGTTTTACTTCTGGAATTCGAAGTTTTACCTAAGATATTGACATTACCAAACACTAAGTGTAATAATAAAAAGAAAATAAGGCGAATACTTTATTCAATCATAAAAAAGGAACAGGATGAAGTAATAAAAAGGAATAGCGAGTTAAATATGATTTAATTTCGTAATTTTCTTAGCAATTATATGGATTTTGTTTTCAGCATCTGATTAATTATAAATATAGACACATCAATACACGAACCGCGTCACCGGACAAGTAGTTTGTGTTAAGCGCACAAGGTATCGTTAACTATTTAACATTTCATTATTTGGAATGTAAAAGTCTTTGTAATTTCGTATATACTCGTGGATAATGTGTAGATGAAATCATGTAACATAAGCTCGCACTATGTGAAAGCAACATCGACATTTTAGCAAATACGGGACTTTAAATAGACACTGGGCAATACACTATATATTTTAATTTAACATCAGTTATTCGTCTTATGTTAAACAATTTTTATCTACTCATAGTTTACAGACATAAACTTAGCATACTAGATACATTTCGAACACAAGGTCATACACTGCCACCACTCTATGGCACAGATCTTATTAATATATTAAATAACATAAAGTCCTTTCATCATCATTTATTTATAATCGGTGTAATATTTTAAATAATTATGTCTTTAAATTTTTCGAATAACGGAATTTATATTTCAATGAAGGTAAAATTTTTACAAGTTACTGCCAAAAAAATAAAGACGTAATTTTACATCGAAATGGTAGATTTAGGACGAGAAGAGATTCGAAACCTATCACTCTCAGGCAAACACTTAAAATAATATTTACAAAACGCTCAAATCATACATTTTAATTCAAAAGAATCAAGAAAATAAAACACTAAGAAAATAGATGTGTTGGTGGAGGCAGAAAGAAATCTAGGTCATACACAACATAATCAACTGTGGCTAATCACAAGAGAGCAATTGGTCGGATTAAATACCCATTAATAATTATTAAATACAAAACATTTAATACAACTTTACACTAACATCTAGGCTTACAATTGTTTTGATTAACGTTCGATAAATAAGTAAACACGTTTATTATATTTACAAGCAGATAACATGGATCCGTACTAAATTAAGAGTAAAGCATTAAATAGTAATACACTGAGAATTGACGTAAAGGCGCTGTAACTATACGATGGCGAGCCAGCCGGGGCCGTCGAGGGTAGTAAACTAAAGCGTCTTCAAGGAGGTTGGTTTCAAGGAACACGTGAGCGACGACCGCACAGTTCCCTCAATAGCATCAAAGTATAGCGGTGGTCTGTCGGAAGACTCGTGACTAGCGAGACTACTATTTGCTCTTTCCACAGCAAACCTCTTGTTTTTTCCTTTTAGAGCACAAATCCAAGCGCACAAGAGCAAACGAGCACCACGATGTTACACGGCCGTAAGGAATTTCACAACTCGGGCGTCTCGGCTTTTTCTCCCCATTCGAATGTTTGCTTTCTCTCGCTTCAGCTACCATTCATGCGACGTTTAGAACGCCTGTAACGTTATCCAGTCCTCGTCACTGTAATAATACTGCGGTAGTTGACTAATACTCTGTCCACTCAAAGTCCATCGACAGCTGGCAACGAAACGCGTGAAGCGTTGAAGCGTAAATGAGCTGCAATGATGATACGGCGTCTACGTACCTTGGCAGTTCCTCCGCCTCTGGTACCTGCCGTGGTGGTGGCGGACGTGGCATGGGGGCTTATTGGGGTTTTGTGAAGGCCGATGCCTACGCTGCTGATATTTGCTTAAGTCGCCGGAGATCAGGGCGTTGTGCTTGTTTATATCGAAGTCGTGGGCTCTTATCATGAAGGAGAAGCACTTGTGGTGCCTCTCTGGTACTTGACTCTTCATGCGTTTCACTTGCGTGCCTCGCCTGTTGAAACCTATGTATCGGTCTTCGTTCTTCACCAGGTGGTATCTGTTGTAGCCGTCTACAAATTCCTCCTTGAATAGACAATTCGGTTGTCTCTCTGCTTGAAACCGCGTCTGTTAAAACAAATATACTATATTAAAAACTGATCATTTTTAATTTGTGTGTTTTTTCTTAATAATGATTTATTTTTAATTTAAGTCCATTAAATAAATATTTATTACGTACCAGACGTCTGCCGACCAGCCGTGAGCGATTGAAGCATAAATACATGTCCTGCACCGGAGAGTGGATGAGCAGGTCTAAGCTTAAACCGCGTGTGCTGATGGTGAGATTCGCTGTAACAAACAAATAAGAAATATTAATTAATTTATTCTATTAGTACGTTTCACCATATTAACATTTTTCTCTAATTAATAACACTAAATAATTATGTAAAAATTTTAAATCGTCTCTCATAAGTTACTGCGTAGAGTTCCGCCGGCAACGGTCACATAATAAATTCAATTACTAATATACACTCTCTCGTACAAACGGACAGAGCGTTAGGTGCAACAAACTAATAGCTAATGATATTTGAACACTTACAAAATACAAAAATAAACCGTCAATAAATATTAATCTATTGCCGGACATCGTACACGCGGATTAAGATCGGATTACATACGGACACTTAAAATTTCTACGGAATGTGATAATTTTTCTTCAAAAACCAGTCACAATATTTCATCTATTTTCATTTCACGCAATAAGATTTACCTAGATTCTGATAGACATAATGTTTATAAGCGAATATTCAAATTTAACGTATTAACGGTATCGATCGATACGGCGTCGATTTTGACGGCTTATACGAGAACAAAAGAAAATTTTAAATTGTAAATACATTGCATTTTACGATTTATATATAGCTACCTATAATGTATTAAAATAAGCATTGAACTATAAATTTTGTTCATTACATATATTTGTACTCAAATAAATGAATGAATGAATGAATGAATGATGTGAACGAAAACAAAAATAAAAATTCTTAAGTAAATTTATGTAATTCATATAAACACAGAAAGGAAGTTCTCATGGCAACAAATGCAACATGTAAGCCTACCCCAGTTATCGATTAGATAACATTTAAGAGGAAAGTCCGTATGGAATCCAATGACCAAACCGATGGGACGCTAATAAAAAAGTATTAATAAAAATAAAAAGTTGAAGAAAGCGCTTGTGACACCGACCATGTCATTTCAATTAACATTAAAAGAAATATGCCCGAGGCCGGTGCGCGAAGAACACGAATCGATATAATTCCTTTTATGTAGGTTCATATTCGTGATAGGGGATTAGGGATTATGTTTTGACGTGTGGAGTATTTTGTTGCTGACC
>JAEBDU010000004.1:1524401-1547350 GCA_016802625.1 Heliconius numata
TTATCGATATTTGTAATTTCGTTTCTGGGTCATCTGGCGATTGTTTGGAGATTATTCTGATATAAACTTGTTATATAAAGAAATTTGTAGGGATATGGTTTTACAATTGAGAAGTATGTAACTTTTATAGAGTATTCTTATTATTATATTTCTAGAGAGTTATGAGACTCCTGACCCTATGTTTGCGGTATTAATAAAATAAAGTATTAACTACTGGTTTTAGATTGATTCCATTCCATATATTGATAGGTAATTTTCTTCGCCAAATGACTAACTTCTCTCTAAAAGTAAAGAAAACGAAAATATAGTGTCATATTAGTAACTTAAATAAATCCTAATTGTAATATTTGAAGATTTTACAGCAAAGATAAGTTTAAACGTTCGTGATGTCCAGTTTCTCTGTATAAATCTCTTATCTCCAGACTACCTTATTCGACGGATTATACCGACCACACACGTACGTATCTGATAACGTGGACATAATAATTGTTTTGAAGAGATAATGAATGCTTGCATATCATTATCTTTTAGTATTTTATACAGAATTAAATAAAATATAATAAATCAACTTTACGCTGTCTCATGTACCCAGCAGAGTAAGCAGAGGGAACCTAGTGGTAAAACACTCCGTGCCCCACTTTCCGCCGAATTCACTAGGTTCCCTCTGCCTACCTTGTTGCGTGCTGTACACAGCGTGAAGCAGATTTATTATGTTTGATATAAGTAAGTACTAAATTATTTTCTAGAGAGAATTAGCGTTAGTTTTATCATCACTTTATCTAATCTTAGCACCTATAATGGATCAAACACAATTTTTAAAATACAAAGGTTATACATGTAAAATCTATATTTACTCTACTGATTGACGTCGACGTAGATCCAGGGCCTGCCAAGTCGTAAGGTTCGCGGGCCTTTCACAAAAGATGGAAGCAAACAAACTAGAGACTGCTAAACGATCGATCACGTACACACTCGTATATGCAATGTAATCCGTTAAAATATTTTAGTGTATTTATTTTGGATATTTTTTTATTAATAATATTATAGTACCGCTTGGTTTACACTGGTTTTTTATCTTATTACTAGCGGACGCTCGCAGCTTCGCTTGCGTAATTAGGGGTGAATTCTAATAAACCACGAAACATGTGTTCAATGAAATATTTTTAAGAGTCTAAATTTAAAATTTTATAAAAATCGGTGGCGATTTAAAGATTTTTTCATACAAACTTTCAACCCCTTATTTGCACCCTTAGGGGGTGAAGTTTAGAAAATCATAAGACACATGTTCAATTAAATATTTTTAGGAATCTAAATTTAAAATTTTATAATAATCGGTGGCGTTTTAAAGATTTTTCCATACAAACTTTCAACCCCTTATTTGCACCCTTAGGGGAAGAATTCTAGAAAACCATGAAACATGTGTTCAATTAAATACTTTTAAGACTCTGAATTTCAAATTTTATAAAAATTGGTGCCGATTTAAAAAAAAATCTATACAAATTTTCAACCCCTTATTTGCACCCTTAGGGGGAGAATTCTAGAAAACGACGAAACACGTGTTCAATTAAATACTTTTAACAATCTAAATTTCAAATTTTATAAAAATCGGTGCCGATTTAATTTTTTTTCCATACAAACTTTTAACCCCTATTTCACCCCTTTGGGGTTATAATTTTTCAAAATCCCTTCTTAGTGGATGTCCAGATTACGAAAGTAAACATCTGTCCAAATTTCACGTTTCTACCCTCAGCGGTTACAGCTGTGCGTGCGTCTTACCTCAGTCAGTGAGGACAAGTCCTTTTATATATATAGATTATGTGTATTCTACATGTGGCAGGGTAGGCAGAGGAAGCCTAGTGTTAAGAATTCTTGAAAATATTAAAAATTTCATCTCTCCGTATTAAATATTAAATATTTCAGTTTACAGTCGCACGTTTCGCACTCGCACTTTATCATACAGAAATACAAACAAGATATTTACCAATTTTATTCTTATGTATATCTTCTATTTTTATTTAGCGCCGGCGCCACATTTTTTCTCTCGATTTAAGTTTAAATGAAAAAACAACGATTGTAAATATTTTACAAGGGCTCGACCTTTTGGCTATATTATATGTTCGTTTAAGAATTTGTCCTTCTTTTAGTTTCAAGTTTATTTAAAATATCGTTATTAATTATTTTTTTATGGAAATTACTACTATTTTTTTTTCAAATATCTATAAATTATAAATATATATACAGAACTAAATTAAAATTGTTTAACATTTTAGCTATGTGTAGTGTTAACAGTGCAGTAAGTATACTGTTTTCACCGAGGAGGTAAGGTAAGGAAAATATTAAATAATATTTTTTTCATTGGAATATTTGAAAATTAATGAGTATTACACCTGTCTTTCTCACCAGATTACCGTTCTTTGTAATTTACCCATACGTACCAAAACTATGTGATTTTTTTTCTAAAGAGGTGTTAATAAAAGTGTATATAAAATTCCGTTAAGACGGTACATATACGTACAAGTTTCGTAAAGGCTACAAATTAGAATTTACATGTTGAACTGTTAAAACTGATTATCCTTTAAAATTAGAGATGTCCCTAATTTTACAATAAGGGAGTAAGAAAAAAAGAGTAGAAGAGTATATCTATATATATAAAATCGAAAGGTCTCACTCACTCACTCATCACGAAATCTCTAAAACTACCAAAGCTATAAGTTTCCAATTTTGCACGGAGGTTATTTACATGACTTAGGTGCTCGCTCGCTAAGACGGGAATTTGCAATATTCGACTCCTAAGGGTTAGTTTTCGGGGTTGATAGTTTGTATGAAACTTCGTTACTATAAATGCTAGGAGTCTCAAATTTCGCATGGACGTCATTTATAGGACGTAGGTACTCATGGAGACAGAAATTAATAATAACATAGTTCACGCGGGCGAAGCTGCGGGCGGGCCGCTAGTACCTACTCTATATAATAAAAAGTGACAACTTAACATTATAAGTGAACAATATCTCGTAAAATCCGAGTCACTATGAATATTACTTTATCCAACGGTTAACAATAATTATGACGTGACGCGGACGTGACGAATATTTGATAGGTTCTTACGTTTTATCAGAGAACAATTACATCAGCCCCGTCACAGCAATCGTTGTTGTACTCGTGCGTGACACGTTTGAAAATCACTTTTAAGACATAAAACAAATATTTTTAATCATTTGCATAGTAAATAATCATTACGATTTTTTTTTATAAATTCCTGGCATATAATCGGTGTTTTTTTCATTCTTAGATACACTTACAATTTTTAGCTGTATAGCTATAGCATAGAAAACATATAGATTCTATATAAATAATTGTTTTATTTATAACTGCATAGATCCATTCTAACTTAGAATTTGTAATTTTACTCGGTCTTGCCAAATTTGAAAATTACTTTCACATTTATTTTTAGCTTCACTAAGAGAACCCAGCGTCAAGACACTCCTTTCTCCGCATTTCGATCATATTCAAGACATGAATGACGGATCTCAACGCCACACTTTCTAACTCGAACGAAGAAATGAAAATACTTCAACTAATTGCACTAAAAGCATGTTTTAGAAGATGGCTCGAATTTTAAAATAAAAATCTTCCCAAACAAATATTTCCCTATTAATTTGCATAGTAAATAATCATTATAATTCAAAGATGTTTTAAGTAAATACCTAAAGGCATGCAATAGATTCTATAATTTAACAATTAGTTTCATCATCTTTATTGTATTTATCAGTCAATAATAGATACTTCATATGTTTATTCAATATTTACACATATGTGATTCTATATAATTATTATATCTAGAATTTAGATTGCTATTATTAAATAAAAAAATATATAAAAATAGCCTCAACTTTCTTAACAAATTAACGTAAACAAAAATAATTGATATCTAATATAATATGTATGTACGTTTAAAAATTAAGCCCACAGTCAATATTTATCCCATTTTTATTCATAAAGGCCAGATGTGGCCCAGGGGCACAAGCTTGGGTGTTATTGTCAGCGGGATAGGCAGTAAGTTGTAGGTAAAGGAAAAGGGGGAACGGAGTGTTTTAACACTAGGTTCCCTTTGTCTGTCCTACTACGTATATGCGGGATACAGCGTGAAGCTAAAGTGAAATGAAAAAAAAATGCTCATAAATTCTATATTATGAACATTTTTTTTTCATTTCACTTTAGCTTCACGTTTTCACTTCACTTTTCTTATAAATACTAAACGTAGTCAAGAAAATTACTTTGCCTCATATCAGTGTGCATGATGTGCGCAAGCTTTAAAGTAAATTTCTTCATTAACCTACGTAAGACGTGCAATCACGGCAAATGATAGGCGATCGCTAAACACTGTGCGAGCATATTCTAGGTATTAAATACAGCTGGTTACTTAAGAATGCACCTATTATATACTCGTACAGGGTGGAATTGTCAGCGCCACTTTAAATGAAACCACAGTTTTAACTACTCTATAAAAGCCTAATATAATTCGGAAAAAAAATAATTCTCAAAAATGAAAAAGTTTTTTTTTCAAACAAAATAAATAATAAAATTATCGTTTTAAAATAAAACGCCATTTGTAAAGTATAACATAGGCACGCACACACTTACCTGTCAAAGCGGCAACGTCGCATACGTATGTGTGCGTGACACGAAATACAGGTATGGATAAAAATCGTGAAATGAAAAAAAAATCCTACGTCCAAACCGTTGAGGTACCTTGATTATTTTTTTTAATTCTGGGTTTGAAATATTTTACCCTATATGCAGTTTCAGTAAAAGAAGCGCTGCCTCTTCCACCCTGTATATATATGAACTAAAAACTGTTATTATTATTTTCTTATTATTATTTAGTAATAATACGTATTTGTAATATTTTGATTCCTTACATACTTACATTGTTTGTTATAATATAATTTTAAAAAATAAACTGATTTCAAATACCTTTTAATTACCTAGGGAATGATAAATAGATATTTGAAGTCGATTTACTTATTTCTAGGTATCATTACCTAGGTAATTGATAGGTATATTGTAGCTAAAGGGGCGTGGATACTTATAATCTCAAAAACTACCCATTTCAGTGCATATTTTTTTATTTAAATACAGTAAAAAAAATGAAGTAAACGTGACGCCAACCAAATATATTTACCAAATCTAGCACATGTCTATTGAAACAGAGCTAAATAGGTCATTTCAAATATAGTCCAATAACAACAATATCATACACGTATATTTTATTTATGTAAATAAATATATTTCACCAACTTACTATTAAACTGTGGGTAGTGGATTCAAATTTAGTGCCTAATGTGGTAAAGAAAGTTACTGAGCACCAGAATGTACCACGCAAAGAGTACCTACAGCGGACGAGCAACAGACGTTTTCCTATTAAACTTGGCTAATGCGAATAAAATGATAGTTGCAAATGAAATTACTACTCCTTTTATACCGGTTAAGTGACCTTTTTTACTTGTTACGTAAATTGTTTTATTAAGATTTTGCGATAACATGCCACGGGATTGAAGTTAGGAAATTATACCTTGTTACAACTATAGGTATTCACTATTATTATAATAAGTGACAGAAAATAGTTGTAACATCACAAATCAGCTTCACGCTGTATCCCGCTTACAGCAGGGCAGACAGAGGGAATCTAGTGTTAAGACACTCCATTCCCCACTTCCTTGCGAATTCTGGAGGAAGATCTCAATGCCGCGCTTTGCCGACACCAGACGGAAGAAATGGAAATATAAACGTAAATAAATATTTCACTTCTTCGAACCCACGACCGTCGCGTTACAGTCACACACTTGTGCCGCTGCGCCACGACGGCTTCACAATATGACTTAATAAGAAAAACAACATAAACAACAATGAAACTTAACAGAAATCTACCTTAAGTAAGAAATAAGAAACGAAAAATTAAAAATATTCTATTTTAAATTTTCTACGAACTTTCCAATTAAGACGGAAACGGGTAGGGTTTTACGCTGAATTTTGATAACGTTGTAGATAATATTATTTTATGTCAATAAGTAACAATAGTAAATGATTAATTACTAAGATAATTGATTAGAGAGGCGTGTCAAACTTACCATCAGGAGGCACAATATCTTCGCAGAGACGGCAAGCTGTGGTAACCTGGAAAGAAATATCAAGTTTTATTTTTAGGACTTTAGTTAATATATTTTTAGGAGATTATTTAAATATTACAGTGAAATAAAGTAAGTTTTGTAAGTATCATAATTTAATTATCATTAACGCCATCGTAGCTCAAGGAATAGCGACTAATACAATGGTTGTGGATTCGATCCCTATTCGCAGTAATGGTTTTTTTCCAATTTTTCGACTTGAGATTAAGATTTTTCTGCTTCTCCTGACGTACAGGAGGGTGAAACAAACATTTTCCTATCCATATACTATTTTACTATCTAACGCCTCACTAAAACCAGAATAACTTTTTAAAGTTAATTATTAGTATATACGAAAAGCCTATAAAATAACATTAGCTTACGTCATATTGCGCTATACAAATTTCAATTTAATCATGTTACATAAAAATGGAAAATTGCGGTAATTTGAAAGCCAACATGGCCTTGATTAAGTCATGAAATAAAACTACAAAAACTGTACATACCTACATGAATAATAAATTATAATTACTGAGAAATTCTAAGTGTTACTTTGTATGAAAAATAATTTCTTTACTTTCCCTATAAATAAGGTATATTTTAGCGCATAAAATATCAAATACAGACATAGTGTTAGGTTTTTAAGTCTTAAAATTCACCCTCGGCTACGGCTAGGCAATTTGATTATAGCCTTTGCTAGGGCTAAGGAGATTTTTTGAGTTATGTTTATTTAATGTGGGGGAGCGAGTTAAGTTGATTCGTGTAAAGTAATTTTATAAAGCGTTTTACTTTGATTTATGATTTTCCTTTGAAAATTTCTCTTTCAGTTTCGTTTATTTTGCAAATTTCTGTCATTTACATAACTGACTCTATGCTATTGAATAACTGTTAATAAATTAAGAGATATAAATCAAAAATGAGTATAAATATATGTATAAAAATGAATATACATATATTTTTTAAATTAACCAAAATGGAAGGTACTTACGCAGAATTTTATTAAACCATATATGCAAAAAAACGTTTAACAATTTTACTAAATCTACACTAAAAGTCAAAATTGAATTGTATCCTTAAATACGATATATTAGAAATATTGCGCAATAAATAAATTATAATAAAAATGTCACCTGTTTTAGACTAGAAATGTTATGGCCATAATAAATTATACATAATGATTAGGATTTATTAACAAATAAAAATGGTTTTTATTTACATAAAACAAGCTAATAAGCTTCATCGGACGCCGTCATATAAATTAAAGATGTTCTTGTCTATGACTTATTTAATATTATGTTGTAGTTGTTCTTTTGATTTACATATTAATTCCTTATAAGGAAAAAACTTATTTATCTAACGCCCACTATAGTGTAGGTCAGGGGTTCAATCCGCGCAATATTTTTGAGTACAGTTTTACTTGCAATACCTAATTTTTCGACCGATAATATTTTTTATCTACTTCAATAAAAATCTTAACAAAATAACATGAAATTTTCATTGTATCAAAAACTTTGTAAATTGTTAATATTGAACAAAATTATTACTTATAGACGCATTTTTATACATAAATATATACACATGTATTGTCTGTATAAAAAATATGCACACGAGCTAAGTTCATAACGCACTAGAAAAGAAGAAAATAGATAATACGATACGAGGCTATTGCGGCGCCCTCAGGATTTGTATGACAGAATTCCTTCGTTCCAAATTGAACCTTTTAAATTTACAATTAGGAAATTTTCTCATTAACGATTAGTTTTAAACATTAAGTTTTGGATAGCATTATACTCTAGGATATTGTGGAGACTGTGTGACAGAGTGCCCAGTCACTAGGCTACGTTCAATCTTAAAAAATGAGAAAAATATAGAAAAACATAGTATAAGCACTACGTAGCCATTTGTGTAAGCTTGTACAAATATTTAAATAATGTTATGTATAATTTTATAACTTAATGGCACGTAATCGGATATATTTATGTGCTATTAGAGTATTTTATGCGTTAAAGAAGGAGATAATAGTTTAATTTGCATACAAAACTTACAAATACAGGACTTCTTAGCACAGAAGCACTGGAAAATACACTAAATTTTTTACTTGTCGTTTTACACAGTTTTACATTTTGTTAACTTCATGCTGGTTCCCTCGTATAGTAGGTTAGGCATGTGCCTACCCTACTATACAGTATGTACTGTAGAGAAACCTAGTATACATTCCGTTCCCCATATCACCAAAAAAAATTCAAAGCATTTCATGTTAAGTGGCGGAACTCAACGCTGCGTATTGTTTTATTACTAGAGCAAAGAAATAAAATTAATTTATTCCGAATGGAAATCGAACTGGCAACCGTCATGTTTACAATCACGACGGTCTTTATTATGAGTTTTTCTTGAAAATTTAAAACTGAATGCTTAATTGACTATTAGCATGTTACGTTCCCTAAATAAATTTAAAGTTAAAATATTTTGTAATTTGAAGATTATGTGGAATAACTTCTATGGCTAAAGCAACAGCTGGATAAGCTAAAGTCAAATATTACTTAAGAGTTTCTCAAAATAATATAGACTTTACTATGTATTTTACTCAACTAAAACCATCAAAAAGTGTGCTTCCACATCCTTGTTTTTCCTAATATTTGAATAAGTTTTGCATAACTGTACGCACACGGTTATTTACGTCTTTTTTTATTTCAGAAATATATAAAAAAATATACAAATATGATGACTTGTGACTCAATTTGGATGCTATCATATCCAATAAGTGTTCTGAAGATATTTTTAAATTGAGAAATTTAGAACAATTTTGCTGCCAAGAAAATAAAATAAATGGATAAACAAAATTAATATCTACTGCTATTATTTAATTATAATTAAAATTACAGTAAATTTTATTCATCTAAACTTTAAATATTTTTAATCTCAGTTCTTACTCAGTTTTTAAAAAAACAATTTAACATAAACATTTAACACTAGGTTCCCTCTGCCTACCCTCCTGTGTGGGAAGGAAGAACGTGAAGCTGATTTTTTTTAAATTTAACATACAGTTTTTAATACTTAGTATTTTCCTTAAACACTAAGAAAAATAAAAAACATCATAAACATTTTAATATTATTTCCTTATTTAATATAATACATAATGTTTATATAAATATTTAAATTGCTCGCAACGTGTAGATTGCCACTTCATTGTGCTTGTAGAGTCAAGAACCCTTTATTTACAGGAGAAAATGGTGGGGTAATTGCCTAACATCCAATGTTTTATGTTAATCCATACATATTATAAGTTTAATATAGTTTAATGACTGGGGGCCGTGTGTATTGTGTCTATCATTAAATAATCAATTGACGATAACCACCATGTGGCGCAGTGGTAGCGTGTAAGCTATGTAAATGTTAGTAACGAAGTTCATTTGTGGATTTAAGTAGACTTTATATTAATGTATATATTAGTTAGTTTTTTTATTGAGGAATGTCAGAAGCAACGTGTTGGTCGTAGATACAAATATTATTTATATTAACTCTATTCTATTATACATATTTCTTCAATTAGTAAAATGTACCAAAACTTAAAATGAAATATTTTTAAAATAGACCGAAAGTGAAGGTGACTATTATAACGTAGACATTACATATGGATTAATACAAACAATTTAATATTTACCCTTAAACTTTTAAATATAATTTAATTCGATATATTACCGACCCCTTTACCAGTCATCGCTCTAAACACGTCACGTGTCACACAAGCGCGGTACTAAAGAAAGGCTTCTGATATAAAGTAACATTTAGGTATCAATTTCTAATTCCAACAATATATTTCCCTCTAACCGCGTATATCGGTCGTAACGCGATAGTGATGGTTTCATATCCTGTTTATTTCCTAAAAGAAAACTTGTATTCTATATATACATAAGTATACGTAAATACAACTTTGGATTTTTGTTGTAAATTTGAATATTTTAGTAATTTTATTAATACAAATATTTATATTATATAATTAAATAATAATGCTGTGAAATGTACTTAAGGCACTCACTGGAAAGAAACAACACTGCAATCTAGTGGTGGTACTCTAAAGTTTAAAATAGTTATAATCATTTTCTAATTTAAGTGTTTACACACTACAAGTATCTGCATAATTATAATTACGTAAAGTACGTAGGCATTCCAAATACGTAACCATTCAGCATTTTATGCGAAGAAAAACTGAATGAGTTTAACGTCTTCGATAACGGACGGCGGAAATGAGAATTTTTCACGACGTTGTAAAAATACTTAAATTAAAAAAATTAAGTCCAAATTAAATCAGTTTCACGCTGTATCCCGCATACATCCGCATACAGGCATTGCATGTTGAGTGGCGGAACTCAACACCGCGCTTTGCCTCAAAATCAAAGCGAAAAAATGGAAATAAATTAAATTAATAAATTTAAATAAATTTTTCATTTCCACAAGTGGGAATTGAACCTACAACCAGTAAGATTTACAGTCATAATAAATTAAAACATAAAGCCAATACTCACATAGCCGAACTTTGCCGTCATGTTTTGTCCCGTTGTACAATATGTTTAACATACATCTATCCGAATTACTCTGCCGCTTTTCTTTTACAAACTGAACAATTCACTTTATGTAATAATTAAACACGCATTCGAAGGGAAAACACTCAAAATACCATATTTATACGCTTTAATGAGCGTTGTTAAGAACAATAGGCTTTTGTAGTCACTCAAAAAAACATGTAAAAAAAACGCTGAACGAAACTGAAGGGAAACAGCGCAAAGTTCCACAGCACTTTCATATTTTTTCACGATTCGCTTCGCTTCGCTTCACTTAACGGGCGTACTCCGCCTTTGACGGTCGAGGCGTCTTTGACTAATGGGTCGCGTTTTTTCTTATTAATTTTTCATATATATACGCTATAGTATTTTTCACGCGTGTTTTTATGTTTGTAAGGCTTCAGCGGCGACGGTGACATGCGCGCCGGGCGGCGGGCGGCCAACGACTACGAGATAAAAACGTCGCTTGATTATAAACTTATAAGCTAAACTTTTTTATTTGTGTGCGTGCGTTTGAGATGGTGTGTGCTTGAGATTTTTGTCGGTGACCTTACGAAGTTTTCACTTATTTATTTTACCAGAAAATATTATTACTATTGTTTTAGAAAAAAAAACACAGACAAAACTACGTCTGTGTTTTTTTTTCTTTACAGCTTCACGCTGTATTCCTTACATAGAAAGGTAGCCAGAGAGATCCTAGTGTTAAGACACTTCGTTCTTCAAAATATCGTAACATTATGTGTTGAGTGGTGGAACTCAAGGCTGTGTTTTTACCTTTATAAATGAAAATATTAACAAATAATAAATTCATTCCTCCGAGTGGGAATCGAACTCACAATCATCGCGTGCATACGCCCCTGTGCCCACAACGACCTAGTCAACAGACAGACAGACAAACAAACAGACATGGTTCATTAATTTAATTTAACCATATAGATATCTATTATGGATGCGCTCGTCTAGAACGCGTTTGTAGAATGAAAAATAAACAAAGGTAAAGTTCTCTACCGTCAATACACATGCACCTGAGTGCTTGAGTGGACGTAATCTCCGTCCGGCCTTATCAAAATGGGCCAATGCGCGTACCTACTTCACTTTTTATTTTGCTGGAAAATCCTTCACCCGAACGATAACACCGTTTTGGTTTAAATAAATTACTTTTTTTCAATTCGAGCTTTGTTTTACGGCTTATGAATAAAAAGCAATGGAAGTTAAATGTCATCGAATGATCTCGCCAAGGCTATTACATATTATAATACAATTATTCTGTTCTCTATCGAAATATAGCTAGTTTCTCAAAAATACAGAGAAACATACTTTTATTATATGTAATTTTAACAAACTCTGACGCAGTGGGGAAACCTGATTAGAAATGTTTATTTCGTCAACGTTGATAAATTTGTTTCAGTAATACCTATTAACCTTAAAAATTCCGCTAAATGGATTTCAGCAAATTCCGCTAAATGGAATCAGGTATATTTTTTTTAATAAATAATTTAAAAATATATACTAGGTAGACTGATAATGTACTCTTTTGAATTTGTATTAACTCTGCATCCCAGAGATAACTTTGAGGCAATGTGTTTTGTCTTCCTAGAGCGAGCGAGCGACAGTGGGAACCCAGTGTTAAGACACTCCGTTCCCCACTTTCCGCCGAATTCTGGAGGCATTGCGTGTTGAGCGGTGGAACTCAACGCCGCCCTTTGCCTCGATAACAAAGCGAAGTAATAGAAATAGAAATAAATATTTACTTTCTTCGAATGGGGATCGAACCCACAACTACTCGGTACACTCACACTTTATACCTCTGGGCGACTGGTTCTTTGCTTTCATTATTTGTTGTATGAAAAGTTACCGTTTCTAAGGACCCAATTATTTGAAGAGCAAATATGTATAGCGTGCCAAGCCGTCAGCTTGTTCAGCCGCTACACCTGCATAATGTTATGTAACTACTTCAATCGTATTAGGTCTACAGTACAGTACTGGGTGGTTACCGTTATGGTGGAGTAGTCAATTTTTTCTAGTTAAGCCTCAACGAATTAATATTACGGGTTCGAATCTTATACGATTTTTTCGTCTATTGAAATGTTTTTCGTATTTATTTTTTCCTGTATACCGCATAGCAGGGTAGGCAGAAGGAACCTAATGTTAAAACATGTTCCCTACGTTTCGCAAAATTTTCGAGGCTTCGTGTCTTCAGTGACAAAACTCAACGCCCCGCATTGTCTTGTTATTATTTATTGAACAACGAAGTTAATAACTTACTTCACTTATTTAACAGTACTTTATGTGTATGTATTTTCCAAACAGTTGTAAATTCATAATAATTAATTAAAATAAATGGCAATAAATAAATTTAGAACTAAACCCTTAGAAACTAATTTACTATCCATTGTTGTTGGACTGAATCGTCTAATATATCAATCAATAATATTTGAGAAAAGTAAATAAACTGTCTTGTATGTTATATGTATGTGTGTTGAGAACGTTGTGGAGCAACAGTGACAGTTTGTGTGGGTTCGATTCCTGCTCAGTGGGATGAAATATTTAATATTTAATTTTTGTTGGGTACGGAGTGTTTTAACACTACATTGCCAGGTTTCCTTACCCTAACCTGTAATATGCGGGATGCATACAGCGTAAAGTTAAATAAAATAATAAACCAGCCTTCTTACTAAGGCTCTAGTATATGGGCATCTCCTTTAATTAGTCCGAAAGTAAAAAAACTAAATTTCCAATATTTTTTTTTTCTATTTACTCTAAAAAGTGAGTAAATAAAAAACATTAACTAATATGTAACTAGTTCTTTCTTAGCGTTTGTTTTGTCGCATTGTAAATTCTACACTTTCTTGCGTGAAGGCGCCGAGAGACAAATGGTTATACAACGAAACCACTGTATCGCGTTAACAAATAACAATTAGATGGTTAATTGCTGTGAAAACAGTTTTAACCTTACAAGTTTTTATTTGCATAGTAATTTAGCGAGCTCGTTATTTTTTTGGATATGCTCATTGTTTATGGGGTTTAATTCAAGAAATACCATTTCCACAGATTATATATATTCGAAGCCATCTTAGTGCCATGAAAGGGGTACATTTCTATTTGGAGTTAATAAATATTTATATTTTCCTATTTTCCTGATTTTCCTCAAGAAATGTTTTAAATAATATAACAATATTTAATAAGGATAAACTTCTATTATACTTTTTTGTTGTGATTCCACATTTGTAATGTGAAATCCTCTCTAGTCAATTAATCAATATTTTGATAATCTTTTTTTATGTATCGATAAAACTAAATAAAACTAACATAACTTATTCGAAACACACATTGCCATAGACCACATTCGATGGATTTGTAACGAGCTAAATTGATATTTCCTTCTTCCGGATTAGTTGACACGTTTGTTTCTATATTCTTCCTTATTTAATGTTTTTTTTTAATAGATTTCGAGTAAAGAGCCAATATACCTTGACCCCTACTTGCGTTGGTCGATCGCAAGGCCTCGTCTTCAGAATATTATACTCATATGTACAAACGTAGGTATATAACGACTGTATGTTAATGCAACAAAAATTTAAGATACAAGTAAAATTACATTATTTCTGATATTGGAAAGGTTAACAGCGTTGCACTGAGGTTCTATATGGATTTGCTTAAAAGGTTCTATATCAGAAACATTTCTATATGTTAATTATATATATATATATATATATATATATATATATAAGTGTTTTAGCCATTTTCCTTACGGGGTAAGCTAAGAGAATATATTGGAGTAGTGACGCATAATACCGTTCATCAAATCCCGCCCAAATAGTTGCGTACGTTGTGTAACTAGAACGTGGGAACTTATGTATATTTATATTTTAGACAAAAGTTTACTCGAGTAAAACTGTATCGATGACTTTCGTATCGATATATGTATAGATATATAGATTTGTATGAACAATATGGTTATATACAATTTGTAAATGTAAATTTGATTTCATACTGGAAGTAATAAGCGCTTACATATTAAGGGAGACCTTCAATATTAATTCATTCTACGGTTCAGTATCTACCTTAAATTAAGCAGTACGTATATTACAGCTTTGAAAATTACCTAAGAGTGGTTTTCGATTGTTATTGAAAGAACGCAGTATTGTGATTTAATTATGTGAGTTGAGAAGAGAAATTTAATTTAATCTTATTATAAAGTTCAACAAAAGTCAGTTGCCAATGCTGTTAAGAATATTTCACGCATTTTACAACAAAATAAGAAAGATTTTAAGAAGTAGGTAACATTTTTTTTATTTTTACTTATCATTATCGTCAAATTAAATTAGGTGGGTGACACAGGAATTGTGTTGCAATACTACGAATTCAAAGTACTTTTAATAAGGCTTAACGTCTTGACACACGGTATGCATGATGTCACCTTACGATTACACTGTAGAATATGCATATTCACATACTTTATATGGAAATATTAAAAAAAACGTCATTGTACACGAAATGTAGAAATTGTTTATAAAAGCTAAAATTCAACCAATATCCAAAATTGTTAATTTGGCGTTGAATATCGTCACTCAACACGAATACCTCGTTTTCGTTTTTATTTTTCGAGTGAGCAGTATGCCGTTTGGCCCCACTGGCGTCTGTAGAGGCAAGCTAGAAGAGCTCTGACCTTGGCTCAATAATTCAGCGAAAAATGGTAAACGGAAGTGTTAATGAAAAACTTTAGAGTGTCTTAACACTAGGTTTCCAGGGTCCCTCTACCCTGCTATGTGCAGGATACACCGTGAAGTTAAACAACGAACAAACAGCAATCCTTATTAATTTTTGCTACAATCTATTGAAATTTATTTCTCATTATGCAAAAACAAATACAAATTCGCTTTACACAATAATACTTACACATATAATTATGACCGCAATAAGCATCATATGTACAAGTTATAATATAAAACAAATATAAAAACACATTGATATTTCCCGATACTGCAATATCAATTTATAATGAAATTTAAAAAGTCCAGTATATATGAGAATGCACTCAATCATTAATTAAATATACATGAAAACACTTAAAAATTAAATTACTTATATATTTGTACAATCAAGTAGGTATCTCTATCTATAGTCGTTGTTGCATCCGTCAACAAGACCTACAGCTAACTGGGTAGAGTGCCCGAACCGAACATCTAACCGTTACATTCACTTGAAAATGTAAGTGACTAGAAATATGCAAGCAAGACATGTTTTATATTTTATATATTTCTTATAAAAAAAATATTATTCAAGGTCTTGAAAAATACAATTACACAGTTACTCTTTTCTCCGCGTAGCAGGGTTGGCAGTCGATCTCCTAGTAAGACACTCCGTTCCCCACTTTCCGGTCAAGTTTTTAGTTATTGTGGAATACCAGAACTCAACACCGTGATTTTTTCCAGAACAGAGAAAAGAAAATAATTTAAATATAATCATATTCCCGAGTTTAGTTCCAAACCCACAACTAGATTGTTACAGCCAGACGACGTTTAGATCCCAAAGCACCACTGCGGCCTCAATACAACAAATTAAAAAAAATCATGTTTATCTAGTTAACTCTGGAATCAGGTAGCTAGTTGCAATTACTACAATTAAAAAATTATAATTTTATTAAATATTCTAATCTATGTGTTTTTCATTCGTAGAATTGCTTGCATCCTCCAGCTCCTTATATCTATTTTAGAATACGAGAATCGTGCCAACCATCGCTCACTATTGAAGTACTAGAAAAACATTATTACTATAATAATAATCTACATTATCACGTTCGAAAACCATTAAACGTAATAATAATAACAGTAAATAGTAAGAAAAATAGGCTTCGCCAAACATTTTTGCGGATTAACCGACACCGTAGAAGCGCTAAAACTAGATACATTAGTAAATCTGGCGCCCGAGCCTGTTTGTACGTACAATTACATATACGACGCGCCAGTCGACAAATATGACTAGTAATAATAATATAATATGTACTGATGAAGCTTGTTGGTCCTTAGTAATGTCTACATTGGGTGTGATCCAGTAAGGGCGAATACGCACTGTGCGTTTTTGTTTTAATTTTTTTTTTTTTATATATTGTTTTATAAATATATATTATATAAGATTATAGTGTCTATTGTATGTTATCAGCAAACGTGAGCATATTTCATATGTAAACAATAGCAATGTACGCAGTTTATCACGCTCGGCAGTCGGTAAAGCTGAAACCACTTAACGTACTATAAAGTAGACGTGTTATTGATGTTGGAATAAAATGGTTATTAATATTTACAAGTCGACCGTCTAAAATGGTTAGAGAATAAATATAATAGAGTATAAAAGAAGTTATTTATAGTAGAATCGAGTGATTTATTTATTTTATATTAAACTGTTCGTTTCCGTGTTAAAATTGATTTTTTGTTATAAAAAAATGAAAAAATAATTAAGTTGTAGTAAATGACCAGAGAAAATGTGTTCTTTCATTAGATTTGTTACATAACAAAAAATTATTTAATCAGAATTGTATAACGTTTTATATTTCGACAAGTCTTGCTTGTCCTGTGGCTTTATGCCGTACTTTTAAATGCCATAGAATTAAGAATAAGAGCCCTTATACTTATTTCCATAATGAATTATAGCTATATACAAACATATTAAGTACATAAATGGCAATTAGTGTGCCATGTACCTACTATAAAGTGAAGAATATTAGTCTAAATACTTAGAGCAAAGGTAAAGAAATAAGAACAGAATATAATTCTGTAAATTAATTATGAATATTCCGTCCATAATCGCTTCATATATTCGAAGGGAAACAATTATAAACTTTAACTTTAAACATACATATTTTTTAATTTATAGTTCAAAGATAATAAATCGAAATCCAAAAAATTTTATTTAACCTAAAATAATAATAATATATTATAATCTATTCTTATCACCACATTGGCTGTCTAAAACAGGCTGTTATCAGTATATCACCCGACATACATCGATATAATTATTACCATTATACAGTTTTTACATGGCGCCAATATGCAATATCAGGATGTGATAACGATAGCAATGGATTTATAGTAACCTACCTAATAGTATATGCTTAGTAACTAAAATATTTATCAATTGGGAAACCTTTTTTGTTTTACGAATCGGCCACTCATAGCGCAGGAGCTAAAATAAACTGTAAACGAGACAGGTTGCGGGTTCGATTACCGATCGAGGAAGTGATATAATTAATATTTTTAATTCTTCGCTCTGACATATATTGCTGTAGATGAAAATCCTATTTCATTGATCCCTAAGATTTTTGTTCGCATGCACTTTGCTCATTTAAATTAAAGGTTGTGACATAATGAGTGTAGTCAATAACCACAACACCAGATGCTCTGTGACGACATTGACAGTCATATTACGATCAGCAATCGATGTGTCAATGACCTAACGCATCCCAATATTGTTATTGCTAATATAATTATTATTTCACGCAATATATTATGGATATAAAGCAAAATGTATAGTAAAAGTCGGAAATACAAGTATTTTTTGCGGTCGAAGAGAGAAGAGTTAAATAGAACTATATATATATTGAATCCAAATTAGTTTAAATATATATATAGTTCGATTTAACATGTATATTTTTTCGATCTACCCTCACGCATTTACTTTATGTTGAGTCACGCATGAGAGACTAATTAATGAATACTCTATTACTCTACTTTCCGCCCATTTCAACGAAATCCTATATTTTTAGGCGGAATTGAACTCGTAATCATCGTAGCCTATAGCAATAACGCTTGGATGGCGCCAAGTTATTTAAAATATTAGTTTAAGTACATTTTATATATAACAGGTAAATTTCCGCCGGAAATATACTTATAGATATTTGTAATAAAAGATTAAAATAATAAGTGTATGATTTGTCACTATATTGAAGTCATTATTATTGAAAAGAATTCTCTACAATATTATCGCGATAAATATCAGTATCGTTATTTGCTGATCCGTACTTAAATAATATAGGATGTATAAATACTAAGCATTCTATAGAAAAACTTATTGATGTTATAAATTTTGCATAATAAATGTAAGTAATCAGAATGGTGGTTAACTGTCAAATTCTTATATATTTTATGACAAAAACAAAAATAGCTATTTTAAGATAACCTGAAAAAACATTTTTTTCTACTAAGATTGTATATCTTAGAACTATGTCAAATGAAAATTATTCCACCAATTCATAAAATTAACTCGAACATATTAAAAGATTTTCAATTCATAACATTTCTATAGCAACATATTTTCTTAGCTTCACGCTGTATTCTGCACATAGCAGGGTAGGTAGAGGGAACCTTGGTAAGTATTAAGACACTCCGTTCCCCTTTAATCCGTGGGCTCTGCGCCTCAACGGACGGACGGCCTCAACAATTAATAGCAATATATCAGGACTTAAAGTCCAGCATGGAAGAAAGTAAGAAGTATTCTGAGTAATTTCTGATAACTCGAAGCTGACGAATGCATTACCTAACGGTGTTGAAGTCATTGGGTATTTTAAATTGTGACTAGCGAGGCTAATCGTATTCAAAACTATCGCAGATTTAGATATTACACAAAACACATTATTTCTGAGAACGATTTTTTAGTAATATACTTAATTTAATTATTTTTCCTTATAAACATATGAAATAACGTAAATGTTAATATTTTGACGTAATAGATAAAATTTTGCATAAAGACACTATTATTTATTTATCATTCATTTGGATAAATTATTCAAGTTACTAGGTGTTTGGAAGCAATTATAATATTGAACTCGAGTTTATTTGAATTTTCAACTGTTTTATAGTATATCTTAGAAATGTATGGCAATGGAGTGTCTTAACACTAGGTTCCCTCTGCCTACCCTGCTGTTGCGGGAAACAGCGTGAAGCTATTTTTTTGCTTTTTGTTTAATGTAACATTTTATTAATGCGTAAGTTTTGTAATATTGCATTTTATTACTTATTCTTCTATAGCGTTGAAAAAATCTTTTAAAAAGTAGCTGAGAGAACTAATTCTTATCAATGTTTAGTCACACACTTACTCACTCTTATTAGTGATTAATGATCTTGTTAGCACAGCAGCTCGATTAATCCAAAAGTGTTTGTGTTCGTTACAGGTCAAGAGCACATATCTCCGCACACCAGTCTCTCGTAGAACGTTTTATAAAATATTATTTTTGTATATTTTTTTAAGTACACTTTTCGTATATAGAAAATATATTGATAAGCTCTTTTGTTTCCCGCTCATTTTAACTGTAAATTAAAATTTAAAAACTTTTAAACTTTTTTTAATATTGTGTTATTAATATTTATAGAAATTGTTTTAAAATATATTCCTTTAATAGTAATGCATTAGATCATATCTTTCCCATATTTTTATATTAATACGTTAGGTTAAGTAAATGAACCTTTTCAAAAATCTTTAAGAATGAGAAGAACTTAATATATGTGAAATTATTACATGTGACAATTAAAAAGCAATACATAATTATCAGTTCTTTGTTTTATTACTTAATTAATATATTTTAATTATCTCTTTGTATTTTATATACGAAACAATATTTTAATGAACGTTGTGTAAACAGATGAGACCGATAACTTTGAAATGAATGGCTACAACCTAATTCGTTTAAAATACTTGATTAAAGAAAATTATTCGCATTCCATTTTAATTAATTACTCTAATAATATTAATTAATAACACATAAATTAATTTATCTTTAATAACATATAAATTTACTAATTAATATTAATAAATAAAAATTATTATAAGGAAATGTAAATATTAATGAATTATTATTTACACAACTATGGTGTTTACAGTGTAATGCTGCTACTATTGAGCCATGATGGCCTCTATATGTCTGCAAAATACGAGTATGTATAATATGTTTTTAACGATCTTTATGTCTAAAAAAGTGTTTGTAATTACAAACACTACTTTTTAGACATGTCAGTCAGTTGTACTAACCCACAAATGTCGATAACTTGTAAGACCTACACCACCTACATTGTATAGAGGATATTTTTATACATACAATTTTTTTTATATTCTCAACAGTTATAGCAGTTAGGTCTTCAGAAAAACTTAAGCGAGAACTACATTAACACCTCTTGATTTACGCAAATATCCACAAATACTCAATGTTTACGAGAATTTTTAAATATTTGATTCATTTGTTATGCGAATCTTTTAACAACTTAAACTAACTTTACTAACATATATTCAATGGTGTTTTTTTTTAAATAATTGCATCTTGGGTGTAACAATTCTTCCTTGTTCCGTGGATTATAAAATCATTCCGTTTTTCTTTTATTTGTACCTTAAGTTCTCACTTCTTGCCGAATTTCACAATTGTAGGTCTACAGGACTCCCTATAGGTTTAGATTGGGGTGAAGAGTACCATACAAAATGTGGCAAAACCGATGATCGTATTTTTTGATCGTGTGGACTTAGCCATTTTTATGCTCCATGGAAACTTAGACATGGATATTTGATTTTAATTTTTGCTATCATATTAATACAACCACGCAATCTTCAGATAAATGGTCTTGCCAGACGAACAGACAGACATGCAGAAAAGTGGAAAACCAAATGGGTAAAAATAAGGGTTTCTTTTTTTTATTTTCAAGCACAGAACCTTAACACCATTCACTTAAATACCTATTACATATATTCTAAAATTTATTGTAAATTCTTTATTATGCAAAATCCTGAACGCCAAATTAGACACACGGCTAACAGCAAACATGCATAAACAATGACAACTTACTATTCACATTTTATATACTTGCTTGTTTTTAGTCGAGTCGAGTGCTAAGGCCACCCGCTCATTTCAAAACTGATCTGGAATTTTCCCGGCCATTTAGAAGTATTTGAACAAGCCGTCTAATTAATGCGAACTCACGCCTGTGACGTCCGAAGAGCTGGTCATGTAAAATTTTTCGTACGTGCCACCTAAGTTGAATTTGTTTTTATAATTGTCGTACAAATATTGCGATATACGATAATATGTGCGTTGCTATTTCAAATACAGTATGGGAGAAACGTGTGTTGTTCCCAATTGTGTTGGACATGTTTGATCTAGGTATGTGTATATCCGTTAAAATGATAGGAATGCCAGTGAAAACAAAAATATTTGAAATTCAATTATTTATATATAGCAACGTGCTCTAGGCGCTTATATTTGTTATTTGTATCTAAGTTAAGTTTTATGATTACTCGAGAATTCGTAGCCAAACAGTTCCACTTTGTTTTCCGAATAAACCCAGCCCCATAAAGGCGACATTCCACAAGAAATCCTCTGCGAGAATTTGATTAAGAAAGAATTTAGTGTTGAAACTGCAAACACGGTAATCGTGGTGATACTATTGCGCAATAAAACGTGCCATTTGGCTGACACAATCAAGGCTCAAGTATCTGAGGAAGAAAATATGGTTATTAGGATGGCACCAGCGACCGCACGCCAGAACAATTACTGTGAGGCTCTCAGCGAAACCGCAGCCAAGAGTCTAGGCTCATAAATAGGTGCATAAATGAGATAATATAAACATGATATTAAATATTAATATGATTATTTACTTGCAATTATTTACATTTCAGTTAATAGCCCTTGTCAACGTGACAGCTATGGCTTGTTGAAGGTTTGTGTTTATCATATACAATGTCTATACAATTCTCGACTCCATCAGTCGATGTTAGAATCAGCCATGAAAATGTCATTTAAAATTAACGACTAACTTATGGTATAATAAATTTAAAATCAAAATACATATTTATATATGTCATTTTTACGTATTACGATTCCGTATAATAAAAAGACGAACAAAAACTAACTAAGGTTACACTTCATGTGACATATTCAACCTTCAACTAAGGACCACCCACGCATTGAAAATTCAATGAAAATAAACAAACTCGATGACGGAAAATTATATATTGAGTATCGACTTAATTGAGTGACGTACAGACAACGTTCATCACTCAATTACTTATTTATTATAGTTTAACCTTTTACGTGACAAAGCGTCATTTAGTGCTACATTCATTATTCTTATACGTTTCACCTTACGTTAAATGTATAGTATATATATTATATTTTTATTTCCTCTAGTATAGCATATTATATATGTCGCCGCGACCCTTATTGTGGGTACATAATTATATTTCCTTTTAC